>CM073572.1:12915466-13515466 GCA_037074715.1 Magnolia kwangsiensis | reverse complement strand
TGTCATGCATGCATCACAAGGGCCCCACAAAGCTTGAATCCAAGAGCTCTGGTGGAGTTCGATTCCACGTGAACCAAGGTATTCCGTATCGCGGTATCGGCAACGGTGGTTGTAAGGGTCACCACCATTACCGATATACGGGGGCGTAACGACCATTACGACCTCCATAATGGTTGAAAATTTTCTTTCGCCCAAAAAATCTGAGAAAATATCTAGAAAATCCATAATAATGTAAATATTCTAGATATATATTCATTTTTTATTTTGAACATGTTTATGGTAGTGTAACGGTCCACTCTTTGGTGAGAGTGTTGTATCGGGCTGTCTAGTGAATTTATGAACATGATTATGTCTCTAATGTTTACACATCACAATCAAGCACTAGAACTAGAAATCAGAAAAAGGTAAAAATACTACTTTTCAATTTTATTTTATTTTTAAAGGGCTCCTGGAGCTTCTACTCACTCAAATCACTTCAATCTACAGTTTTAATATTAAAAACAATAGTAAAAGTAGTCAAAATCTGTTATAAAATGACCTAAGGGAATTTTTGGAATGAGAAATGTGAAAATATAAGAAGAAAATTTGATTTAAATAGAAAAAAAGTGGTCGTTTTTCAACTGTTACGGGAGTAACAGTCGTTATGCCCTGTAACGGCCTTTACAGCCATCGTAACGACTGATACGGTCCTAAAAAACCAACTACCCCATTTCACCCCCGTATCATGTAACAGTCATGGGCTTTACCTATACGTATCGGCCTTTACGGGCATATCGTAACGGATACGGAATACCTTGACGTGAACACTCCTGTGTGTGTGGGTGTGTGGGTGAGCTCATTATCCTATGGAGCACTATACCAGATAATATGCATAAACCTATGGAGCACTATACCAGATAATGTGCATGAACTTATGTTACACCTGCAAAGTACCTTATTGAGGTTTGACTTAGTCATGAAACAACTAGCCTGTATATCTTATCCTTTGTAAAATTGTTTCTTCTTTAAATAGACTTACAACAAGGAGAAGAGTAGACACAAGAAATCTCTCTTCCTTTCACCATAAGTTCCTCTCGAGGCTTTCAAAAATAAAACATAAACAATTAAGAACAAGTTTTGACAATGAAGATTTTAACACTCGAGGTTTGGTGTTTAAGGATAAATATCTCAGTACTTGAATGTGAGATAAGTTTTTACTTCAAATCATCACAATCAAATCATGTTGAATTTCATCAATTATTCTTACTTGGTATAGATCAGAAGATCCAGCTACACGTGTTGCAAAGCTTCCCTTCGTGCCAGAGTCGCCCTGCAAATATGAAACTTGTGGGTGTTAGGCCCACAAAAATGCATCTGTATCGCTCGCTATTACGGCCATAGCCACTAGTGCAAAGGCGCAACTTCATTAATCACTAACATGAACATCTAACAAACAAGATAAGATTTTCAATCTAGAGACGGGTGTTTAAACAGCGCCAACATAGATATTAAAATAATAAAGAAAAGCAAACATCATATTAAACAGAGTTCAAGAGACTTGGCGAATTCATGAGAGATTGACAGGTCAGGATAATTTCCATAAATATTAGATCCTGCTCATGACTGCTGGTATAATTTATTCTCAGAAACTTCGGCAAATCTTGAGCTGTTACCATTACTTTAGTTGTCTTCATCAAATTCATATATTGATACAAGATGTTCCTGTAACCAGGAAAGAAATTCTAAAGTGTTCTTGTGTTAAACATGCTAACATATCCATGGGAGATTGACATGTCAGGATTTCTTACTTTATAAGGATACCTAGCAATCAGTAGGGCATATATGGTGACATCATTAGTATTCTCTTTACTTTGTTAGGACAATTAATTAGAAATTTAGGCACTCGCCATCAGAGTATCTGTCACAGATGTCACTAATTTCATGTGGTGTCTCTGTCAAAGATGCACCTCACTCCATGTGAGTTTGTCAGAAACACTCAAAGCTGACTCTCAAAACTAATAGCAGAAAGATTTACCACATTCTCAAATGAATGCTGAAAAGACCACAAGTTTTCTCTATTATGCCCTATCATAAACAAAGCAAACTACGGAATGGTAACATGCTGCAGAAAGTTGCTTCATGTGTCTGCGGAAGTCAGGCAAGTGTTCAGACTGTTTTGACATAGTTTGGAGTAACAAACTTCATCTGCCAAGCTATCAAACATGCAGATTTTGTAAGTTTTGGAGTTTCCTTAAACCCATCAATGAGGAAGAATAGAATCTACAGTTGACTTGAGAAATCTAGGTAGTGAAAGAGAGAGGAGAAAAGATGGACAGAAAAGTAGGAAAGAAGTGAAAGTTTTGAGAGAGAAGCTCAAAGTTGTGTATTAGGACAACAAGCTCTAACACATCTTTTATTATGTTACTAGAAACACACAAACATACTCCTCAAGAGCACAAAATATTGTGTACATGCACACACACCCAAATAAATACACACTAACGCTATAGTACATTGCATTCTCTTTACTCCCCAACCCCCCCTCAAGTTGGAGCATACATGTTGATCATGCCCAAATTGCTAGTGATACAAAGAAGTGCATCCCAACCAATGTTTGAAATATCAGTATCGTCTTACATATTGCATCGTTGGGATACATATATGTATTGGTTATCGCATGGGACATAATTTATTGCACTTTTTGGGAAACATGGGGAAATTTTAGGGAAATGGTTGAATTTTTCAATGAAACTTCAGGGATTGTTAAAAAATACTGTAATATACACTTTTAAATCATAACATCTCAAAAAAGAAGTACATATAATAGGTTTCTTTTGTATGGGGTCCTAAGCTATGCGCTGTCCGACTGAACTAATCAACCATATTCAAATTGAATGCAAAACACTTAGAGCGTATGTGATAATCGTTTCATCAAACACTCCTAAATACTTCGAAATTAGTCTCAATTGACAACTAGTTGATGGGAAATTTCAAATATATATATATATATATATATATATATATATATATATATATATATATATATATATATATATATATATATATATATAATTTTATTAATTTTTATTTAAAAATGAATTTTATTTTCTGAAAATTGACAAGGACTTAACATATCAGTAGATCAGCCCTCATACATGCTTGGCTTCATGTTTGGAGTGCAACATTGGAAGTAATTTGGGAGAAATTTGAGAATTTTTGAATTTTTTCCAATTTTCCCTAAATCGGACCACCTACACTCAAATTTCAAAATTAGAGTGTGTGTGATGATAATTTCATCAAATACTCCTAAATACTTCGAAATTAGTCTCAATTGATAGCTGGTTGAAGGAAATTTTCGATGTTTAAAAAAAAAAAAAAAGGAGAACATGAAGAACCAATGGATATCGAAATCAAAGCTCCAACTCCATGATTTTTCATGGAAAACATGAAGAACCAATGGATTTAGTTATGGCAGTCTAGCTCTACTGAACATATTTAGTTATGGCAGTCTGGCTCTACTGAACATACTTATCGAAGCACACCTCCGTACATTGTTCTTCATGTAGTTTTGACCTTATGTTCATTTTGCATTCTGCTTCGTACAGTTAATTTTCTAGTACAGTGTGCATTCTAGTGTATTGTGTCTATAAGGCTAGGCTATGAAGCAGCTAGAGACGTGACAGTGGCATAAGTAGCAAAATGTGAGGAGGTCCAACCCCTAGAGTAAACTGTACACTGTTTCCAGTTCCCTTTCATCCAAGGAAGCTTTCAATTAGACGCAAGTAGATCTATAAGTTAAAGACAAGGTTATTGCCAATATAATGTGATTGATTACAAGTGATCAGGTTACGAACTACAATTTGATTTGATGAAACATTTTCCACCTGAAATCAGATGGACATAGATAAAAAAAATCACACAGATAAATATCAGTAATTCAGATAGATATAGATATTGCAGTTGTTCCAGAAGAGTTGATGTCCAGAGCCCATCTCATCATCCATATAAAAGGGCACAGGACTAGACTTTAGATATCACTTTGCACATGTGCAACATCTACACCAAGAGCAGCAGAGCCTATGACTGAAGTCTGTTTAATCTTCTTAATGTGGCAAATTTGCACGCATACTATTTTTGCTTCAACATTTAGGGATTTTTTGTATTATTATGTTTGCATACTGTGAAGTCTAAACTAAATCTCCACATAGAATCTATGATTAAATTTATCATAAGTCATAACTAACAAAACTGCTTTCAATGCCATCACCTTTACGAAGCTTCTGATGTCATCACGGTACTTCCCATTCCATTCAGCCCACCTGCAACATTGAAATTTTAATGAACAACGTCTGCACAAGCATTTTCCCTCCTAAGAATCCCAACAAATGCAAACAAGCTCATCAACATTTTAGGAGGTGAAGCATGCGCATATGGGAATTGAAGACGGTCCATTTTCAAAAGAGGCCCAGTGCTTCCCAGCAACCACATTGTCCGGCACATTACCTGGTGGTCATCTAATGACAAGGTAAATGTGGATCCCATTTATCTGATCATTTTTAGTGCCTGCCAGTCAGTCTGCCAGACAATCCAGGTAGCCATATTTAACCACTTCCTTTTTATAAATGTCAGTCAAGGGACATCTATAATAGAATTGCATAAAGACATTTAACTGTGAACAGTACATCTTATGAAATCAGAAAAACTATTTTCAGTAAACAAATGAAACCAGAGATTGTGTGAAAAGAGGACAATGGTACAGTAAGAAAAAAGGAGCTAACCTTAATAGATTCTCTAATGGAGTTGCAGTAAGACATGTAAATGTGAATAGTACATCTTATGCCTGCTTATCTCTATGCATAAAAAAGTTTATCATACAATCGTAAACTCCTTAAAAGTTTGCAGCCACCAAAATTTTCTACTGCTTCCACTTAAAACCAATGCTTACAACAAAAAGAATTAGAACAACCGAGAGAGCGCCAGTTCTAATAGCATAGAAATCTAATGCTTCTGCTGCTCCATAGAACAAATAACAAGCCATTCTGTTCAAACATGACAAGGACGAGGCAGAGAATCATAACAACAGACGTACATATAAATATAATTCACCTTTATGGAGAAAGAAAACCTCGTCAGAATGATATGAATTCAAAGAACAAAAGAGAGAAGAAGATGCACAAACAGATCCAAGCATGCATCTAGGGGAACTCCGGGTCCCGATATGAGCCCACATCACTCAGTCAGAGGGGGAGAAAGAAAGAAAGAAAGATGAGAAGAGAAGAAAATAAGGGCTGTACAACAGCTTTGGAGGCCAAAAATAAGGGCTGACATAATGCAGACATCAGCCCTTATTAGGCTGTATGTTAAATACCTAGTGTATATCCTTTGGTAAATTCCATTAGTTTTTATGATCCCCACTTATTATTTGTATTTAGTAGGCTCAGTTTTACTTTATAAAGGACTCTAGATCAGGTGAGTTAAGAGGGCTAGGATAAAAGTATTCAAGGTTGAGGTAAAACCAGAGGGTTTAGTCAAGGTAAATATAGGCATTATTTTCATGCATATGGACTGGTTCTCTTGGGACGATTGGAACTTCTACCAATCATTTCAGTTTGGGAGAGAAAAATGTGGAAATTGGGTAATTGGATAGTTAAAACCCTCATTTCTATATTCGAGCTACATGTACCCTACATGATGTGTTTGCTTGTATACATTATCGTTTTTAATACTTTTTTTTATTGTTGAAATTCTGTTATAAATTCTGTGATTTGATTTGGGCTGCTACTGCTAGAAAACTACTAATTGCTGGAATTAGTTAAATAGTAGCTGGGATTCTCATCACTGCTGGAAATCATGTTTGGGGGGCTGGAGTTTTGTTCTTAATGCTGGAAACCATTTCTAAGTCTGGAAATTCAGCCTACTTGCTGATCTTGAGGTATGATTCCTGTGATTATTATCTGTTGTGGAAATTATTTTAGGAGCTAGTGTTAGAAGTTCTGAAGAGTCAATAGTTTTGTATGTTCCTGCAAAGCACCGTACTAGGAGGATTTTATTATTCTCATTTATTTGGTATTATTATCTGTAACCATCTGTTATTATAAATAGACCATTGAGAGAGGAATAATAAATCCTCTCATTCTCCATCATTCAACCATTTTCATTTCTCACTTCTATTTCTCTAATATAATGCATTAAAACCTATCGTATACCATTCCATCAATGTTGCAACTGATCAGGACAGTTCAAATCCTAGATCAACTGCATCAAACAAATAATATTTTTTTAAATTATCATTTAAATGATTTACCTGTCCCAATTTGGGAATCTTCCCACAAGGTAAAGTCCTCCACAGTCCCAAGGTTCTGCAATAATTTTGCAACGCGATAAAACAGCATCCTTGGCTATTGCCTGGTTCATCATATCACAATGTGACAAAGGAAAGGTGGTTAAGCACAATTCCACTGATTAGAAAACTATGAATTGGCTTTATCATATACATCCATTATAATGGTAAAACAAACTTCTTTTTAATGGACAATGAGAATTTCATTTGAAAAAAGAAAGTTACATATGACCCTATGTCCCATGGTAAAACAGGCTTATCAATAAAAAAGAAATAAAATACAAACTCAAATGAAGATCCATTAACTAATTAATCAACAAAGCATCCAAGTTTACCACGGTAGGGTACTATCTTCGACTCTAACACTGGAACAAGAAATCATCCTCAAATACTAGCTGAAGCAGTCCCAACTAGTTCAACCCAAGTAGAAACCATAGATATCTATTTCTACCAATAACAGGATAAAAAGGAATATATATATATATATATATATATATATATATATATATATATATATATATATATATATATATATATATATAAAGAATGAGATACAAACTTCAAACTACTTGGACATCTTGATGTTACCAGGTATGGTTACGAGTACAGGTATGGCAAAGATCAGGTTTGGTGGATCCTTAAAATCTAGATTCTCATAATAATGGTACAGTAGGGATTTCACAGATTGCGAGTATAATCACATCAACATACTCCCCTAGCAATATCACAAGTTGAAATGTTTCTCATTTGGAAAATTCACAACAAATTATAAATAATTAATAACTTTAGAGATTAGAATCCCAATAAATCTAGATTTCAAGTCTTAGTAAAGGGGGATCCAAATAATTAATAAGTTTATAGATTCGAATCCCAATATATCTAGATTTCAAGTCTTAGTAAAGGGGGATCCTTCGTCCTTACCCTTATCGAAGTGACCGATTCAAGCGGTCCAGTTTTTTGAAGGACCCAAGCATCATACGTATACCGTAACCAAGTACAAATAATGAACCATAAAGATCTAATCAGCTAGAGACAAAGGCAATTCAGAAGAAACATGATCTTGGAACTTCCAACAAACAATGCTTCTCGTTTCAAGCTTGTATACATCACATCCATAAGATTCAAGGAACTAGATAATTCAAAATGTGGTGATTATTTGCAAACAAAATATGGAAATAATAATAGTAATAATAATAATTTTAAAAAAAATTGCAACCAGAGTTTGAGGAATTTCAGCTGAACCCAGAACCCAAACATACATTTAAGTACAAATAAAAATGTAATTCAAAATGTGCCTTTGAGTTTTATGTAATCTTTGTGTACCACTCAAACTGAAAGGGAAATTTTCTAGAATAGGTATAAGACCAGCCATACTTTATGGCACAGAATGTTGACCAGTTAAGGAACAACATGTCCATAGGATGAGTGTCTCTGAAATGAGGATGTTGAGATGGATGGGTGGAAAGACAAGGATAAAACTAGAAATGAACATATCCAAGGGAACTTAAGAGTAGCACCAATAGGTAATAAGATGAGGGAAAGTAGACTTAGATGGTTTGGTCATGTGTAATGGAGACTAAAAAGTACACCAGTTAGATGGAGTGAGTTAGTACAAGTTGAAGGCTCTAAAAGGCAAGGGGAAGGACCAAAGGACATGGGTAGAGGTAGTATAAAAAGACTTGATGACCTATGGCCTAACTAAAGTTGAGACCCTTGATAGAGTGGAATGACGGAACAAGATTCATGTAGCAGACCCCAATTAATTGGGATAAGGCTCAAATGATGATGATGAAAAAAAAAAATTAACTATTTCAATTCGATAGGGGAGTTAAGTGTCAAAGTTTAAAGAGGAAAGAAAAGAAAGCTCATGAAAATTTTGATTTCAATAAAAATTTGAGGTGTAGGCCTCTTCTCCACACATTAGCCTCTTTCTTCCACTTTGCAAACTATGGTACTAAAAGCCTCCCCAACAATAGTGAAGAATGAGGAGAAAGGAAACCCTTGCCTCATTCCATGACAACTCTTGATAAAACTAGTAGGAGCATCATCAATAATGATGGTGAAGTGAGTCAAAAGATCCAAGAATTTTTCTGGCCCAATCTACTCTCGAAAACCTTTATAGAGAGAACTTAATCTGGAATTGTCAAACAATTACAAAAAAAAAAAAAAAATTGCAAATAGAAAGTAAACCATGATGAGGCACTACTGCACTAACCCCATGCAAATTACAAAAACAAAGATGTGTGCTACAAAACCACAGAAGTAAAAGACAAAGTACAAGGATTCAATGACAAATGTAGGAACCAATCTCTACCGTTTGCCTATGCAGGAAGGTTATCACATTTACACCAATGACTGCATAATTACATCTCAATGGATATGGTCCTCAGGTTTACTACTGTGAAAAAAAAATGATCCATCCGACCACAGACTAATTGGAGTATTTGTGTGTTCAATGACATTCATAACCACTGGTAATTCAACTGAAGGAACATCATACTTACCTACTGATGATCTGTAACACCCCGGATTTTTGCCAACCTGGAATTAGACGTCCTTAGGCAATGGGTCAACCATATCACTCTTAGAGCTCAATCCCAAAGTCTAAACATCGCTTTTCAACCCATTTCCTTCAAAATCTCACCTTTCACCACCTCATTCTTCAAATTTCTACTTTCATATTAGACATAAAACCTAAAGTTTAAAAGGTGAAGAACTATACTTAAACTAAAACTTACTATAAATGGTTCATACATGCATAAAATGGGATTTTGACTATGGAATTCTTGGAATATCATGATGTAGATAGGTTATTTGGTTGGACTAGCTTCTTCTACCCCAAAATCATATATTGTACGTCGTGTAACTCATTCCGGTTTGTAAATGAGACTCGATAAACGCCTCGACGGACTCGTGGGCCCAAACGGCTCAATTCGGAGGGACCCGAGGTGGATCCCACATGTTTCCGGCATCCCGGGGGAGGGGGGGAGGACCTCGCCCCTGGGGCGAGCCCTCGCCAATTGGACAGTGACCGGCGAGGTCCTCGCCGAGTTGGCGAGGCCTCGTCCGTACAACGGTCAGGTAGCTCATTTTCTGCGCATTTTGTCTAAGTTTGAAAAATCATATCTCCTTCGTTATAACTCCGATTTAGGTGATTCAAAAACCAGATTGAAGCTAAATGAGTCTAGTTTTATATAAAAATATTTTTAAAATATAATAAAATATTTAATATAGTTTAAAGTAGGTCGTTGTGACAACTATCCGAAAATCATTAGTTGGACAGCTACTGCTTCTGAAATTTTTAAGATTTTTCTACAACTCGAAATCTTATGAAATTTGGTGGAGACGAGGTAAACTTGGTGATAAACCACTAGAAAAATAATTAAAATAATATGATAACTAGAAGTTCCCAAAATGGGGCATAGAATGGCCCTAGGACCGTATTCTGCCATAATTAGGGAAGAATTTGATTAAGCACCAAACTGAATACTCAGTAGAATTAACTTGAACCACTTTAAATACGAACTACAAGACCCAAAATGAGTAGGACCGCTAATGCTACGTTACCTACAAACCTAAAATCAATCTCTAAACCCAGTTGCTCTTGGGAGCATCGTGAAACTTCGTATTGAACCTGGACCGCACGTCGAAAGTCTGATAGCGATGAACCTAGACGAACACGACCATCTTGTTGGGCTTGACGTCCACCTCGAAAATCAAGACCAAACGATGTCCTGAGACCATTTCCTTGAGTCCGGAATGAAGAGAGTGAGAAAGCGAAGATTTTTAAGAAATTAAATAAAAATTTAATAATCTGAGACGTGTCGCTTTTGCGTTATTTTTAAGCGTTCTGACCGTTAGATTTTGACCCAATTTCACCCTCGGATCAGGATAGGTGGCCCATACATGTCATAGCACTTGTGGCTCTAATCGACTCTCGGTGACCGCTGAACTGAAACTGGTCCGCCACAGTCGATCTGGAAACCCGACCGGACTGAAAACTTAGCTTGACCTAGATCCGATATTAGAGAGCTTAAGTCCGACCGCATTTAGTAACAGGACCTTCAGAAGTGCTTTATTGGATCGGAACAAGCTCGATTTGGTTATAACCTAGGTATACCTTAGCCATAAGGCTATTTCCGTCGATTTAGAGCCTATATAAGAGGCTTAAACCCTCTCTCTTATATCCCATACGAATTTTCTAAACCTAAGGGAAAGAGAAGGAAAGAGAGAGAGAAAGTGAGGGAGAGTGTGAGGATTGTTCTTGGCGGTTGTTCCTGTCATTCTTCGTGCACATCTACCATATTTAGATCGTTATGCCAACGATTCTGGCGTCGTTCTTAGGTAAGAAAAATCTAACCCTAGCTTGTTTTAGGGTTTTCATTGAAGCTAGTAGCTAGATAGCTAACCTAGATTGTATTACAGGTTGATATTTCACGTATACGAAGACTTAGAGATTTCATCGACTTCTTTACGCTTCTACGGCATAAGGTGCGGACTTTAGACGTATACGTTATAGTTTTCAAGGCTTTCAATGTCAGTTAATGATTTATAACTGACAAGGGTGCGATTACACATGCAAAATGCGTCGTCTGTTTCGTTATACGAGTTTACATGAACTATGTAGAATATAGTGTATTCTATGCATATGTTGGAATGTTTGAATATGTTTGGAATTTAGATTTGCGCTTAACATGTTTAATTGTCATGAATATATGCCTAATACATGTGCGACAACTCCTTAGCGAAAGGACTTGCCTAAAATCACGTCACGGCAAAATACGTTATATGTGACTAAGTGTGTAGCCCAAGTGTTTGTAGAAATGTTTGAATGAACATGGAGCTCGGATTCATGCACACCATGGTTATCCGTCGTGGGCATATGCACGTGGTATGTGGGGCAACTCCCTAGTGAAAGGAATTGGCCTGGCACATGTGTAATCCTCATACATCATGAAAGTGATGTATGTAGTCTTTGTGTTTATGCAAATGTCTGAATGTACTAGAGATCACCTAGAATACTTTGTAGGAGGATCGAGATATGAATCTCGGTTACCTCAATTATGCGTATGATTTTCTACATGTACGTTACATTGTAATGTCTGTTTATTTCGTGAAGTGAATGTGTGTGAAATCTTTTTTGTATTGTACTTCATAACATGCTTCTTGATTGTAAGAATTGAATTACTTGTTTAATCCTGCTTTAACTATCTCATCTAATTCTTGGTGATATAAAATGAAGTTGGGACTATGATTTAGTCCATGCAGACGGTAACGGGATTGAATTAGTGGTTGAGATTCATTTGCCACGTAAGACGTGTTTGACGAACCCGAGCCGTACTTCGGTTGGCGACAGTAGTTAGGTCACACGAAGGGCTTATGCACTTCATGTCGTTCAACTTGTCGTGAGCTCGAGCTAGCCGAGCTCCTCAAGTAACCCGATCTGTCCAATGTATGTTCACCATGTTTGGACGTCATTGCTTGAACCTAAGGTACCAAACTTACCAGTGCAACCCCGTTAACCTTGGTATCTTGATCTGCTAAGACTCATGAGCCGGGCATGGTGGTATAGGACACTGTGGTCGAGCTGTCGGCCTACGCTGGGGCCACGAGCCTCCCCGTAGTGACCAGTGAGCAACCCAGACTCGTGAGCCGAATATAGTGGTATGGGACACTGTATTCGAGCTGTCGGCCTACACTGATAAGGTGATGGGGGAGTGGTGTAACGAGTGCGTGTAACAGCTCTGGCAGCCCTTTGTAGTGACCTCGAGCATACTCTAAATCTGCGGTGAGGCGACGAGCCTTCCCGTAGTAAATAGAGTATAAACTAGGCATGTATTGATAAGGTGATGGGAGAGCGGTGCAACGAGTGCGTGTAACAGCCCTGGCAACCCTTTACAGCGACCTAGAACCGCATCATCATATGAGATAATCTAAGACTGACGACCCTAAAATGGATCCTTGTTTGGGAATGATATAAGGGAGGTACCTTAGTTTTCCAATACTGTTGTATGAAAAGGACTAATAACAACTCGGTAATCATGTCCATATCGCATTGCATGTGCCTGGAAGATGTGGAGCACTGAGGGACGAAAGCATACCGCGAACGTAAGATGGTGTCGCATGAGGGAGTATGTTGACGAGGGCATGCATCATTATTGCATTTCATCCTTGCATTAACAAGAGTAGCTAGGAATGTTTGATTGTACTGCTTTATCATTACCGCTTGACTGATTTGATAATATGTTAATCTTTACTCTATTGTTCCACTGAGTTAGCTACTCACTCCCACGTTGCGGGACGGTGTTGTACATACCAACCAGACCCTGTCTTAGTTTCAGGTGAGGGCGATGCTTGTGAAGCGGAGTCGGACTTTGCTTTTTGATGATGAGTTATCCTGCACGTAACTCTCTGGCGGGTCTATTTGACCTGGAGTTGCACCGACAGGGCTTTAGTATTTGGGATAGAAGACATTACATTTTTCTCATTTTGTGCATTTTGTAATCAAACTTGTAATTGTTAACCTAGTGACATTCATACTCTGAGGGCTTACTATCACTCTTATCTAGTTTAAATACTTATTACAGTCTTCCGTTTGCATAATTTAAACGCCTTTGGAGTATGATATGCTGTTTTTGGTATAATCTCAATCATGTTTAATGCCCTTCTACAGACAACATTCATTCATCATTATTTATGTTGCATAAGTGATGTTTTGGAACTCGGGAGTTGGGTTTCTACTCGACCCCCGATTTTCAGAATGTTACATAATCATCAACAATTAAAGCCTAGAGTCTGTTAAAATGAGGAATTCTTGCAAAAGACAAACAACTAAAATAAAAGGAACATGACACACCTAAGAAGCTCAATAGAGAAAGCTATATTTTAGTAACTATTGTTCAGTTAGTAACTAGTTCTAGCTACAATGTAAAGAAGCTAGCATTTATACTTAATCTAATTACGTTTTCGAAAGGCCATACTAAATTTTATTATAGAAGGGAAAGGTAGAAATAAATTACCTTAACAAGCGGAGGTGCATTAAGTGGAGCTCCATTAGTTCCTCGACAAAGAACACTTGCAAGGTCAAAGCGAAATCCATCCACATGATACTCCAGGACCCTTTCACACATGACAGGAAAACAGGATAAATTTCAAAATAAAATGAAGAAGATTGGGACTAGTAGATATAAGTATCCAAATAAAACTGCCTTTTATCTCAAGCAAGTGCACAGTAATGTAGTTATGTTCCAATGGAAATTAATAATCCCAGCCGATGTGAAGGCTATGCTTTAAATTAGGGTCGATGTTGCAGAAAAACCTTCTTTCATCACTGCAACGCTATTAAGGATCAATATGAGATAGTTACAGTTTTGCAGCAATGGAATCTTCTTACAGGCACACCATTTCGTTTCTACAATTTTAGAAGCCACTTGTCATTGTACCAATTGATCTCTCTATAGCATAGTTTGCAAACCAGGCGGGTCAACTCAGGACTCGCCCAAGTCAACCTGGCAAGGTCATGGGCCTGGTCAGTGGGTTGGTTAAACCAGGCAAGCACTGCAGGTAAGTTGGCCTTGTCTTCCTGGGTCTCAAAATTCAGATACTCTACCTGATTTCAACAAGTCAAATAAGTCAAAGAAAGGGCACTCAGTTAAATTTGAGGAGAAAAAGAAGATCACACAATAATCATTTTCCTACTATTATTTATGACCCACCTGGTTGACTCAAGCCAGTTAATGACCAAGTCACAAGCAGAGTCCGGGTTTGCAAACTATGCTCAATAGAACTAATAGAAATCCATGACACAGTTAACTCAGAAAAAAAGAAAAATCCAATATAACTATAATCGAACAGGATCCAATTTAGCCTGTGATGAAGGAAGCAGCAGAAAGAGCAGATTCGAGTGCCAAAGGAAGTAGATGCTGGAAATGATGGCACCCAAAAGATGTCTATATAAGATAGCATTAAAGAATTTAAACATGTTGTTATATTTACAAAAATATAACACATTATCCTATTATTGTGATTATGTTTATAGAAATTTAAACTATCTAGTTCAAAAACAAAAGAAACCACATATACTACTCATAGTTTAGTAAATTATAACAGCAGCAGTTGATTCAGAAATGGGGAAAGGAATGAGATTCCAAAGCCAGAGTGTCACCTTCAGGGAGAAGATTCCTATAACCAAGTCTCAGAGGCAGATAATACACTGTCGCTAACATAGCAACATGTGCCTCTCACAAATTGTTTCAACCAACTGAAATTCAATTTAGGGGCCTAACTTCATTAAAAAGTGAATATCGAGTGTTGTAATGTAATATGCATTACTACTAAAAGGATAACTTACTATACTTTGCACTCCTTCATAATTGGACCTATGTGTGTAACTTCAAATTTTATGCACTAATCCTTCAATATTGCCTAAGTTGGTCCACGAATAATTTCAAGAGATGCCGCTTTAAAAGCTGGAGATACAAGAGCTGTGGACTGTTACCAAGGACATTATTGAGAGAGGATAAGAAACAGAGTTTGATGGTCAATAAAAACTTTCTGAATACTGTGCCAAACAATCAATGCATAGTATGCAAAATGTCAATGCCTGAGTTCCCAAAGACTGGATTTTTCAAGAAAGCAAAAGGAAGTTCCAGAAACTTTTATCATAAACAAAAAAGTTCAAGAAACTTTTCCAAGATTTAAAGTGAAATTTGCCCTGTCACGCAGAATGAGAAGAAGTGAAGGCAGTTATACATAGTACTGTATCGGTATTTGGACAGGCTGATGAGTTTTTGGAAATGCATAAATTACCTAAACAGAAACGCAAATGCCTGATGTACCCTGCAACATAATTTCTTAACAAAAAACAATAAAACAAATGGAAATGGCTTCACAAATACTTCTCAGCAAAACCAAGAGGTGGATTTGAGCACAAAAAAAAAAAAAAAAGAAAAAAAAAGAAAGAAAAAAAAAAGAAAGAAAGATGATGTTTCCTTCTATATTTAATAATTTATGGTCATGTACGTGATAAACTTAGAAATGATTGGGCGAACAGTGGCCTGGCCATTTATGAACCTTTTTTTATTTAATAACGATTTTGCCTTTATGACAAGAAGGCAGGGTAAAAAAAGCAAGTCTAGATAAACATCTATTACACTATAGAAAAATTGGCAAGAAAATAACCATCCATAGATGCAATGAATAAAATCCTTTGATGAAAAATGATAATGTATCTACCATGTTAGGTGAAAAAAAAGGAATTCAAAATAGAGGCACGTAGATGCATATCCATACCAGTGTCTCAAACTATCAAGTATAAGTTCCATGACCACAGGATGGTTGCAGTTCAATGTGTTTCCTGGATACCCAAAAAAAGGCAACTTTAGAACCCTTAAAAGATGAATAATGTCAAGTTAGATCACCATTAGGTTATCTACATGTAAGGTGGAATATACTCAATACAGAAAACACTAACATGATTAGGTAAAAGACAGAGCTATTCTTGCATTATTTCTCTTTTCAGGTTATTCTTGGAGCATTTACAATACATAATAGAAGTAGGCTAACTTATTAAAACCGCCCTATCAAATATGCCTATCTACTTTGTGTCCCTATTCAAGTGCCCGAAAACGGTTATAGTGCACTTGGAAAGGCTTTGAAGGAACTTTTTGTGACAAGGATTAGAGGAAAAGAAGAAATTCCACTTAGTTGGGTGGGAAGAGGCTTGTAAGTCTTACAAGGGGAAGCTAATATCAGAGACATAGAGACAACGAATCTGGCTTTGTTGAGAAAATGGTGGTGGCGACTCGGAACAAAGAAAGACTCATTGTGGAGAGATGTCATTGCAGCTAAATACGGCTGCGAGGTGGGGGGATGGTCAACTAGGAGCTCATCATTATATAGAGCATCGAGATTGTGGAATGGTGTGTAAAGTGTGGAAACAAAATTCATGGAGGGGATTGGGTTCTACTTGGCTAATGGGGAGAAAATCTGATTCTGAAAGAAGCGTGGGTGGGACAATCACCTCTTCGGGATGTATTTCCAAGTCTAGCCAGATCAGCAGTTAACATTGACATCCCGGTCTCAAGGTGCTTTTCGAGCTTCAATGGTGGCTCAGTGTGGTTGCCCCCTTGCCGTAGGAATCTTTCTGGTGCAGAGATCAACAACCTAATTATGCTTTTAAAAAGTATTCAGCTCCTCTCTCCATCGGAGGGGGGAAAAAGACCGGAGGAGGTGGCTCAATGAGGCTTTAGGAAGCTTCTCGGTTTGGCCCTTTCTTCAAGATGCTTAACAATCATCAACAGGAAGGCAGGTTTGTGAAGGCCTCTTTTGTATAAAGAAAAGGAGCTCCCTCGGAAGTGGCAGCATTTGCATGGCTAGTAGGGAGGAAAAGACTATTGACTATTCATATATAATCTTCAAAAAGTACAATGATCATTCTGAATGTTTGCATTATGTGCCCAAGAGACTTTGAGTCAGTGGATCATTTGTTCACCCACTGCCCATTTACTCTCGAGATTTGGGCTAGCTTCTTCAAGGTTTTTGGTATCTTATAGGTGATGTCAGGCTCAGTGGAGGAGTTGCTTACTTCCTAGCATGGGGTGAATCTTGGGAAGCAAGAGCTGGTGGTGTGGAGATTATCTTTGTTAGTCGGGTTGTGGTCTAATTGGGGAGAAAGGAATGCAAGATGGTTTGACAATTCGAGCTCTTCCTTGTCCCTTGTGGTTAGAAGAGCAAAGAATTGCTTGGCAAGGTGGATCTCTTGTACGGGTGCTCTAAATGATTGTAATCCTACTTTCCCTTGAGTTAGGTTGTTTATTAGTACTCTTTCTTTCCATGGGTTGTAGCAGGTGCGCCTTCTTGGCATTTTTTTTCAATAAAGCTTTGTTGTTTTTAAAATTAAAAAAAAAAAATTTAAAATGTGACTCATTGCTCACTTTTGTTTTTTACTATAAAAAATAAATAATTAATAGGAACAAACATGTACAATGTCAACAGAACACAACAATAATCTAACCACCAATTTTAACATGCAATAACAATTGTCTAAAGTATAACAGCAAAAAACAAACGAAATAAAATATATTGATGGAAGTAACGGAAAGATGCTGACATGTCCTACCAATGATATTCTTAGGTCATATATCCATGTTTTTTCAATTACAAAATCCCACCCTTTTTGGCAAATAGGATGAGCATTTATACTATTTATGCAAGACAGATGAACCAAAGCAACACTCCTTAATCCTAATTCGAAGGGGTTTGAACTTTGGAATCATTCCAAACCTAGAACTTCTGGTCAAATCACACCACCCCAAAGATCATTTTGATAGAAGATAAAGGAAAAAATCATTCACTATTCATTGTTCACTAGTCTTTACATGCATATATACCTTTCCAAAAGCAAAAGAAATCCCAACCTAATCCTACCCTTCCATTATTTATATTCCCAACCATCATTTTTTTTTTTTTTTTGAAAGATAACTGAAGCATCTATTAAAAACCAAACAAAAATGCAAAAATACGAGGAACGGGATGAAAATGATGGCGAATCATCTAGAATGCCTAAGGGCATATTTGGATACGTGGAATCCAAGGCAATGGAAAGAAAATATCAATAATTATCCAATGATGGTTTCCATGAGAACTATTGAAAAATGAATTCCAATTTTGAGTCCTAGTTTGAATAGCAAGTTGAGATCTCATATTCCTCTCACAATACTCACCTAGTTTCTTGTGCCAAGAATCCAAATTATGGTGAAGTGTAATCATTGCTTGGTAGAATCCACCCTTTCTTTGCTTGACAGTAGGACTTGACTAAGAGGGGGCAGATTGAGGGGAGATGGAAAGGATCTAAACTCATTCTTGAAGATGGAAAAATTCCTACAACCTCTCAATTTGTGATGTTTATGTGGAAGTGAGGGGATCGAGGGACTGCATTGCCCGCCAAATTAACACATTAGGAAATTGGAGTATTTAGATCCGAGGAGATTCAAATCCCAACATCTATTTTACTACAAATAGTAACTAAAGCATATCCCTAAATCCCATCACAACCATATAGCCCTTCCAAAAGTCAGTCATAACTCACTCAATTCATGTTAGTATGCCGTGATCTTGGGAATTGTGATCTTCTTAGCGAACAACTTCATGACAAATTTCTTCTTATATCTAGAACGAATAAATGTTCTTCTTGACATCGTGAATAGGGTTTTGATCCCATGCCCACTATTTTCCAAGAAGAACATTGTAGTGATCCATCAAAACTAACAATGCACCATAAAACTTGGGAATAATTTAAAGAATAATAATACGACACAAGGTACCAATGAGTTAGATGCTCTTCACACTTCGAGAGAATATCCCAACTCTGACAATTTCATTACCATTTCCTCAAAGATGTTCGAGAGAAGCTTACAGGAGAATTGTGTCTACTCCAACCCCCCACTTTCGATCAATCATGCATTCACCTCTGCCAAAGATTCCCCTTCTTTGCTACCAGACTCCACTAGAGTGCCCCCCAAGCATTCTCAACAATGAGAGGGTGGACCCTCACCACTGGCTCATTGCCTTCCTCCTCCCTCCAAAGCCAACTATCATCCTCCACCCTCCCTTGAGAATTCTCTTTTTGCTCACCTCCTACCTGACTGACTCCCTCCCACCGAACCACATTTCCTTTATCTCCTTCCCCCACCTCTTCCCCTGAGAGCACCTTTGCAACCACATCCCTTAAGGATCAACCTACCCTCACCGGCCCTTCTACACCCCTCTTTTCCTTTTTTGAAATCACACCTGCCCCTTCCCCATCTTTCTGTTTCCTCCTTTTTCTTTAGCTTTTTCGTTATCCGGTGATTCACATAGTTTGGAACATATTTAACTTACTAGATGGAGAGCCTCAGCCCCTCAAATCTTTTTATTTTCTTAATTTACTTTTTTTCTTTTTTTTAATTAAGGGTAATGAAGATTTTATTAACCAACCCGCAAGCAAAAGTAAGAAGGGAGAAAAGCATATACAGAGGAAAGCCCTCAGAATCTGCATCATAGAAAAAGAAAAAAGACCACAATCATCCACTTCTTTTAGAAGAGAGGCCCACTCTAACACATACACCTTAACCATAGCCGCCGCCATCTCCTCCAAACCGGACCAATTCTAGAAACATCAATTGTTTCTCTGATCCCAAATAGTAACCCTAAGATTCTTCCCCACTTCCTTGTACCGGTCCTCCTCCGTGCCAGGTGCCATAGGAGCTCCCTCGCATTACATGGCATCACCCAAGATGAGTTGAAGATAGCCAGAAAGTGCGTTCACACCTTGTGAGTAAAGGGACAATGGCTAAAGAGGTGATCAACATACACCAACATTTACATACATATGGAGAAAATGTTGGAGAGAACTTTATTGATATCAAACTTCTTATCTTACAATGCTTAAGAAAAACTCACACCTAGAAAATATTGGAATGACCAACTCCCACACGACCCTCCCCTTTTATAGACCCCAAATGAATCTTTAATTAAAATCCTCCCAATTAAGACATTGATTTAAAATCAATCATAATTTATTTCAAACTAATCTAATCTATTTAAGATAGTAAAAGCCTAATAATAGTAAAAGCAAACAAAGAAAGTAATCCTAATTGCCTATCTAAATCAGCCCCATATCTTCAATCACATCCCCTTCATATCTTCAATCACATCAATCATAGCTTCAAATCAACCTCTAATATCTCCCAAAAATAATAAATTGCAATCCTTGATTTAAGCCCCCAAATCTATAAATAAACAGTAAAAAAATCTGCACATGATGGAACCTACAGTGGGTTGTGAGCCTACATAATTGTTGGGCCCTATGGTGGCCCTAGGTAGGTCGTGACCTACATCATTCAGGTGGGCAACACCAAGAGAAATAGTTGGGAGGCAAACTCCCACCCTAGATTTTTTTTAAAGGCCAACCCTACAATGTATGGGAAATCCACTCTGATCACCCAATATTAGGCCTAATGCCAAAAACCAAGTTGATATGTGATTTAGGTGGGCCACACCAAAGGAAACAGATGTGAGAGGGGATGCCCACCCTTGATTTTTATGGGCCCAACTGTGATGCTTATGTGAAATCCACTCTGACCATCAGTAGTGTTACCCAATGTTAGGCCTAGGACTCAAAAAGCAAGCTCATCCATGATTCAAGTGATCCAAACCAAGGGAGGCGGTTTGGACCATGGTGTTCCCCTATTCGGTGTTCCCAATCTTGTGGTCCCCTTGAATTACAGACGGGCTTGATTTTGGGCCCACCTAATGGTAGGAGTGGATTTCACACACATCACGGTAGTGTGAACTCAAGCCACCAACCCTTTTGCTTACACAAATGGTCTCCTGCAGGCTACAACACTGTTTGCAAAGACCCTTTTGCTCATTTGCTAAGGTTTTGGATTGTTAATGACTCAGAAATTGAGTATTGGGTGAGGGGGTTGTTTCCTAATGTTTTCTAATCAGTGTTACATCCTTACAATCTTGATGATAAGGACAAGCCTTCTAGCTTAGTTCGGCTGATTAAGAAAACTGGAGAACTTATGTTCAGATAGTATGGTGTCCACACATGGTAGCAAACATCAACATGAAACCTTGCATCTTTTTGCCATTCTAGTAACTTCCCTAAATCATCCCTCGAAACTGCTTGCAGCTAACCGACGCTTTTGCCCCTCATGATTAGCTACCCACAAAATCTCACCTATCAAACAAATTCACCAAAGGAAATAAAACGTAACAGTACTTCTCAATGAGTCCAACAAAAAATGAGATTGATGGCTGCTTTGGAAAAAATAAAACATCAGATGTATCAATTAAAGGCAAGGAGCAGTAGTAGCCATAAATGTGGTTGATGCCTAAGCGCGTTAATTAGGCTTTTACAAGAACAGGTAGAACAGTTGCAAGTTACATGATCATAGTAGTACAAAAGAATTTAAATCATAAAGATTCTTTCTACAATCAGTACAGACTAGTGCAGTTAATCCCTGCTAACAATCAAGAATTACTCTCATTAAAACATTAAGATTGGATAACAAAAAAAAAAAAAATCTAACATTAAGTGTGGTTGTATATGTGTGTGTGCCTGTGACTGGGCCCACAGGTACATACACCTAGGTCTTATACATTCTAGGCCTTTGCCCTTAATTTTTCAGCCTTTTTATCTTTATTTCATATTTTCCTTATTTGACACTTAGCCTTCATTTAATTTTTCCTTCATATAACAGCATATATGTAATTTTACCATTTATTCTATTATTATAAATAAGAGAGGGCTGGACATCCCAACCTTATATATTTTCTCTCAAATTCTCACATTCTTCTCAACTTGGCATGAGAACCAAAGTACACCCAGGGTTCTTCTTCCTCTTCTTCTTCTAGGGATTCTTCTTCTTCTTTAGGCTCCTCACACCTAGTTTGGAATTTTCATTCTATTATTATAAATCAGAGAGGGCTGGACATCCCAACCTTATATATTTTCTCTCAGATTCTCACATTCTTCTCAACTTGGCATGAGAACCAAAGTACACCTAGGGTTCTTCTTCCTCTTCTTCTTCTAGGGATTCTTCTTCTTCTTTAGGCTCCTCGCACCTAGTTTGAAATTTTCAGTAGGGCCATGAAAATGAGAAGGCTCCTGGGCCTGATGGCTTCCCCATTTTATTCTTCCAATCATTTTTGTCTATGGTAAATAATGATTTATTCCTTTTTGTTTTTGACTTTTGCAAAACAGGCTATATACCTAAGGAGCTAGGCAGTACATTTATTGTGCTCATCCCCAAAGTTGAAGGTGTTGTCAAGATGGACGACTCTCTTCCTATCAGCCTAGTTAGTAGTTCTTAAGATTTTGAGTCAAAGGTTGCAAAAGGTGATTCCTTCGATTATTTCCTACTTTCAAAGTGCTTTCATTTCTAGTAGACAAATTTTGAACTCTGTCTTAATCACTAACGAATGTGTGGATTCTTGTTTTAGGACAAAAAGATTTGGGGTGTTGTGCAAATTGGATTTAGAAAAGGCTTACAATAATGTTGACTGGTCCTTTCTAGATTATATGCTTAATCGTTTAGAATTTGGGAAAGATGGAGATTATGGATATGTTCTTGTATTTCATCAGCAAGATTCTCAATTCTTATAAACGGTTCCCCTTTTGGTTATTTCAAGTCAACAAATGGACTGCGACAGGGAGACCCCCTTTCTCCTTTTCTGTTCATCATAGTTTCAGAAGTGTTGAGCAATATGTTAAGCCGAGGTCAGGATATTGGCCTTTATGAAGGCTTCAAGGTGCAAAATTTCCCAACTCATATTAATTGTCTTCAATTCGCAGATGACATGTTGTTTTTTTGTAAAGCTAAAGACCATATGATCAATTTCTTGAGGATGGCTATATGCTAGTTTGAGGTTATTTCTAGGCTTAAGGTTAACAAATCCAAATGTGATCTTTTTGGGATCCACGTTCCCTTGGAAACTGCTTCTCGATTGGTGAAGTTGATTGGTTGTAAATTGGGCTCTCTTCCAACATCTTATCTGGGTCTTCCATTATGTGTGGGAAAGCCTCCCAATTTCCTCTAGGACAAGATCCTCGAAAGAGTTCAAAGTAGGTTAAATGCCTGGAAAGGTAAATCAATGTCCCTAGGGGGTCACCTAACATTCCTTAAAACTTGCTTATCTAACCTCCCGATTTATTTCATGTCTCTTTTTATCTGTCCTTCCTCGATGCAGCAAAGAATACATAAAATGTGAAGAGAATTTCTTTGGTAAGGGGTCCTTACTCTTGGCCGGGTGGTAGACTCTTAGGAGTTTCAACTCCCGGTCAAAGGTTCGAGTGCCCATAGGTGGTGAAATTCCACCAACGTGGGTGTGTGGGGGTGTGTGTGCGTGTGTTATAAAATAAAAAATAAAAAATAAAAAATAAAAAAAAGGAGGATCGGAAGATAGGATATTCCATCTTTTGAATTGGAAAGAGGTGTGCTCTCCTACAGACCAAGGAGGAGCAGGTACTAGGAAGCTAGATCTAGTTAATAAATCTTTAGTGGGGAAATGGGTGTTAAAGTTTATTCAGGATAATGACGGCCTCTGGAAATCCATTTTGATTGCCAAATATGGGACTTCCACTAATGATTGGTGGCCAGGACTGTCTTCAGAGTATAGAATATCCTATACTTACAAATCGATCAACGATTAGCCCCCTTGATTTTTTTTCCAGATCTAAATTTCAGATAGGTGATGGCAGCAGAATTCGCTTTTGGTTCGATTCTTGGATTGCGGACTGTCCCTTGAGTTCTCTTTTTTCGGATCTGGCAGCGTTATCTAGGAATCCAGATATTCTGGTAGCGGACTGCTTCGCTAGGAATGGAGAAGAGCTTATCTGATCTTGATGTAGGGCGGCCTAATCTAACCTTAAATGAGCATGGTATTTGAAAAAGGGCATATTCATGCAATCTTAAAAAACAAATAAATATCAGCCTGATTTATACATCATAAACACAAAAAAGAAATAAGGGCAATATAGCATTGATTAGGGCCATCCATCACAAACACGAAGTGTTGAATCTTAAAATCTGAATTTAATTGGATCCGACGAAAGATAGAACTTTTGTCTTGCAATAGGTCCGACTAACGATCCAAGTGGATTTTCTAATCCAGAAAAATAGGAATTTCCTGTATTGAAAATCTGAAAAATTCAAAAAAAATAAAAATAAAAATAAATATGGTGGTTCTTTAAATGTACATTTGGGTGATGGGTTTTATGTGGGGATGAAAAGGGAATGAAAATCTTTTGAGATTAGGAGAAAAAGAAGAAAATGGGGTTAGAGAAAAGAATACCTTGAGAAAAGAGAGAATGAGAAAGAAGTAGGGGATGAGAAATCGTTTACTTGGGCCTCACGCCCTCTTCCAATCACTGGAAATCGAAGACGAGATCGTCAGAAGCAAAAAGCTCTCATTTCTTTCATCAACATAACATGATGTGCTATAGGTTTAGGGCAACCCTTATAAATTCGTAATTACATGAAATTACCAAAATATCCCTACTAAAAAAAAATTTTAAAAAAAAAAAAGAAATTCGCACAAAATTGTGCACAAACTATCTCAAAACTTAATTAATTCAAATGTTCATAAACTAAATGTAAATTTAAGATGCCCAATGGGCCTTGACGATAGTGCCGTGATGGTGGTGTAATGAAGGTGGGTCGTGACGATTCGACAATCCGATCACACCCTCCTCGCGATCCAATGGTCCAAATATCTCCTATAAGCAACTTACACATGTCACGAACACATGTGTAAGGTCTTCGACCTCTAGAGACCCGACCCGTATCCGTCATCTAACCACATTGACACGGATAGCGCACGCCTCCTGCGTTGATATACTTTGAATGGCCTGGTGTCCGCATCAGATCTCCTCCATTGCAGAGGAATTTGTCTGATTCTGAGATGAACTTTGATTCTCAAGATTCAATGGTGTGTAAGGCTGTTGGTGTTGGAGTCTTTTCGGTGAAATCTCTCAATGCAGACATGGTCAAAGAAGGAGGTGTTGGTGCAGCAATCCCAACAACGCAAATATGGAAATACAAAGCCCCTCCAAAAGTAGTGGCTTTTGGATGCCTTGTGGGGAGGAAGAGAGTGCTCACAGTGGATAATCTTAAAAAAGGTGGAATGATTATCCCGAACGTGTGCCTCTTATGCTATAAGCAAATGGAGTTAGTAGACCACCTATTTCTCCATCGTCCTTTCTCCTTTTCTATCTGGATGCAGATTCTATCTTTGGCTTCAGTTGTTTAGGTTATGCCGCGATCGATCGAGGACCTCTTCTTAGCTTGGAACAACAAGGATGGAGGAATGCTGGGGAGGAAGTGACGCATAGCTATGCTTGTAGCTCTTTGGGCTATCTGGGCTTAAAGGAATGGTCGTTGCTTCCGAACAAAGAGGAACTCGGAGGCAGGAGTTTTACTTAGGGTTACCCAATATTTGAGGGATTGGATGCCTTAGTCTTTTGGGAGGTAGGGGCCTCTCTTTGGGTTTTTTGGTTTTGGGCTAAGCTGTCTGTGGAAGCCCTTGCAATGGCGGGTTTGGGTCTCCTAGTGATACGTGACTATTGTTTCCTACTCATATGCTTCTTCACATGTAATTAGCCTTCATTATCAGCAAGAAGAATTTCCATGGGAATACATATTGATCAACAAATACACCATGCAATAGATTTGTAGGAATGATACAAGGAAGTGTTATAAAGATGCCCTTTGCCCTTTATTGGCTAGTGAGGAGTAACAAGGGGTCTACCAACATGATATCAGCTACTTTGCCACCAACAGGTGGACCTTCTTGTAAATAGCCAATCATGTGGTGCATTCACAGCTCCCTATTTTGGTGCTTCCCTATATTTCTCAAAGATATACATCATGGATTAGCATGTTGTCCCTACTGGGAACTCCAAATAAGATTCAGAAATGAAGCTCAATAGTATATTAACAGAGTTGGCTTTAAAAGATGTCATAAGAAAGAACTTTGATGGAAAAGGCTGGACAAATTGAAGGGAATAATTGGAAGTACCACATCCTGAGAAATTAAGCAATTGAGAATTGTTGTCAACATCAAGCATGTAATAAACCTGTAAATAGATTAGTATGAAAGGGATCACCATCAGCAACGAGACAATTATGCAGTAGTTAAATATTTAAGAAAATGGAATATGCACATATGTTTAGTTGAACTCTGTAGCATTTAAGAGCTAAAGCATTTGCTAAGAAGAAAGAACATAAGCAAGCAGCCCAGTGCAAGATTCGGCTGGTCATGGCATTTTTAACTAAGATTGTCACTCATGTCTCAACAAAACAGCCTTAACGACCTTTAGTCAATCTCAGTTGAGGTCCATAACAAGTTAGTTGACAAAGTAAAGCATTGAAATAAACAGGACACGCAGAAATTACCTTATTGTCTACGCCACGAAAAGAAGTGGTATAAGGATGATTATCATCAGCTTCATTAGTATGGTTATAGACCACATCCAAAATGACCTGTACTAACAGCATTACTTTCTCATATAAGCTCGAGAAAAAAATAATCTTGAAGAAATATATTAAAGGAAGACAGTAGATTTAAATACATGTCAATCATTGGCATGGCTCACAATGGAAGATCTACCATACCTCAATTCCAGCATTATGCAAGGCTTTCACCATTTGTTTAAACTCTAGGGAAGCAGCTACAGGTCCTCCACCAGAACTAGCATAGCGGCTCATGGGAGCAAAGAAATTTATGGTAGAATAACCCCATGTATTGATCTTGGAGATTACAGTGTTACAGAAAATTCAGAAACAGCAACAAATTTCTCAAATAAGTAAGAGGCCCTTTAGATTGTTTTAAGGAAAAACTGGTAAGGAGAAGGACACAAATTTTAGCACATCCTAGAACCAGCAAAAGCATAGAACAATCAACAGACAGGAGAATTCCTCAAGAAATGTATGCTCCATGCACCTTTAGGGCAAGTTTGATACGTGGACTTGAAAGGGATAGGAAGGCAAAAAATAATAATAATACTATTAAAACATGGATTCCAATTTTGACTTCCTGTTTGGGTAGCAGGTGGAAATCTCATATCCCTCTCACAAGGCACAATACTCACATAGTTTATCGTGCCAAGAAAGTGTGATTATTGCTATCCAAACATCAAAGGAAAACCCTTTTCCTTTTCTATTGGTTGGCATGTAATCCATGGTTTCTAAACATAGCCTTATAGTGACATTACATCATGACAAATGAAAAGAGAAATTATAAAGGGAAAAACTGTTAAGAGACTGATACAAAAGAATAGCAGATAATCTCTACATCAGCAAACATTGACCCTTAGAAATATAAACTTCAAATGCATCAAGGTGGAGTAAGAAGATTCTCTTACCATGTGATCTCTGGGATTTGGATATCTCTGAAATTCAAACTCATCAAACTCAAAAACTGGCAACAGTTCCACAGCATTGATGCCGAGCTCCAACAGATATGGGATCTAGGACATGAAAAAATAAAAAATGCCAGACACATTTCATCAATAGATTAATGGCTTATTTAATGGTAATAGGTTAATGTAGTTTCACACACCCTCATATATCCACCTGGCCAGCATAAGTATGAAATGAATTCAGCTAAAAATTGGTACATGGAAATGGGTTCTATATTTAACCTAGTTCAACTGATGGATGTATTGAGGGAAAGAAGTGCACTCTCTTTCTCACTCAGCAACATGTACTCTTTGACAAAAAATAGACTGGGGAATGGCGACAAAAATTGATGAACTGCTACAAACCAGAGTTTTGTACAGTTGTGATTAATGAAAAAAAAAAATTGCAATACCACATTTCAAAGCAAGCTTAATAATACAAACATCTAGGGTGCAAATTCTATTACAACCCAAAAGTATAAAATGGTTGCCAGGGGAAGCGCAAAGCAGCCACCAATACATGGCGTGCATAGAAACAGGCTTTTAATTCCAAAGACCTCATATAACTAACAGATTATTTCTATTTCTTTCTTTTCTTCTTCTTCTTCTTCTTTTTTGTTAAGGTAATATGGGCTCAAACCTACGACCTCACTTAAAAAGCAAGCCCTGTCTGCCACTGAGGCACGGTCTCAAACCCCAAGATAGCTTAATAGAATTCACCAAGATAGAATTCACATACCTTGTCAATTACACCAAGATAGCTGCCACGAATGTCTGGATCAAGTCCACTTGATTCGTCAGCAGTAAAGGCACGGACATTCATTTCGTATATAACAAGATCCTTCTGTATAAACATCAAGAGAAAAGGCAAAGGACAGATCAAAGTAGTGTAAAAAATGATAACACCAAATGGATTTCTAAGTAGCTTCTCAGGTTTACCTCAGGTATATCTGGAAACTTGTAATCAGTACCCCAATCAAAAGGCAAGGCAGTAAAATCATAAGTTCCAAGAAACTTAGACATTTTTTTTATGGTGTCTCCAAAATATCTGCGACCCTCAACTAGTTTAGCATAAGGATCTAGAAGAATAATACTGCTGTCAAACCGATGTCCCTGCTGCCATCCTTGAGGACCATCAATACGATAGCCATACAGAACACCAGATCGAGGCAAATCCTATAATTCACAAAGATAATGTAAATGAAGCCACATAAAAAAGGAAGTACAACTCAGAGAAATCAGAGGAACAAACCCAAGACCATAACAAAAACACTTCAAACCATCCTCTGCCAGTCATCATCAAAGCCTTATTCCAACTACTTGAGATCAGCTACACAAATCCATCAACTATCCTCTGCTAGTTTGTATGCAGAACTCAAGTAAGTCGGAATATAAATACATACAAGGTGATGAAAAGAAAAGGAAACCCCTTAATGGATAACTCCAAGCATGCAACAGATCCACAGCATCAGCAACATCATCATCTAAGCCTTATCCTGATCAATTAGGGTTGGATACACGAATCCTGCTCCGCCATTCCACTATTAAGGACATACCTTCAGTTAGACCATAGGTCATCAAGTCGTTTCTTTAGACCATAGGTCATCAAGTCATTTCTTTAGACCATAGGTCATCAAGTCGTTGCTTACTACCTCCATCCATGTCCTTTTACGCCTTCCCAATGTCCTTTTAGAGCCTTCCAACTTGTACCATCCAGCAAACGGAAACTAGCTACTAACTTATAAAAACGGGAGAAAGCACAACTCTAGTAATAATATGTCATAAAATGAAATGCTACAATCATAGAAAAAATTATTATGAATCAAGTTCTTTTATCATTTTTTTTTCACGTTTAACCATTTCTTAAATTAATTTATCAGCGTGACTTTAATCTGCCTTTCTAACTTAGAATCTTTGTCAACCATCAGCAGAAAGACTATATGGCAGTGCTCAAAAGATTTCTACTGTGTAAATCAAATGAACTTGTTATAAGTCATAGACCCTTGGTTTGCATGGCCTTTGGGTCCAATGAGGTGAATTTTGTATCAGAGAATTGCATACCTTTTCAGGCTTACGACTCTCTTAAATGAATTTCTGCCTAATGCATGATTGGGACCCTAAAGACACATACAGACCATCCTATTATATTGGAAACTTTCCAAAACTGCTCTCTGCTAGCATTGAATTGATCATACAGGTATATATTAAATATATGCAGTTACTGGACTAGCTATCATAAACCATGTCACTCATAAGTCATAATATGAGGAACAATAGCAAAATGTGTTTCTCATCATTTCATAAACCAAAAATCTCAAAAAGAAAATTGCAGGCCTCAAGGTCTTCAACATTTATTCAAATTGCAATTCACACAAGGAAAATTTGTTGGGTACTGTTTGACTAATAACATGATGCATTTATAATAGGAAACGTAATCTTCATAAAACTTTCAAATCAGCTATACAGATAATGGAATGGAAGATGTCTATGTACAAAAATAAAGGGATCCTAGCTCAAACCAGTGACTCCCCAAAATGTATGTTGTGCCTACCTCCACACAAATATGCCATATGTCACCTGTCTTGTTAATCCTGGGATCCAGCTTGATCTCCACCATTGCAGCATCTACATCCTGAATTTTTCCCCTAAAAAACATATAATTATGAAAGACCCAAAAAAGAGTGTAGTCAAATACAAAATGAAATCTCAAGATCTGTTAGGTCCCATTTGCACAGGGGATCCCACAAAATAGGGATTAGGGACTACACAGCTAGCCACACGTCATCCACGTGAAATTCAAAAGCATGCAGCAGAGCTTTTCCCTGCTTAATCACAATTCCCAACATTTGTTTTTCATTTAGTTCACATCAAGGAAGCACCATTTTCACATCAAGGAATCTGATCTGGAAGGTATGGAGACAGCTTCAATAATTTCCCTTTTGTATTTTCATTCATTATTTTGGTGGGCCACTTTTGGGGCACTAAACAATGTCAAAATAACAAGAAATTGGATTTGTTCTATAGCCTATTCAGTCAGCTTTCAAATATGTGAAAGATCACGCAATTCCAATGCCATTTGAGTGACTTATGACCAAGTTACAAAAGACCCATAGGGTTTTGACGAATTTCAAAGGCATTTTAGTCTTTTCACTAATTAGGGCTTTGTTTCTTTTGTTTAAGGCTATGCTTGGATGTGTGAAACATTATGGTCCCTTGGAAATAAAAGTTACTGGAGTATTTAGATTTCTTTGTTTTTGAAGAAGATTTGAGAGGGGGGGCTTTTGTGATCTTTAGTTCTTTCTTGACTAGAGGATTATTGGGATTCTTCCCTACAATCTTGTTTTCCTTTTTCTTTGATCCATTTGCATCCCTTGAGGATTGCTGCTTCTCTTCTTCTTCTTCTTCTTCTTTCTTTTTACTTTTTTTATTTTTATTTTTGAGGGGGGTACCTATCTAGTAGATTGCCTCAGCACTTCTCTAACATAATTTTTTTAGCATGAGATATATTTTAGGTTTTAAAATAAAATAAAATAAAATAAACATGAATATCTGTCATCCATTCTTTATTTTTATTTTTACAGTGTTTATTTAATATTCCAGAGAGCAGATTGGATCTCAGTTGATTTGGTTCTTCATGTCCACCATTTCCTAACATGTTTTGTGTATCAACATGAATCCCAGGTTGAATATGAACGCGCAGAACTAGCATATAATTTGTGCATACTTGTACATTGAAAAGACCTCCAGAAAAGGATTTAAGATGGAACTATGTGAATAGTGACTCTGAAACAGTGCAATATGAACGTAACAATGGAGAGAACATAGTCACCTCTCTGGAACTGACAAGCAGAGCGTAACCAATGAAGCATGTTGTGAGAAAATAGCAAAGTTGATCCCATTCTCCAATTCCGAAGCTCCAAGTGGAAAAGACTGGCCAGGAGAAACTTTCACTGATGGGCTGATTTCAGATATTTGGGAGATCTCTTCCTAACATTACACCAACAAGAAGTTTTAAATCTTAGCAGACTTAATGATCAGAATACTCCAAAACAATGTTATTGACTAATTTACAATTAACCAACACTCATTTCTGGAAACAAAATACTCCAAAACAATTTTCTATCATTTAGTTTACAGTTCTAAAAACAAGATGCCAGCCCAAAATATGACATCAACAAAGAAAAGCACATCAACTTTGACAAGCACTAAGAAAATCAATATGGAAGTAGGAACAAGAAGAAATTACTGCAATAATGTTAGTAGAAATATGTGAGCACCTTGTTGTCAAAACCTGCACAAGATTGAATTGATTTGGTTTACGTGCTTTGTTCACCATTCTGAATCAATCACTGAATCACATAGTTTGAGGAACCAAGTAAGGATAAGTTGTATTGGTTTTGTTCCCTGGGTGATTATTATTATGATCAAAAGCTGACAGCGATAATGGCATCACAATTGATGCTCCAGCCATCCAGATCTGGAAATCCACTTATGCTAAAGTGGAAGTCGGCGCCCCGATCACAGAAGACTAAAAGAAGCAGAAGAAGAGATGGCGGGTTCTAAATTGCCATCCAATGTATGAGATTCTGATTCGTCATGTAGGCCTTCATCATCAATTGCCGCCAAAGCCTAGGGCTAGGAAGACACAAGATAAAGGCAGATCATCACCACAGACAAATATCAGCTCTAACTCAAGGGCTATTTCTTTTCAAAGCTTGGTGGAATTGATGCAACCAAATGGCCACACAAGCCAATTGATCAAGAATCCAATCATTCAAATTGTCTTGAATGATGATTTGGACCAACTCTATGGTCTGATTATCAATCTACTCAGAGGAACAGTTAGATTACATTGTGAGGCTCAGAGGATCAAACAGTCATTATATTTCCAGAATTTAGTTGATTTAGTTAGTTATTAGGGTTTGATAAAGTATTTAATAATTTCTTCCTTTTGTACTTTCATCACTTTCTTGATGGTTCATTTTTGGGGCACCAAACAATGTCCGAATGACATGAAATTGGTACCGTTTGCTAGTCCATTGAATTAGCTTTCAAATGAGCCCAAGAACATGCGAATCTAACTCTGCTTGATTGAGTTATGGCCCATTTACATAAGGCTCACATTATACTGATGGGATTCAGGGGAAAGTTAGTCATTTTCTGTTATCAGGGTTTTTATACTTGGTTAAGTCTATGGAAGGCTATGCTAAGAAGGTCTAAAGTAATTATTAGTATGATTTGGAATAAAAAAATTCAATTTTCAAGTTTCTTTATTTGGTTCTATTCAGTAGAAGATTTAGGGAAGTGCGTAAGGCCCATATAATAGTAACGGGATTCAAGGGCAATTACGTCATTTCCTGTTATTAGGGTTTTTCTACTTGGTTTAAGTCTATATAAGGCTATGCTAAGAAGGTGAAAGTGATTATTATTAACATTTCGGAATTAAAAATTCAAGTTTCAAGTTTCTTTCTTTGGTTATATTTGGTAGAAGATTTAGAGAGGGGTTTTTCGCGATCTCTAGTTTTGACTAGAGGATTGTTGGTTATTTTCCCCCAATCTTTTTATTCTTTTCTTTGATCCGTTTGCATTCCCTGTTAGGGTTTTTATCAGTTACACTCTCAAACTGACTTCTCTCCCTAGTAATGCAAATATGGTTAGTTTTTACTTTGGCCTTTCTTCTGTGAATTAGATAGTTCCAGTCTAGCACTTAAGGAAATCTCATTTCTTTTGACAGATTTATTAATAAGGCTATATATATTTATTCCTTTTAGTACAAATATCATTCTTATTGAATTATAATTAAATGGAAGGGGTCCAATGTTTTCATGGAAGCAAAGCAAATAGGACATGGGAACCTAGATCAGTCAGTATAACATAGTCCCCAAAAGTCATGCTAGTAGCACATGGACAAACCATTTTAGCATATTCGCTTCTCATTCTAAGGCCGTGTTTGTTAATGCTGAATTTTTGCACTTAACGCGAATGGGGAAATTTTCTGTGTTTAGTGGTGTTTGTTAATGCGTTATTAACGCAGAAGACGGAAAGCGGTAAGTGGTTTTTCACTGAATTCTTTCCGTGATAGGAGTCTGGCTTAATGGTGAACACGGAATGCGCTCCATGATTTTTAATTAAACAAAAAAATTTTGCTTCCAAAAGTACCCCTTTTCAAGCTATACGGAAATTTTTTCTTTTCCGCGCAATACAAAATCAACATTTAACCTGTGAAACTTTTTTATGCTCCACCATGATTTATGTGTTTGATCCACACCGTCCATCAACGTTTTCAAGTAATTTAAGGTGTGATCCAATAAAAGAAGCAGGTCAAATTTTTAATTGGACCATAAGGTGGGGATTGAACGTCCACCATTAAAAACTTCTTGAGAGCTGGAGAAGTTTCAGATCAAGCTGATATTTTTGTTTTCCCTTCATCCATGTCTACATGACCTAATGAATAAGTTGGATGGTAAAAAAACATCAAAGTGGCCCATGTAACTTGGATTTCTTTGAACCGCTCGTTTATGAATGGATTGCATACTACCCCCGCCTGTCCCTAGGTCCGAACAAGCAATTCTGTGGGTGGGCCCACCATGATGTATCTATACATCCAAATCCTCTACCCCTTTTCTCATATTATTTTAAGGCATCAAAACAAAAATGAGGCAGATCCAACAATCAAATGGACCACATCATAGATGACTCTTGCATTTAATGCAACTAGTGCATTTTAATGCAACCAAGATTATTATTTGGTGTGGTCCACTTAAGTGTTGGATCTGCCTCATTTTTGTGTTCATACTTTAAAATAATCTGAGAAAAGGGATCAACGGTTTAGATGTATATATATACATCACGGTGGGCCCACCTACCGAACCACCCATTCGGAGCCAGGGACGGGAGGGGATAGTACGCAATCCGCGTCCTCATTAGAGACGCTTCCTACAAAGGGCGCAGAATAGATACTGAAAAGGTCAGTGACGTCACCAAGCTCTGTGGACCCCACCGTGATGCGTGTTTTGTATCCATACCATCCATCCATTTGAAAAGATCGTTTTATGGCACGAGAAAAATAATGAGATAGATTTAAAGTTCAAGTGGACGGGACAGTGACATCCACCGTTCAAAAGAACTTCTTAGGGGCTTATATTTTTGTTTTCACTTCAGCTATCTCTATGTTAACTTATGAATAGGTTAGATCTAAAAAATGCATCATGGTGGGCCCTATAAATGTTCCAACGGTGGGTGTGACTGACCCCACGGTTTTCTGTGGTGGGTCCACTTGAACTTTAGATCTATCTCATTCTTTTTCTAATGCCATGATACGATCTCTACAAATGGATGGACGGTATAGATACAACATATGCATCATGGTGGGGTCCACAGAGCTTGGTGACGTTACTTCAGTGGATATTTGGCTACTGAACTCATTTGTATCTAATCCGCGCCCGGTGGCAGTAGGACGCCGATTTACTGCGAAAGCCGCTTGAAACTTAGGTGGGGTCCACTATAATTTTTTCAGAAATCCACTCCATCCATACATTTTGAGAGCTCATTTTAGGGGCTGAAACCAAAATCGAGCACAATACAAGACTCAGGTGGGCCGTACTAAAGGAAAAGGTGGTTAGGAAAATTTCTACAATTGAAACCTCCCTAGGTTCAAAAGTGATGTTTAAATGCCATCCATACCGTTAATAACGTAATTTTTACTGGGATTAACTGAAAACACAAATAATACCATGATTCAAAACTATTTTGGCCCCACAAATATTTCAACCATAGACGTTCAATTATCACATTTTCAGCCCCTTGAGCATTGGATACCGTTCATTTTTGGTTTAATATCCTAAAATGAACTCAAAAAATGGATGGATGGAGAGGATTTCTCACAAATACGACAGTGGGCCCCACCTGGGTTCCTAACACTGGAACGCCTTTCCCAGGAAATCCGCGTCCGTGGCAGTGGGAGTAGCCAATCCGTTCTGACTGCCACCGGCCAATAGCTGGTGGTCGGTGCTCTGTGGGCCCTATCATGATGTATGTGTTTCATCCATACCATCCATCTATGTTTTCAGATCATTTCATGGCATGGGACAAAAAATTAGGTATATCAAAATCTCAATTGGGCCACATTAAAGGCAACAGTGTTGAATGAGTGTCGACCATTAAAATCCTTTTGGGGGCCATAAAAGTTTTGGATCAAGCTGATCTTTGTTTTTTCCCTTCATCTAGGTCTATATGACCTAATAAAAATATTGGATGTCAAATAAACAGTACAGTGGGCCTTAGGAGGATTTTAATGATGCATATCCAATCATTATTGTTTTCCTATGGTGTGGTCCACCTGAGATTTATATCCCTCTAATGTTTGGGTTGAAGCACTAAAATGATCTGTAAAAGTGGATGAACAGAATGGATGAAACACATACATCATGGAAGGGCTAATAGAGCACCCACCACGGTGGCTTGGGGAGTAGCCAATCCGTTTCCGTCTTGGACGGATCTCCTGCGAAAGCCTTTCGTGGGAAGTTCCTTCGTTGGGAATGCAAGTGGGGCCACTGGGATGTTTGTGAGAAATCCTCACCATCCATCTATTTTGTGAATTCATTTTAGGACATGAGGCAAAAGATGAACCGTATCCAATGCTCAGGTGGGCCGAAAACGTGATAACTAAACGTCCACAGTTGAAATATTCCTAATATGTATGTGTTTCCAATATGCTCATGTAGTCAGTGCTATGTGGCCCCCATGATGCATATGTTTCATCCATTCCATTCATATAGTTTTACGTATCTCATTTTATGTCTTTATCCCAAAATTAAGAGGGATATAAATCTCGGGTGCACCAAACCACAGGAAAACAATAGTGATTGGATATCTACCATTAAAATCCTCCTAGGGCCCACTATACCGTTTATTTGACATCCAATATGTTGATTAGGTCATACATTCCCAAGATGAAGTAAAAAAAAAAAAAAAAAAAACAAACAAACAAAAAAAAAACAAAAATCAGCTTGATCCAAAACTTTTATGGCCCCTAAAAGGTTTTCAACGGGCAGAGCTCATTCAACACTGTTTCCTGTAATGTGGTATACTTGAGATTGGGATATACCTCATTTTTTGTCTCATACTATAAAATGATCTGGAAAAATATATAGACAGCATGGATGAAACAGATACATCATGGTGGGGCCCATAGAGCACTGACCATAAGCCATTAGCATGGATGAAACACATACATCATGGTGGGCCCCATAGAGCACTGACCATCAGCCATTGGTGGGTGGCAACGAGACTAGCCAATCGGTTTTCCGTGTGGTACCCCGGGCGCAGATTGGATGGACGTGGATTTCCTGCAAAAGCCGTTCGCAGGAAGTTCCTGCACAAGGATGCTGGGTGGGGCCCACCACCATGTTTTTAGGAAATATACTCCGTTCATTTGTTTTGCAAGCTAATTTTAGTACAAGTGACAAAAAATGAGGTAGATCCAAGACTCGAGTGAGCCACACGAGAGGAAACAGTAGCTATATAACGTTGACACTCATTGAGCTCTGAGTTGTACAATTGATTTAAAGGAGATCAAAGTTGGTGGGAAATTTGCATCAGGTGTAAAACATTTCCAAACAGGAGATGGGGGAAAATGTGTCAAATTAACATATTTCAAACATTTCAAATGTTTGTTAACAAACAGATTGTTTAAATTCAATACTTAATTTTCAGACTTCAGCCATAATTATCAAACAAGTTTTTTGACTTCAGATTTCAGATTCAGACTTCGAATTTCAGATTCAGCTTCAGATTTCAGATTCAGGCTTTAGACTTCAGATTTAACAAACGGGGGTCCTCTCTTTTCATTCCCTCGGAAATTTTCTATTTTCCATGTTTCATCAATTTCTGCATCTTTCGTCTCAAATTCATCAATTTTCTTCTCCCTCATCATTACTTCCTCAACCATCACTAAATCCCATGTCTGATTTAATTGCATTGGACTTGTGATGATAAAGCCAAAGACAACCATATGGCATTCTTTGTTGTTCTTCTTTTTCTATCATCATGCTTCCAGCTAGAGAAAAAAACAAGCTTTGATTTTTTTCTAGATTTAGGAGCATCCACTCAACAACTATTAAACATATTAAAAGTGTGAAGAATTAGAACAAACTTGAAAAATTACATGAAAAATTACAGAATCATTTTCTTAAACAAGAACATCAGGAGTTGAATCAAGTTCAAGTGACGAAGAGAATTATGTCAGTATATCAGCATCGGTGATGGTAAAAATAATCTATCATGACTCTAATTGATCTAAAACTCAAGGATATGGATGTCGAATAGCTCTCAATCTTCCCCACTGATATATTTAAAACGCTATATGTTCTGGTCATGCATAAGATCAGCAAAATAGAGAGACGTGGACATGAGAAAAATACAAAATGTGGCAAGAAGTTCAAAATTACAAAGTTATAACTTATAATTAAGCATAAAAAAATCTTTTGAGTAGGAAACACAATTTTCTTTGAATATGTAAATCTTAAATTATCTTTGCAAGTAAGAATTACCTCCATCATAGTTTCTTGAGACCGATGACCGTAAACATTTGTGGCCTTGTGTTTGACAGGTTTACTTTGTCTAACCTAAGCCAGAATCAATCAATCCCTTGAATTGAGAACAGAAGATAAATAAAACAATTCCTCACATGCTTTCCTATCATAATAAGATGAGTCATGCCTTATTGATACATCTTTGTCCATTGCTTGCGCTACCAGTACTGCTTGATCTTAATCTGTTTAGCCATTCAAAAGAGTTGAGAAATCATGCAAAGGCATCTCCCAGTTAACACACATTTAGAGGAAAGTGCCCCACCATGGCCACCACAAACGATAGAGAAACAGAATAAGAAATGTCTACAAAAATTATCATAGAGAAAATTGAAAGACTATCAAATTCATATGCCAAAAACAAGTGCTTTGAAAGCAACTAATGTACAAGACTGATGCAAACAAAAACAAAAACCACATATAAAGAAGGGTATGTAAATATTCTGCATCAGCATTGGCTGGTCAAAAGTCAGAAACTAGGCCATAAGTAAAAGTTGTGGTTTTTATTGCAGTGGCTTTGGAGGCTAACTTTTGTGCCATGTCCCACTAATCAATGGCTAATTTTTTAGTTTTTCTCAAGATATGAAAATGTTGTTGCTATGGGTTTAGCAAGATTTGCTCAGTCTAGGCCTCCAATATAATGCAAGGCATTTTCACACCGGGCTCAAGTGAGGTCGCCTGTGGGATGCAGGGGCACACTCAGGGTGGGCAGGGCCCACGGGGGAGGTCTCGTGTTCAAGACTCCTCACCGGGGGTGATTAATGCGCATTTCACACCGGGCTCGAGTAGGGTAGCCTGTGGGATGCGGGGACACACTCGGGGTGGGTGGCCAGTGTGAGGCGGTACCCACGTTGTTTGAGGCCCACGAGGGGGCTTCGGCCGAGGTCCTAACCCATGCGATGTGGGGCCTAGGCTATGAGATAAAAGGATTAATTCACCATGCTCCAACAGTTCGAGCTTTTGGAGCAATTGGTTAATTATCCTGCATCAAAATATGGCCTCACAAAGATTAGTAATGAATTTTAAGGGTTTATTTTTTGGGTTTTTAAGGGTAGTTTAGGCATTTTTAGAGTATTTCTAGTTAGGATTAGAAGTTAGTGGTATAAGAATATGATGAGGAATTCAAAGATGAAATCAAAGCTACTTGAAGAACAATGATAAACATACCAGTTTTAAAGAACGGTTTCCACTTGAGATGCCTTAAGCTTTCAACTAGGTAAGATTCAAGCTTTTAGTCATCCTATCCAATTCCCCACCTACCGGGTAACAATGAAGAATGCACATTTGTCCTTTCACCATATTGCCACAGTATGTGTGGTCCTATGGTGCTCCCCTGAAGATCACGGCTTTTGGTTGGCTCGTCGGAAGGGAAAGGGTTCTAACTATGCATAATCTTCTAAAACGAGCAATGATTCTACCTAATGTATGTTTGATGTGCATGGCAACACCAAATCACTCAATCATCTTTTCTTCATCATCCAATCGCTAACCAAGTGTGGAACGGTTTCCTAAAGAATTTTCAAATCTATTGGGCCACGCCAAGTTCAGTTGGTAGCCTATGCATGGCTTGGCATGGCGCAGAGCTTGAGAAGCAGTGGAAGGCAGTAGGAGACTTAACTTGCTGGTGGTCCTATAGGCGATTTAGGAAAAGGAACAGGAGGTGCTTTCGAAGTGCATGTAGCAATGTCGAACGGATTATGGTAAGGGCAATGGCTTTCATTGTTGAATGGGCGTCATGTATTGAAGGTTTGAAAGATTGTATTTTTTTCTTTTCTTTTTTAGGTTGTGCTTTACACCATCTCGGCGCGTCTCTTCTTCCTTTGAACAAAAATTTCAGTAACCTTTCCAAAAAAAAAATCATGTCTCTAACCCACCCATACAGATGGCTATATTCATATATAGCTGTTTACAAGTCCTACTTCAAAGCAAAGAAGCCAAGGCCACAAGCATATTGACCCAAACATAAAGTTGTCCAAACTTCTCTCAAACTTGCCTTAAAGACGAAACAAATAAGGAATTAAAGCAAAGACCAAATATTACTGAGACTATATAACAACCATATGATGTTATGCATACAGCCACATGGTATATAGACATTACGGTTGGTAGATGAGCACAAAAGACTCATACATTTATACAAAGGCGCAAATGGTTTTGGATTGCACATGTATTTTTATTAGGACATGTATATTCCCAGTTCAATCGCTGTAGCATTTTTTAGATGATGTATTTCGTCATAAATCCTTATGATTTTTGGATGCTTCTTGTTGACCATTAGAAATTAGTAGTTTGAGTGTATGATGAAGCAATCAAAGATGAAACCAAATCTGCTTAAAGGTATGTGTGTTTTATAACTTCTGATTGGGATGAGCAGTTTGATGGTTAACCCACCATCTGATTGGATTAGTTGGTCCCAAGGTCCAATCAGATAATGGATCTTGGCATCTGGCATGATCTTTCATCAGCCAGCAGTGGGGTACACTGGTGGACCCTGATTGTCGATCAAAAGTCCAGCATTTGTTAATTAATAACTAAGATAAGAATTCAAAATTAGGGCTTCTTTTGGTTTTGGTCATGACATGATGTGAGGAAAAGAAAATGAAAAACATTTTTGGCATATTCCTTTTTTCCCTATGGAGGTTATAGTTTGAGAAGACCCCTTTTTGGGTTTAATCCTTGTAGGCCTTCTGGAAGTAGTTCTTAGATTCTCAATTATTAATAATTATAGCTACTTGTACCAGAACTTGAAACTCATTAGGTAAAGGTGAAGCAAGAGGACACACTTCAAAATCCAGTTTGATGGGACGGAACAACACTGACTAGGAACTAGTTTGGTACTGGATATTTAGCTATAGGCCATTGTAATTTGGATGATATATTGACCACTTGGTGGTTGAGAATTGTTGAGGAAGACAAACCACGTCAAAGAGATTTGTGGTGTTCTGTGGAAGCCTGTTTGTTTGCACATTACTAAATCAAATCCGGGTTCTTTAAATTCCAAACAGATTACCAGTTTGGTGGTCTGGACTACCAATTCAGATGGTCCTCAACTACAATTGTCAGAAACAAACAAACAAGAAAAAAAAAATTAAAAAAAAAAGAGGGACCAACTCATCTTGCATACATGTCTTATCACTTTCTCGCATGAAAGCGGGAGGACCACCCGAATAGTTGCCCATTAGCTAAAATACTTGTCCTCTTTTGCACAAAACACTGAATGAGAAATTTGTTGCAATCCCACAGCTGAGATCACAACTCTTTAAAACCTCACATTTATAGATAGATAGATAGATAGATAGATAGATAGATAGATAAAGAAACAGAGAGAACCATTGTCAATGACAAATATGAAACAAAATCCTTCAAACCTGAAAAACCAACATTTCAATTGCAATCCAAGGATGAAAAACAATTTCCAAAATGTAAACATAAAATCTTCAGCCAAGAACACTCGTCTTTGCGCTATGTGACAGCCGTACAGATGGGGTCCACCCAAGATGATCCATACCGTTCATCTGGATTGGGCAAGCTCAGAAAGTCTCCCACGTTGGATGATCCATGCAACCATTGGCCGTAACACCCATTTGCAACAAAGGAACCGAAGGATCAAATACGTGTTGGGGCATAGTCCATCCCTTTGTGGGGGCCACCAAACGAGCAGTTAGGTTACTATGAGGCGGGTCCCGCCAGTACAGCTGCTGGGTCCAACAAAGAATGCCACACCACTCAACCAAGCATCGCACAATACCGCAGTTTCAAAAGCATATTAGCAATGATAATAACAAATAACCATTACACAACTCCATCAATTTCCATACCAACAGTAAAACACTAATACAGAAAGGAGGAATTTCGATGTAGAAATCTTCCTAATTTTACAAAGATAAACATCGAATTTCAGAACTAACCCCATGCTGGAAGTAGGGCGACTACGATTGGAGGAAGCAGGCGAGGAGAGCAGAGGAAGAATCTTGCCTTTCGAGTCGCAGAAAGGAGAGGGAAGCATCATTTCTGTTATTCCTCTTGGCGGGAAAAGCACAGCATCCATGCAAGCTTGCGAATCTAAAAGGGAGAGAGCGATATATGTTGAAAAGGGGAAGACTTTTTCTGGAAGCTTGGGATTGAAATCTTCAGGTAAAAGGTCCTTTTTCTGTCATCTCTTACTTTTGTAGGAATCAGATCTTTTTCTTCTCACTTCACAGGGTCCGAGGGCGGCCTTGGAGCGCGCATCTTCTTATTTTCACGTGAGCGGCGTCTCCGAAAACGGTTGGGTCAGTTTTCCAAATCTCGGCACGTGTAACTGGGCGATCTGTTGTGAGAAAAGATGTGGTAGAGCTGGCTCTATCTTGATACGGTAGAGACGCTCCCTCCTCTGTACACGTGGAATGATAATCATTTGACCGGACGGTCCACTTCCAGGATCTAATTCACATGGATTAAAAAATTCAAATAGCATTTTTATCTTGCGTTTTTTTCTGAATTACAACCGTTAATCTTCATTTCAATCCCGCTAATTGGACGTTTACGATCACGTAGTTTTCGTTGCTGTCTAGACGTAGTCCATGAAAGGAGGTATTGGATGAATGGCCCTGATCCACGGAATCCCCTTCCAAGTATACAAACAAAAAGAAGGGTATCTATATAACAGTCCGACCTATCGCATCATTTTCTATTCTAGATTTTCATCAGGTCACTGGGATAATTCGAACTTTGCTGCCGCACGCACCTTTATCATGCGTACCTTACCACGCACTCGGCAACTATATGGTGTGTCCGGTCGGTGCATGAGATGGCTCCCCACCCAACAGATCACCATATTGATCAGGTGGACCACTCCCACACGAAAACAGTGAATGGTTTATAAAAACTTGTGAACGAGACTGTTCTGGTGTCTCTTATGTTCATCATCATGGATGGATCCTCAGCAAGGTCTGTCCAAGGCCGACCCACAAAGTAAACCTAGGCTTAGGAGTGTGATGGGCCAGAACGAGTAGGAGCGTCTCTGACCTGAGCCCAGCACTATCCCTGCCTACTACTTTTGTGCAAGATCTGTACCGTTCAATAATGCATGATATAAGATAAAAATGCCCTTGATATCCCGAGTTGTACATAATCCCAAATCGCATGCTAGTTGTAAAACGGGATACATTTTAAGCGGGATCTGGTGCTCAGGCCTAGTGATTCAGCCCGTCTGGCATGAAGTGGACCAAGTCTAAAAGCCCAGGAAACGAGCCTGGCCCATTGACAACCCTATCCATCTGCACAGCAGATTTCACTTACACTTGCCAGCTTTCACATGTAGTGAGCTTTGGGAGGGACGACTGTGGGGTTACTCTACTGCAAGATAGTAGCAGAGCAATGAATCGTGATTGAGGCTGGCAATGGGCTGGCCTACCAGCAAAATCAATATTTGAATGGAGCCAGCTGAATGCCCAGACCAGCCAGTTAAAATTCTGGGCCTGAGCGCATGGCTAACCGTGAGTCATTTCCAGGGGCCACTCAGGTGAGCTAACAAAACAACAACATGCATGGAGATTTGGGCAGATAGGATACTTGTAAGAGATCCAAGCCGTTCATTAGGCAGGGGACCCTGTGCGCATACCATGTACTATAAATAAGAGTGGTACACTCATCAAGTCAACCACGTGTACATTCAATTTGAATTGTCGACAGGCTATTTTCTAACCGACTCATTTTTCTATTACATGTTTGACCTCCCTGGTCAGCGTACGTGCAGCCCAAGTAGACTTGCAAGTTTACCAGCAATCATATGTACGAGTGGCAGAGATGTGAGCCGCTAAACAGTTGGGCACGCTGTGTAGTTCGCATGGGCCCAAAGGAAGCTGGTCTTCCAATCGCATTGGCCACATTTACTAAAGCGCAAAATCAAGCAAAGCCTAACCCATTTCCTAAAAAGACCAAAGGGCAAGACTTCAATATTCTAACCGATTCTCAACTCATGAACTACAGCCCAGCCGTATCCATTCACTCAGGGCCTATTTGGGAGCCACTTCAAAACGAGTTCTCTCATTTTAGCTAACCACGGATATCATGTATTATAGATCAATTTCATTTTGTCAAGATTAAAACTAATATCGATAGCCAAAAATCGTGATATCTAATACATAATTAGGATCATTTAAACTGAAATAGACTCATTCCAAGGTAGCACCCGAACAGGTCCTTAATGAGTCTAATTTAAAATTGCAGGGCCAGGATATATTATTAGGCCCATGCCCTACTCAGCTTAACCTATTACTTAGTGGTCCTTGCTTTCATTGTTTAAGAGTTTGTGGATTAAAACTTTCATTTTCTGAACTTACTGTAAGAAAGGCTAGTTCACTTGAGGTAAGCTTGGTTGGAGCCCAAACCCGGTGTAGAAGCCGCATCATACTAAGTTTTGATAAATCAAACACATACTTTATCTGTTTTCTTAGGTGCTGGATAAACAATATAAGAATAGTTGGTGGATGACAGCGAAGTCTTTAGTTCGGTTAGCTTCGACCATGACATCTTGTCGTGTACTAAGGGCTGTAAATAATAGCTTATTGTTTATTTTTATAAAACAGTGATTTTATTAATTTTTTAATACAGCTGGTGTGGCTTTTGGCCATGCGAGATATGCGTGATGCTTTGCAGGTATGTCATAACCAATCAAGTTCTATTCAAACCATAATTACTGCTGACCCCGCATTGAGATAGATCGATGTTCTGGTCACGTGACCAATATATCAGTCCTTTATTCATCCAGCAATGATCTTGTTAATTAGGTAACTTATGGAGGTTAGAGTTGTAAGTTGTAACAATAGTTAATAAATAACAACAATTATAATAATAAAAATAAATTTTTTATCTTATATATATCTCATTATTATCTTATCCATATTTTATTTCTATCTTATATCCTATCTAATCTCTATTTTATATTATTTCTTATCCGTATTCCGAATCCTTATCCTTTATAAATATTTATCTTCTCATTTTTCTTCATCTTTCAAATAAGCATTCCTTTTAAGAAGTGTGTCGGAGAGACAGGGAGGAGATTTTGGAGAGCTTATATACAATAAATTTATTATCCATTATTTCATTATTTTTTATGCATTTAATATAATTTAACTTGATTTATACAATAAATGGTGTGGATCTACCACACATTTATTATATTAATTTATGGATAGATACAATATAAAGATGATAAAAGTCTAAAAAATTCAATGTAAAATTTCTTATCATAGATATTGATTGGTATGCATTTAATTGAATTAAATTAAATTTATATAGATTATAAAGACTAACTTTCATATCGATTTGATAATCGAATGAGCCAGACTAATTATATTTAAAAGTTTTTAATAAGAAAAGCTTAAGTTCATGGGCAAGTGTTAGTTTTACCTTGCGTTGAATGTTCAAATGAGCTATCGATGTATGTGTGCATATATTTACACCATTCACCCAATGTTTATAAGCAAAATATGCTAAGATTTCAATAATCTTAATGAACCAATTATCCAATGGGCCAACTTGATCAAATCGTTTGTCATTTAATTTTAAAATTTTGAAAAGAATAAAATTAAATAAATTAATAATTAAATTTAATGAACATATTTAGTCATTTAGAACTTGAACATATTTAATATTAATTAAAGATAAGTCCCATCGTATAATATAACTGAATGAATAGAAATATTTATATATATAATTAATAGAATTTTTGAATTTAATTCAATCTCATTATCTTGTGAATTATATATTACTAGACTAATGTGAGTAACTTAATGTTACTTATATAGATTGTGTACTGAGTAACTTAATACATTTTATGATATTCACTATGATTTATGTATTTTATCAACCCATTTCATTCATTTTAAAAGTTAAATTTAAGTCCCAATAACAAATGAAACATATTCAAAGCTTGAGTGAACTAAACCACATGAAATAGCGTGAATCGAGCATCAACCATTGAAGTTTTATGAAGGGCCACGAAAGTTTTGTATTAAGCCTTTTGTTTTCCCTTTATCGAGGTACATGGATGATAAATAAAGATCATTGTGGGCCGTATAAAGGTTTTAACAGTCAAAACCATTATTTCAACCGTTTTCTATAATATAGTTCACTGGGCTTTGGATATACTTTAATTTTTAGCTAAATGGGTAAAATGAGATGAAAAAAAACAATGAAGGGAGTGGATAAACCGCATACATTCACGGTGGTCCAATCGAGTTTACTCAGTCTATAAAAGCGTCCCAAAGAAAATTTCCAGCAGCATACGAACAGTCAATCTAAACCGCTGCACCCAGTTGTCACGTGGCATAGAAGTGTGTCAATCTACACCTCTGAATCACGGACGTTGCCGTATATTGGACATGGACCCTAAAACAGGCTAAACAACCCTCAAATACCATCGGCGAGCGCATTTGTCTTTTGAACTTGTACATTTGACATGTTTTCATGTTAACCGTCCATTTGAACGGTTAAAATCACTCCGCGACACATTTTTGGGGTATGGTCAATTCACAAAGCAGTTGGACGGTTTGGCGTGGGGCATGTCTATGGCAGGCATACAACGTATACGTGAGTGTGCATGAATAATCATGGTCGGCCAGCATATCGAAGAACTCCTTCAAAATAAATCGGTGGTCTGGCCGACGACCGTATTAATCCATTTTATATTATATTCCAAGCTACCTTATCCGAGAAAGCATGTGGATTAAGGAGACCGTATTCGAATTCGTGAGGTCCAGTAAGTGCAGCCTTAAAATAACATGTATTTTCAGTGAGTACGGGTGCCGGCCGGTGCCAATGTTTCAGTAATCCCGACCGTTGCTCCCATCAGAACCGCTATAAATCGACCACGCCCCAAAAATCATCTGAAGAACCTGTCAACCAGCCCCAGGACCTCTTCTGGTTGAATATTGACTGATGCTCTATTTCTCTTCTTATCATCTCTTTACACGTACAAAATAAGATAATAGGCTCGTCGGATCAAGAAAATTCAAGGGTCATGGACCATCCACGGTGGATCTCAACATATCAATGGCCTGGATCACTGAACCATGATTCTCGCTTGCACCAAATGGTAAAACCCGGAGACACCGCGCATCCTCTAATCGAGGAACACACAGGGCGTGTTTGATTTTCCAAACACACGGTGAATACATTCCAAATTGGTAACAATGATTTCCTCTGCTAGTTACAGCATTGTTACTTATGTTTGATTCGGCGCTTACTTTGTTTAGCACTAAAACGGATGACACCGCTAAATATTTGTGGGGCCCACTGTGATGTTTGTGGCTTATCCACACCATCCATTTGTTATTCCAGCTGAATATAAGGCTTCGACTAAAAAATGAAGTTGATCCAATTCTAAGTGGACCACACCATAAGATTTAGGGAATCTAACACCTACCTTTAAAAATTTATTGAAGCCACTGTTTCCTTTGGCGTGGTCCACTTGAGTGATAGATATGCTTAACTTTTTTTTTTGTCATGCTCAAAATGTTATGCTAAAACGAATGGAAGGCCCAAAATGTCATGCTAAAACGAATGGAAGGCACAGATACGTCTCTCACACACACACACACATATATATATATATATATATATATATATATATATATATATATATATGTCAGGTTAAGTGTCAGAAATTTTAAATACGAGTGTATTTTCAAACAGGTAGAGTAATGTATTGGACCTGCTTTTGCATGGGCCCAGAACTTTTACCTTCGAGGAATAAAGTGGAGGAATAACACCATCGGAAGCGGTTCCATCCTGCCCCAGCCTGGTTCCGTCCGGGCAGGAGCCTGCAGGACCCGCCATGATTTGTGAGTTCTATCCGTACTGTTTATATATTTTTTTTTTCAAATTATTTTACAACATGACTCCAAAAATAGACAAATTTAAGGCTCAACTAGTCCACAAAGTGAGAATTTAATGCCTACCATCCAAAACTTCTTAAAGCCCACGTAAGTTTTGGATCAAGTTGATATTTGTTTTTTCTTTTTTCATTTTTTGTATTTTTTATCACTTTATCCGAGTTTTTGTGACCTTATCAATATGTTTGATGGTAAATAAAAATCAAAGTGGGTCCTATGAAGGTTTCAACGGTGGACGTCATCATCACTACTGCTTAATGTGGTATGGCCCACTCGAGCTTTGGACCTACCTCATGTTTTGCATACCATCCCAAAATGATCCGAAAAAAATGGATGAACGAAACCCACACATCACGACGGTGGGTACCATAGAGCAACTGCCTTGACTGATTTCCGTCCAGGCGGGGACAGAACGCAATCCACTTCCCACCATATCTGCCAGAGTATGTATCCTCCGTACGATTCCTAGTGGGGTTGGCTAACATGGAGTGTGTGTACTGACATGGATTGTACTAACAAACTAACCTTCAGAAAAAAAAAGTATCCTCCGTACGGGAGCCAGGCATGTGCCTCAGTTTAGCCGTCAAACGATGGGACCCACTACTAATGCCTAAATGAAACTGTCCACATGATTCTGACCACGAAACTAAGTTTCTTTCGTTGGGTTCTTTGTTTAATTACCCATCCACAGGGACTCCAGCAATTTTAACGGTTTGGATTGAGATAAATACATTTTAACCATACAGATGGCCTTATGAATGAGTACGACATGTCATAGCACGGTAGAGCACCTTATAATTTTGTATTTAGTCCGCGTGTGTGAACGTTGACGGAGCCGGCAACAAAGACTCGCACCCTAACGCTTTCGAGACGGTAGCGTCTCTTCTGCTAGCAGCTTCACTGCCATTACCGCGACGAAATCTGCCGCAGCAATACCACTGTAAGTTCCGTGTTCCCGCCGCACCTTCTTCTTCTGATTATCTCTTTCTCTTCTCATTTTCAAGAATCAATACTCCCTCTTATTCATGAACATAGCCATAGTAGAATATCGCTGTTTCATGAAAGCTTGAAAGAGGCTGTTCTTATATCGGTGGGAACTCATTTGTCGCTTTTTTTCCCCTTTTGAATTTTTATTTATTTTTCCTGTTTGGTTGATTTTATATGGTGATAGTTTGCCGCCATTTTTGAAGTTGGGCTGTGTCATTTGCACGTTGTGTCCGTGTATGGCGATCTTGACCGTATAAACCGTGGGGCCCATTGTGACATTTAGAACGATCTTTATGTCTGATTTGGATTGTTGAATTTGCGCCAGCAGAGTGTTTTATTTTTAAATGTCCTTTCTATTCCCACCAATTGGATGGTCGTGATCGTTTGATTAGCATGGGATATGGTCCATCTGAATGGGGCCTACAATTTTGATGGCTTGGATCGATGTTCGTTTATGCCACTTGGATGGTGGATGAGATACTGCGGCTTAAAAGGTGGCCGTGGATAGTCTGCGCTCTCGTCCTTTAGTTTCACACAGTTGAGAAGGTGAACATTGAACTGGAACTCACAATGTACGGACTAAAGAATGTGGTAGACATTTAAGAGTGGGATAATGGTTGGAGCTTGGAAGCTGTGCTAAGAAGCTCAGACCCAACTCAGATTCGGCTATTTTAGTTTCTTAGCTCAACTTGGCTGAATCAAAAGAACACCACATGGCCAAAGCTGTCTTTGAACCCGGTTCTTGGTACCTCGCAGAACTGAGTTAAATCAGCTGAGTTTATGACCAGTGATTTCTTGCAAGCTTTCAATTACTGCCCTTTTGTTGCATTTAAGCATCATGCATATGTCAAGGGGAATGGTAACGTCGCGTGCAATATAATATGGTGCACATCACAATTATTAGACACATGGATAGTCCAATTTTTGATCTGGTTGTTCATCCAGTGTTGCACATCTTTGTGGGCCACCTTGCTAAAATTTCAGCTATTTGACAATTCTATATACACAATCAATGGCCTGAAACGTGGAAGGTATGACCCTTCTGTAACAAAAGTCCAGTGATCAATCTGGGCCATCCATTTTAGTGCACCACCCTGGACTGGGTTTATTTCTCCAGAGTCACTTTGATTGCACAATTCAAATCAGTCAAAAGGTGGCCTGAGAAACAGATGCTTAAGTGTAAGTGTCAATGATTGGATGCTTAGGAACATTCGATTGATGTATTGTGGCAAGGCGCTCAGTGAATGGTGAGCTGTACCAGAAGGAGGGTGTTTGGGCCATTGATGTCTATATATTGATAAAAAAGCCATCCATTATATAAGCTGGGAGCATCAGTTTGCTGGATTGTTCCTCATTAATTATTTTCATATACAGTGCAATGTCCATTTAACTTCAACTCTTAAGTAGACTACGTTAGGTTTGAAAATATAGACTTTATCCAATGAGGAAAAGGCATTAGAAAGCTGAAGATGAAATATATGAATATCATTCCTTAACAGCAAATTTTTTTTTTTCCTTTTGTTTCTCATCATATTAGATCTGATGCGATGTTATAAACTATTTACAGTACTTGATTCTTTGATGCACTCTGCTCATTTTCTTCCTTTTTATGCATACACTAACTTTTCATGGACCCATGGTACACTTCCTTTACGCTGGCACAATGCAGTTAATTTGCCCGTAGACTGGAGTGGGGCAAGAGATTCTTCATATCATGGCTCTTCGTTTTGAGGTATGACATCTAATTTGGGTGTTTCAATATAGAGCTTGGCTAAATGCTATTGGACAAAAATAGTTTTTCATTGGATATAGCTTCTTTCCATTAAACTGTCCATCACCGTTATACGGAAAAAAAAGGCCCTTCTTTCATTTCCTATAATTAAATACGCTGATGATATGGACGTAGATGTGATGAACAGAACTCGCTGAGGATGGAGTCTCAATTTTTTATTATGTTAATTATCAGAATGGATAGATAAATGGGAGAAGTAATAATTGATACTGTGCTCTAGCTCATTCATAAGGATACCAACTTAACCTTTGAAAATTTTCTAAATAATTGTGTTGTCCTTTTGCATTTTTTGTATTGAGGGCACAGTGTAATGTTTTGCAGTGGGGATATGCAAAATATTCTACTTTTGAAGGTTGCACAATCTTTTACAAGTATTTCCATATCTTTAAGTTTTGCAGGATGTGCCAGTTAACAATCTGTGCTCAAATGTGTTACTTTATTATATAGCTTGGGCCTTCTTCTGTGAATTCTTTCTAGATGATTCTTTGAAACTTATTCCTTAATTGCATTTTTTGTGACTGTAGGTGTTGGGGAGGTTCAATCGTGCTCGTGCAGCTCAACTGATGCTTCCTCACTTTATGTGTCAGACACCACTGTTCATGCCTGTGGGGACACAAGGTTGGATAACTGGTTTCACCTTCTTCATGCTGACAATAGTTTATAAGGACACTAATACTTCTTAAGGTGTTTGCTTCTGATCACACATGTACACAATATCCTACATTGGAATGAAGGATGCAGGTAATAGATTGCAACCTAATATTCCACTTAATATGATTAGGAGAAAGGCTTGTAAGTGGGTTACATTTTATAATTTCTAGATCAAGTGTTCTTCAGAGATTGGTTTATAGACCCTGGATAGAGTATGTTGATCAGATACCATAAAGACACAATTCTATACCCAGGAAAGACACAATACCTATCCAATAATATACAGCAGTACAGCACATCTTTTCCATTTCTTTGTAGAGAACTTTGTTGCACCTCCAGGACCCTTTAATCTCAATTGCAACCACTTGGTTGTTTCACTATGCCTCATACCTCTTTAAGATAGGGCTGTCCACAGGACAGGTGCTGGTGTACCTGTGTCCCAACCTCCCTAATGAATTTGGATTTGGGTCTTCTTGGGATTGGACACGGGTGCCATATATGAGGTAACAGATCTGAACTGGACTGGATCAGGTACTGCATTGGATTGGACCCTGTTGGTTCAGGCACAAATTCAATTTGAAATGCGGTTTGGATCAGGAATTGGGCCTGGACGCGTGTGTGTGTCTGGATTTGGATGCACATCCACATCAGAAGCATACCATTTGAATGGTTTTTAACTGATAACTATCATCAAATAAAGCATAAACTTTAAAAAACACATACTCACGTACTTGACGTGACCGGATTTCTATTTGGGTCCAAATCTGTGGAGCCGACCTAATTATTGATGGGGCCTGAAATCTGGATACTTTGGGCATCCACAGATCCAGTAACCCATTGACAGCCCCATGTCTAACCTGTCATTTGTCAAGGAAAGAGTTTATTGTTCCTAGTGCTGGGTTCCATCACATGGCTTTAGCCCGTTATTTCATTTGTTAGTATGATTCTCTTGTCTCTATCCTACTTTCAACATCTCAACTTGTGAGGACTTTTGAAGATATGAACTTTCCAAGATCATACGTGCTGTGTTCGAGTGTGATTGGTATGATATTGAAGATGCATGGAACCAACAGCTGTTAAGTCCATCAGAGTTCTGTTCCTTTCAGAATCTTGGTGTTTTTTTTTTTTTTTTTTTTTTGATGTTTTGAGTTCTAAATAAACCTGTTTTGTACTTTTGGTTGCACTTTCTCCTACCTCTTCTTGTAATATAGGTCTAACTGATGTTCTTGTTCCATTTTTAGTGATTGGCTCTTATGCATAAAGAGTTCATGGTCCTAATGTTTACTACTCTCTTATTGGTATCTATGTAGGCACAATGTAGCCATTTTAATGTTTATCACTTCCATTCTCAGCCATGCACCCCTTTGATAAATGGCATGCATCTTCTCTCTATTACTTTTAGGTAGGGGTGGAAATGGGTGGGCCAGGCCCAGCCCTACACTTAACCCAAGGCCCAAGCCTGGAAAGAATTGGTTGGACCTGTTTGACTAACTCGACCTGTTTGGCCTGAAAATTTTGATAAAACCCTGTTTACCACTTGAGTTTTCCTAATCTATCCGTCGATCAAGTGGGCCACACATGCACAAAGAAATAACATTTCAAAGGAATGAAACTACCTGACGGGGTTTGGGCAAGCGGCCAACGCCGTGAGTTTGCTCGTCACAGGCGTGGGTTCGACTCCCCTCCCTGGCATTACCCGATGCACGTGGTTGCGGGTGATTGTGTGCATCCGCAGGGAATAGTCTTTTTTTTTGGCTCTTCCCTTAATTTTTTGTCCTCTTGCTATATGTACAAATATAGCAATGCATTTTACTGCCTTCAATAATTTGATTCCAGATCCTCTTATTGCTTTATACCACACATCCAGTGAGTGAATTTAAAATAATTATTCATTGATGACTGCTGGGTAGGATTGTTTTTGGCTTATTCCATTTGATAGATGCATGTTGGTTCTGATTGAATGAAATTTTCATTTACGGCCGCTTTCATTTGTTTTAGGTACAATAAAAGGTTTAACAACTAGCCAACTTGAGGATATTGGTTGCCAAATAATACTTGGAAATACTTACCATTTGGCACTCCGCCCTACTTCTGAATTGATTGATGAATTGGGTGGTCTTCACAAATTTATGAATTGGCCAAGAGCACTGCTTACTGACTCCGGTGGCTTTCAGATGGTTGTCAATTGCTAAGAGTTTGTTTCTTCTTTCATGTTTCTTTCTATATATCCATTCCATATAAGTTATCCTTTTTCATGGCTTCCCATTAAACAATTAATTTATCAGTTTCTACGTTCCAGCTAGTTGATTGCCATTTTTGCATAAGTACTGCTTTGTAACTTCAACGAGTTCTATCATTACTTGAAACCATGATGTTTGGAATGACATGAACCATTTTCTGGCACTTGTTGCTTACCCTCATGTTTTCTTGGACAAATAGCAATAAAATTTGAAATTATGCTGCAAGTTTTCTGCATAGCAACTGGAAACTCCATGTTGTTTCCAACTCTACTGGTTGTTAATTAGGACATGAACCTTACATTCTGCTTTATCTGGATCCATGAACCAAAGAATTGTTTGCCACGTTTAGGGCACATTCCTAAGGGTGGATGGATTTTGGATGGGGGGAGGAGCTCTTATAAGTTAGAAGTTAAAACTAATGAAGACAGTGATTTGAGACCCAAGAATGAAGACTTTGGGATCCTTTGCTGGGTGAATTTGAGAAGGCATATGCGATGCAGGAAGGGAATCCATGGTGCTGCTTTTCGCAGGGGGAGGAATTCAATTACGGTGAGCGGCTCTAGCATGAACTGTTGGAATCCTCCAAGTTTGTGCTATCCACAAGTGTCTCAAGCGTTGGTCGATCCCAATCTAAGCAAGATCAAGAGAAATCCTTTTCTCACTCTCTACTTAGAAAAGTATCAAATTTCATTTCAGAATTCCAAAAGCTCCATTACAATCTATCAAGAAAGTATTTATAGAAGAATCCTAACTAACCTCTAACTAATCATGTGATTAGTGTGGTAATCACAACTAACATTTAACTAATCAAATGAACTCAAACAACCTTGTAACTCTCTAACTAACAACTTATAGCCAAAATGAAATGGCTAAAATAAACTAAAAAAAGCTCAAAATTACAGAGAACCCCAAATCCTGCCAAAATAGAGACGACTGCATTTGTTCCATCTTGGTCCTCTCAAGGGGCAGTCTGCTAGATGATGATGCGGCCCACGATCAGGATCTCTTTGGGGTTTCTCCTTTCATATTCTTTGGTGTATCTAGGTGTCTAAATGTAAGCCTATGCAGCCCACAATGAAGGGCTCTGCCATCCTCCTAGATAGGCGTGGAAATGAGAAGGGCTGCCTGGCCCGGCCTACTAGCCTGACCTTGTAGGGTTAGGGTTTGGGCTCCTTAACTTGGCCTAAAGGCTGGGCTTGGGCTTGAAATCTAGGCCTAGTGTCCAAATACTGGGCCTTTAAAAGCACTTTTAGGTTTAGGGTCATGTTTCTATGATCAAAACCATTTATTTGACAAGATTCTTGTGGATGGAGGGAATGTTGGGAAAAACAAATCTCAAAAGAAAAAGAAAAATCTTAGATTCAGATTACTTCAAACCTTTGATCATGACACTCTTTTCCTACAAGGCTGGCCCTGGCCTGGCCCTGTAGGGTTACGACCAGGGCTGAGGCCTTTTTAGCCTGATTAGGGCTAGCCCCGGGCCACTTCCAACCGCAGGACGTCCCAATACCACCCCTACTAAATCCCCAGAAGCCTTATTTGGGATCTTCGACGAGGACCTTTTCTTTCTCTATGCCATTGTGTCTGAGGAATCTAGTAGGCTTATGAGAGTCTGGTTTGAACCTCCCGTTATCTCCTCATCAGTTTATTGATGATTCTGTTCTATTCTTTTTCTTTGTTCATTACCTAAGTGAGGCTCTTGAGATTAATCCTTGGATGCTACTAGGCTATGTTAGGGCAGCATGTTTGGCCCTGTTTGGATGACTGTTTAAAATGAGTACCAAGTTTTTCAAGTGGACATGTATGGCGCATGACCAAGAATTCAGCAAATCCATACAGGTGACTCAGTGGAGTGGCATAACTTTCAGGATAGGGTACATGGTGGTGACCCACCTAATGAATGCCTCAGACTGCTCCCATGTGTGCCATGTTGGCACATCACATGTAAAAGGGAAGGGATTAACTTCCCATTTGTTGGGAAATGAGGAATGGCATGAGAAATGGGTGAAATCATGCTTTTAAGGCCGTTTTTCATTCTCGTGCAAAAGCTTCAGTTGTACCCCTGACACATCCATTTAACTCTATGCCTGGGTGGGTATAAATCATTTAAACATAATCATGGGGGTTGGTTTAATTGGAACAGGATTCATGTAGGCTGTAGCTGACCCCAGTTAATTGGGACAAGGCTTAGATGATGATGATGATGATGGGGGTTGGGTTAAGTATCATTATTAGAGTATGGGTCTAGGAGGTTGGGATGTAAAAAGGCTCTTTGGCTATCATGTATTCAGGGCTTCCTCTGCATTAGAGTACAATGGGCATGGGGTTTAGGGAAGAGATTAGATGTAGAGTCAGCATAGCAGACGTAATAAGGTTATTGAAAGATGTTTGGTGAGCGGAGATGTCTCCTGTTAGTTTTGGGTTTTTGCTAACAGATGGAATCTGTACAACATGGTTGCATTATGAATGGGAATATTAATCTGAAATTAATCATCATTGATCGTCAGTTACAATTTCTGTTATGTTTATACGAGGTGATCACATTTACAAAATATCTATTTGCTTCCGTTGTTATCAATGATTTGACATGAACACGGTAAAGATTTCATAGCGAGTGTGAAAGAACATTGTCTGATCAACAAATTCTATCTTGGATCCCTTTCCCTACATGTAGCAATGCCACATTGTTGGGATTGTATGCAGTTGCTTTACATTCACCCTATGAGTTAGGACTGCTACTATTCTCTATTATTACTTCAGTAAACCACTTCCAGGATCAAGAACTTCTTGCATGATATGTCATTGGTGCCATATGTTTTCACGTGGAATTGCTATGATATTCACAAGCTCTTTAACTTGGGTGGATAAATGCATTTAATCTAAAAAAAGGTTGCAATATTCTATTATGTGTGTTCAGGTGTCCTTGTTGCATTTAGCTGATATCACTGAAAAGGGTGTAACATTTCAGGTAATTCTTTTGTACTGCTAAAATGAACTTCCAAGAGGTGCACTGTTATTGATTTGTGTGATTTATCAGTTGCAACTTTATGCAGATATATCCATTTTGTCTTGAAATTTGTTGCTTTTATCTTCTGACTTTTGTGTTCATAGGAAGCTATCTTCAAAATTTATGCACAACAACAACCACTGTCCATTCTATGCTTCTTCAAGGAAATGCAAGTTTTGATGATCTACTATTGTGTCAAAAATATGAAGTAGCATTTTACGGGAAATGTGAATCGAAAGGGATATGGTTTCACTTGCCAAGTATATCAATTTTATGTATTGATATCTTTGAGAAGTAAACCACAATCTCACAGAAGGAAAAAGGTCTTCTTTTTTCCATTAGCAATTAATGAACATATATCAATAATCAATGCAGCCACCTATTACGGGAGGGAGTTGGTGTACATAACCAATGTCAGAGCTTCTGCGTCTCTGCCATTCTTTGTATTTTTGTTGTGTTACTTCTCACCTCAATTCAACTGTTAGGACATAACAACAGATCATTTTACCGCCTAAAGAATGAGTGGAAAGGTCTTTTATTTATGTACCTTTTTTTGTTTTTGAGCTTTTTGCATATGGCTCCCTCCCTTTTTGCTATGCTGCAAATAGGCCCTCACGTATGCATATTTGTAAAAACCCCCATCCATTTCCTCCTATGGGCGCAATTAACCCTTAGGTTACTTTTTCTAACTTAAATAGCAATGCCATTGTGCTTGTGAGCTTTGGTTGAGATGGTTGCTTGCTGTCACTGGCATCTTTTTTTTTTTTTCCAGAAACAATCCACCCTGCTAGAGAACAAATTTTTGGATTATTCTTTAGTATAACAGGAAAAAATGCCAAGGTCCAAAACTACATAAAACCAATGTCTCCCTCTCTCTCTCTCTCTCTGAGGTTGGGTTGTCCTGGCCATGAACATCCCATGCAGTGAAGCTAACGTCTCTCTCCCACAGCTAATGTTTTTATAATCTGATGATTGTCCTGTATTGATGACTACAAAAGACCTGGCTTATGTTGATCATGTGTAACTTCTGTTTGAATTTGTTATTAGCATATATGTAACCCTTGATTAACTTTGTTCCACATACTCATTCCATCTGTAAGTTCAAAGGTCTTATTCAATATGGCTTTCAGAAAAGTTCTCTCCCAGATATGGCTGCTTTTTTGTTCATCATCTCTTTTGGGTACAGATCTGCATAAAATGGCAGGCAATAGATCAAAAGGTCTTGTAGGGTTTGAATGTCTGTGCTCTATGTTCAAAGATGTGTGATAATTCCTCATTGACCAGGCAAAACAATTTCAACTTTCTTTACCAAAGAAAAAAAATTAAATCTAAACTCAGAAACAAACTCAGAAGATAAAGACAGAAAAGGTCAAGTGATCTCTAAAAATGAAATTCCAAACTAGATATGTTATTCAAAACTTGTTAGCTCCCCTGTGAGTGTTGGAAACCATACAGTTGAACCTGAAGCTGTCGCCTAGAATGGGGCAGATCTCTCTAATCCCCCAAATAACAGTAGGGGACCTCCCTTCTCAATGACTGAAGGAAGAAGGGATCCCCGAGGATCCTAATAACTCTTAACATGAACTTCAAAGCCTCTGTGTATGCTTTGTATCATCACCAATCACTAGTGGAACAACAAAACAGATAGTTTCTAATGCATCCGTATACACCACTGTAGACTAATATTATGTCATGGATAAAGAGCAAATTAGATCTATCTCAATGTTTGATTGTTTTCCTCGTACTACCCTCTTCTTTTAATAAGAAATGATGTTATTAAGGAAAGGAAAACAGACAAGAAATGCCTTGGATACACCTTTAGCCAACATGTTGGCGTTAGATTTTGCCTCTTAGGCACTAACTTAAATGACGTGGAAGTCGATAACATACATTTGATCTCATTGCATCAAAGAAATAATTCCAAGGACAAGGAAATGACTAAAAACCCAAGAAAGTGCAGATTTCAAGTAATCTTCTGGGGCCTGCCACTCTAGAGAGCCAAGGAAGTGATGGTCAACTCCCCCACCCACAAGGAGTGGAGAAAAGAAACTTGGTTTGGCCCTGATCATCTCCAACAATAACCCCCCGGAATTAGCTGGGCTGCCAAGGGAACTCCTGTCAACATTAAGCTTCCACCACCATGGGGGAGTGACCCAGGCAGTGGTATTATTGAATGGCTTTTTTTTTTTTTTTTTTTTGTCATACTGCCTATTGTTTTGATCAATGGTAACATGAAGGGAAGAACGTCATATCCTCCCTGAACCTGACTTATTTCAGCCGAAGATATCATGGGACCTCTGAAGACAATTATTACAAAATTGTGAAGTTTGTCTTTGTTTTCTTAAAGCTGTATTCTTCCTTCTTTATGTTCTCATGAACATCTACTCTTAACAGTATGATTGTCCTATTGGTGAGATTGAAATGCCTTTTATGGATGTGTGATTGGTGATGAGGTCCTTTGTTGTTGTACTGCTTCTTACCTTTTGCATGTAATCTTGAAAGGCTTATACTGTGAAATATGGCTTTTTTGTTGCTGCATTTTGACTGATGCCTACTTTTCTATTACATGCATGAAATGCAAAATATGCAATGTACTATGGCAGTGTTTTCTTATTCAAGTATTCGACTTGAGAATTTGTTTTGTTAATCTTAGTCACCAGTTGATGGGAAGCCAATGCTTCTAACGCCTGAAGAGTCAATCCAAATACAAGTAGGTACATTTTATGCACTTCCAACTCAATATTGGCATATTATGAGTTGTTTGAATGGTATTGTTGACTTCCATTTAATTGGCTATCCTTGATTTAGTTACATTGGTCTTCAACCAATATCTGACTCATTCATGTAGATAATAATTGCAAGAGCCTGAAAGATGAGCTGCAATATTTTAAATGCACGGATGCTTGTGCTACCACACAGAGAAAGCAGGCATAGAGTGGCCTCTTTTACAAGAGTTCATCTACCCATATGTACCCTACATGCTACTACATGTGCCAAACCCGGTAAACGAGTGTGACATGCATGCGGTGCATCAGGGTATGACCAGGCTCAGAAAGTTTGGTTCCTCATTTGGCATGGCACATGTGTACACTGAATATGGCCTGTAGGTAATTTTTATAGCCATCCTTTGTTTTGTACATGTATGCTCATCTGATGAGTTTGTTCAGTCTATTTTTGGGCCAGATCATCTCCACGGTGAGCCCCAGCTGATGCACAGCTCTGATGTCCAAACACATGCATCGTCTCATGCTTGTTGGTATGAAGTGTGAGGAGAAGCTGAAAATGTTTGGGTTCAGTAGTGTGAAGGTCTGTCCTAGGGGCCTGTTTGGATAGTGGGAAAAGAAAAGAAAATGGATGACTTTTTCCATGATGGGACATTTCACAATGCTTGGGTAGCAAAGAGAGATTATATTTCAAGAAAGAAATCATTACCCAAACACCTTAGTCAGATTCTCATGCACAAGATATGAGGCAACAAATGTGAGAGCTTTATCAGATTTCCTCTTCCTATTCAAACAAACTCCAAAATGGAGTCCATGGGACTCCATTTCTCATGGAAATCTTGGGAAACAATCACTGAGTAATCATTACAATGATTTCTTATCTTTTCTTTTCCCACTATCCAAACATGTCCTAAATGTTAGAAAGTGTAAATGCCTAGGAATCAGGTGTGAGAGTGACAACTTAGGTAGCAGGTTCCTACAAGGCTACAACTAAGGCCTCAGGGGGGCATGTGGGCTTAACAGAGGCCCTTTTAAAAAAGATCAAGCACTTTTTGGGCTTTAGTTTTCAGGTATGATTTCTCAAGTGCTATTTCCTCTTTTCAGGAGGCTAATGATGTTTTACCTGTATTTATTTTATTTTACCTAGGGTGTATCAATATGAGATTTGAGGCTTTTAGATGGAACTTTGATGTCGCGGAATCCACAAGAAATACAATCTTATGATTTTTTTATTTTTTGAAGCCTTTAAAGCAATATACTTGACAATGAGTCGACTACAAATTTATTATCACCTATTAATCTTTAGATTTTTTTGTGATCATTCCATTTTGATCTACTCTATTCCTCTACATTCAAAAAAAAAAAAAAAAGACCCACTCTATAACTGGCTTCAAAGGATCACTGTGAATAGATTTCCTCAACCATTACCAAACAATCTGAAATGTTCATTCCTTGCATCACTTGCCTTTTTACCATCCCTTTTTCTTTTGAATGGTAACTGAAACTTTATTAAAACAGAGAAAAATAAGAAACCAGCTTCGCCATACAAAAAGACTTGGATGCAACTTGGCTTTTACCGTCTTACAAATGGAAGTCTGAATCTTGCATCTATAACAATGTCGTCCAAGGTCGCATTGATATGTGTGTATAAATATGTAGGAACGTGCACACACAAGTATGCATATGCATTTGTGAAGTACATATGTGTATGCTTGAATATGCATATCATATGTATAATGATAATCTGGCACTATTTCCCAAAATATTCATTCACACTTGAAGGGCCATATCAGGTTACCCCTAGGGAATGTTTTTCATTGTGCCTCACGACATCCACCATTAGATGAATGCCTTGGCTAGCATTTCCATGTACTGCCAAATCATGTTTGTTTGGGCTTGGCACGCACCCTTAACTGCTTGCTGTTTGAACCAGGCATGTAAAATGTGGCCCATGTCAAGCAGGCTAATGTTTCCCCACTTTTTCTGCTCCAAATCTGAGGTTGAGATCAGAATGGAAGGTCCTATTCATATATCAGCCACAATTTTATGCTAGTGCATTATGTCAGCTTTGGAGCGCTGAACACCTAAATGTGCCCTTGATTTGCACCGCTCACTTTCCAGAAATAATTTAGTGTTGAGTTAGCTTGCATTGAATTAAAGTAGGCAGCCTCTTTTTGATACTTCAAGAATCCTTGAATGTGAGTTTTTAGATTTTTGGTTTCCATGTACAGTGACTCGGTAAATTTTCATCCAATAGAAGTATGCGATCTCTTATGTTCCACATGTTGGCATGGTTTGCAAAAATTTTTGCAGAATAAAATTGGAGCAGATATCATCATGGCCCTTGATGATGTTGTGAAAACAACTATTACTGGTCCTCGAATTGAGGAGGCTATGTATCGCACTCTTCGTTGGATAGACAGGTGTATAGCTGGTAAGATCTATTTAAGGAAACAAACATCTAGTCTCTCTCTCTCTCTCTCTCTCTCTCTCTCTCTCTCTCTCTCTAGTTTTTAAGGCTGCCCTTTCCATCTTTTTAAGCCTTGATGCATCAGTTGGAACTTTCAGTTGAATTTCTGCATATACGGGCAACTATTGCAGTTTTATCTTTCCATGTCAAACAACATTATGCATGAGGTTTGGTGTTGAAATATGTTGAGATGATTGCTATCGCTGCTTTTTTACCCCCTTAATTTATTCACATGTTCTTTTATTAGTTACCAACTGGTATTGATGCTTATATTCATGTGGTTCTTTTTCAATTTTTTTTTCCCAATAAATGATGAATTTTACTAGAAGGGAAAAAGGAATAAGAAAAGTTTTACTGAGTGTCATCATAAAATTTCATGATATTTGGTACAACAAAATGCACCCAAAAGGAAAATAGAAGAAGAAGACTGGAATAAGAAAACTGAGAACTGCTATTGTTCATTTTCTTATGATGTTTTAAAATTTAAAAGATCCCAATTATTCTTGTGGTTCTATATGCCTCAGTTTCCACATGATAAGCAACATCGTAGCTCCTAAAAAAAATTTATTCCCTGTGTGGATTTGTTAGTTGTTAGAATAAAAAACTCAAAAAACGCATCATTGAACTTTATTTGCATGCCTGCTATCATCATCGTCATCACCATCACCATCAAGTTTGCCTTTCTCCTAGAAGTTTGGGGTTGTCTTTCAAATGGTAGATTGGCAAAAAGTTGTGCGATCAGCTGCCCTACAGAAATCAGCCGTCTTCTTTTACCTGGGCTCTCGGAACCAGCTATGGCAGGCTCTATTCGATCCCACTCACATGCCAACATGGTTCAAATATTGACCACATGTACGGTGGTGGCAGGCAAACAAACAAAGTAGGGTCATGGATGGGCAGTAGCTAGGAAAATCCCCAAGCAGAAGGTGCTGAACTTAATAAATTACCAAATTTATGTAGATGAGTTGGTTCGATATTGGGTCACTGTCTGCACCTATCTCTTACAGTCGCTGCTTTTTTAGTAACAACTCTGATATATGTATGCATGTATTACTTTTTTATGTTGAACTTTTTATTTTTATTTTTATGACTTCACATCCGTTGCTGAATACTTCCTCTTTTATTACTTGTTTTCTTGGGGTTTTCCTTCTGGTATTTGTTTAGGAAATCATTGATGTTTCGTGACTTTCTGAAAGTTCAATAGCTTTAACTGTTAGCAACCTACTGATTCTTGGAAGTTGGTGTTTGTCTACACCAAATAACAGCTCATGAGAGACCTAGTGAACAGAACTTATTTGGAATTGTACAGGGAGGATTAGATCCTGTCCTCAGGTGAATGAAAATTTGATCTTGAATTTTGACTCTTTCTTTGGAGCAATGAAACATTTTCTTTTCAACCAATAACAAGATGTTAGCACCTTAAAAGATACCTTAAAAGAAATGAAATGAAACTATTCTAATATGCTGTTTTCAGTCCTAAAATGTAATTTTCATTGGGTAGTTTCTTATAACTGAATCTATGATAATCTCTTGTTCTGCAGAGATATATGTGTGAGAGGCTTGGTTGATCGCAATTTGCCAGGGTATGTGCATATTTCTATCACAAGTTATGTATTTAAATCTAGGCTTAGCTGTATAGTTAGAAAATGCTTGTGAAATTACTGAGATTTAAGCTTTGAATTGTACTTCCTCCTCTGTTTCATATGTTTGCAATAAATATATAAATAAATGATAAAAAGTGCATCAGATGCTCATATTTTGTTGAGCTCTGGAAAGGCAATTACGTTTTCATGTGTGGTTCTCCGATGGTTGCTCTTTGACTTGTCTGCCTATATAGAAAACTTTTAACATTTGTAACATAATGCAGCTGTGCATTCCATTCCTTTTACATTATTTTTTATTCTTTCTACCTGTTACAGTTTTATTTCATCTGTACTTGTAGAAGAGGACTTATTGTGGACATTTCATCCTTTCGTCTAATAAGTCGCTAATTATATAATAGATTCTCATATAAATTTGGCATTTGTGTGCATACACACCAAGGTATTCCAAAATGGCTATGTAATGGTGGTTACGTAATGGCCATAACGGCAGTTATGCGACAGTAACGGTGGTAACTGTTACGTGTTACAAGGTTGTAATGGCCGTTATGGAAAAATTGACCCAAGACTGTCCTGTAATGGATTTAATGGCCTTGTAATTGTCCGTTATGAGGCCGAAATAGGTTTTCTCAAAAAATAAAAATAAAATAAATAATGGCTGTTACAGCCACCGTTACCATTATGGAATATCATCATACAAACCCATTAGGCTATTTTTGGATAGCATACAAAGGAGAGTTGCAATTCCCACTAAATCTCGATTCCAGTGGGACCTCACTTGCCACATTGGAAAAGCATGGTAAAACTCATTTCGTTTTGTGGAGGAACCCTGCAAAGCCGTGGGGATTGCTGCTTTCCTCACAAAGCCACAACTCAGATCCAACATGGCATGAGCAGGTCCTCCATAATCAGATTTAATTGTAGTACTGATTCCTTCTTTTCTCATGTCCCATCACAACCTTAAATAAATGTTATTTATGCATGGCAAGTTCACCACTCAAATTTATATAATCAAGGAGCTGATGTAACAAGTTTACTTTTGTGACAGCTATGCTATTGGTGGTCTTTCTGGCGGTGAAGACAAAGATTCATTCTGGCGTGTTGTTGCTCAGTGCACTGCTGCATTGCCCGAGGATAAACCACGCTATGTTATGGTGAAAATTACTCATTTTATCTCATCATATGCATCTTCTGATGACCATGAAGGGTTCATTGAAGTTAAACAGCTATATATGATTGTTTGCTTCCTATTTTCTGCCTCACAACTGAAATCCATATTATTTTGCAGGGCGTTGGTTACCCGCTTGATATAGTAGTTTGCAGTGCTTTAGGTGCCGACATGTATGATTGTGTTTATCCTACACGCACTGCCCGCTTTGGCACGGCCCTTGTACCTGAGGTATGTCTTTTACGAAGCTTCCTCATTCAGGCAATTGCTTTTCTGAGCTTTATCATGACAATTTTATGTAGGCCTCAACATATCCCTTTTGAGGATTGAGGGGTAATTTCACAATCCTCCTCTTTAATGTTTCAGGGAGTGCTGAAGCTGAAACACACAGTAATGGCGGATGATGTTCGCCCAATTGATCCTACATGCACATGCATGGTATGTTGTTATCTTTGACTCCCATTTGTATGGAAGCATCAACTTGAATACTGTATTTGTTCTCCTTCTGATGGTACATGTATCTGTTCCTTGATTCTCTCTGTAGGTCTGCAAGAATTACACAAGAGCTTACATCCATTGTCTTGTAACAAAAGATGCTATGGGCTCGCAACTTCTATCGTATCACAATTTGGCATACATGATGAGGGTACACAGATTTCCTAACTAGTTAAATTTTCCTGCATTTCACGTCCTATTTTATGTTGACAGGTGAAACTCTTTATGATTTGCAGCTTAGCAAGGACTTGCACACGTCGATAATTGAGGGAAGATTTCCAGAGTATGTGGCCTTGGTTTCTAGTTTAAATTTCTGTAGTTGGACGGAGAAGTATTAGGTCAAGCGGATTGAGTTCTTGCTCAGACTTAACCAAATCAAAGGCTGATATCCTCTTTCCCTTTATATTCTCCTCTTTGGCAGGTTTGTGTGTGGGTTCCTGCAAAAGCAGGTTGGTTGTGCACCCAAAGTAGTTCAAATATTCTTATTTTCATTTTAGGGTAATGGTAGGGTGCTGGGTATTATACCATAACTACGCTGTTGGGATTCTCCCCCACTTCCCACATGTCACGTACAATGAATCCAAACCGCTCAAATAGCAGGAGTCATTGTAGATGTCTGATTTCTGAGTGGAAAACACATTTAGATTTCCCCCTTTATGTTGTGAGAGAATTTATTGTCAATGCCTAAGACGAGTATAAAATTGTTGATGTGCAGTTCCCAAACGGCGATGTCCCAGAATGGGTTTGCAATGCCATGGAGGTCGCGGGCATTGATATCTCTTCCTGTTGTGCACCGTTCTCATCATCACAAGGCTAGCTACAGATATATTCACACAGAAAATACAAATTTAGGTGTTCTACATCTCTGCCTGTTTCACTCAGCTAGGCAGCAATTTGATTTTTTTTTGAAAGTACACACGGCAGCATGTGTTGTTTTTGTTGTTCTGTGTTTTTGCAATTATGGCAGCATATGTTTTGTAGCCAATATGCTGCTCGAGTAGAACCCAATCAAGAGCTGTCTTGTCTGTACTGCTGGGAATTCTGTACGAGGCTTTTAAGCATTTCAGCTCGTTTGATGGGCATTATCATTGTTAATATGAGGTGGAAATTCTGAGGAGGAACAAAATTAAATGGAGAAGCTTGTTAATATGAGGTGGAAATTGATCATTGTTTTCTCACCATATGCTTTTGATGATTTCATTTTTTTATTTTTTTGATGTCACTAGTCATTTTCTTAAATGTTGTCTTTCTAGGCCTTCTGTAAAGAGTTAAGAAGTGTTCGGAGTTGAGAGACATGGTTTAATCTTCTTGAAGCAATGGGATTTAAAAATAAAAATAAACTTGAATTCTGTATACCGCTATCAAGTTTTTCTCTTGCAAATTTGGACTAAAAAGTTTATCCCGAAGTGGAAATTTTCACCATTTCTCTTTTCTGGAAGGCAATTTCTTCATATTTGTTTTTTTAAATTTTTTTTGAAGAGATGGAATTTTATTAAGAAACCTGCAAGCAAAAGTTGGTGGGGAAAGAATACAAGAAGCCAAGAAAGCAGGAGCAGCTAACAACTCAAAAAAGGTAGCAGCATCAAACAGAGACAGGAGCAGGAGTGGCAAGCCACTCTGAAACCATCAACCTAATGGAAAGCACTATAACATCAATAAGGAGAGGAAGAGTTAGGAAACCATTTTCAATTCCTCTCGCTCCATATGATCCACCGTATTGTTGGTAATGTAATAAACCACTAAGAACTCTCTTACTCCTGCCACCCCCAAGCCAAGCCCAAAGGAGGTCCATAACTGATCAAGGCATTATCCAATGCACCTCAAAGGCAGCTAAGAAATGGAACAAAGTATAGAGGAATAGCAGGAAACGTCACCTAGAAATCGACAGTGCTCACGTTACCAATTTATACAAGTGTTGGCCTGCAGTTCAGTTATCTGGACAATTGTACTGATGCAACCAGTCATTGATGGACTACGTCTCAAAAATCATCCAAATTGAGAGGATCCTATCCAATCATATTTGGCCTTTTTTTACTTAAATATGGGCTGCTGCTCTGAAGGCCACAAATTGAATGATAAAATTTCCTTTGTGGAGATGCTCATAACGAGGTTCCTTCAGAGGGGTCCAATAGACAACTGGTCAGTCCAGATGGAGAAACATGGTCTCTTGTACGGTGGAGACTGGCCATTAAAACCAAATATGCTTGACACTTTTTTTTTTTCCTTGTACAACAGGCATGGGATGGCAAATGAGATCTGGACAGATCATTCAGTGGGACCTAATGAGGATGGGGGCATACTTCCCCACAGAGCTTTCTTTGGATGGTTATGATCAAATTCATTGATGTGAGTTTTTGGGGCACAGCCCATTTATAATATGTCCTGCCAGAACAGCTCATTTGACACATTTTCCTACGTGCGTGTCCAAGATCTCTTACATGTATGTATGCCCCATGTATGTAAGAGGATCTCATGCCTACAATCTAGGAACATCAATGTGTCCAACATGGGATCCATCTTCAAAGAAAATGTAATCAGTTCATGGACAAAAAAAAGAAAAAGAAAAAAAAAGAAAACCAAAGAGTGAAAAAATAATGAGGACCCTAAACAAAGAGTACCCACTTTCATGAAGAAAAACACCAGTGAAATGATAGCCACGAGAATTAAAGATTACAAGGAAATAAACCAACTTATATGAGAGTAATCTCTACCAAAGAATTTATTTATGGACTAGTTCCATCTTCAGACAAGACTCCCAACTTTATTTATTTATTTTTATTTTCATGTGTAATATTAGCCAAAAATTATTACTCTGAATCCTAAATATCAATTTAACCAAGAATACCTTCACCAGAATATCCAAAACTGAAAACCATGTCAAAGAAATTGGATGGATCCAACAGCAATATCTAAGAAGCCTATTTGGGCATTCATATCCCCGGGTTATTACAAGTGTTGCGGAATGCAGGCCATCGATGCATCATGAAGCAGGCTGTTGTCCTGTGAAGTTGTTTCCATTGATCAAACCATTTAAGCAACCATCGGATCCGAAACCGTAAATATGACCAGTCTTCGAATGCTTCGTCTCTATCTCTCTCTCATTTTCCAGGGAAATTGGCCTTAATAAGGGGACCTTTTCCACTACTGATAAACCATACCCTTTAAGCCCAGTGTACGTGGCAGGGTTGTTGGTCATCAACTTCATCGTCCGAACACCCAAATCCAGTAATATCTGTAACAAATATGAGATAATTGAAGTATCTGAAGAGATTTTTACAGCTACAGCTAAAATACAGCATGTGTCAGTGATAGGAGGGCAACATTCCATTTTCCAGGGGAAAAATAGAAAAAAGATATATATATATATATATATATATATATATATATATATATATAGTGAAACTTGTAGGATGTCACATTAAAGACACTAAAGCTACATTTTTCCCACTCATTTTAGGGCATGAGCCCAAAAATGAGTTAGATTCAAAGCTCAAGTGGACCAAACCACAGGAAATAGTGGGAATTGAACCCTTATCGTTCAGTTCGTTTTTGGGGGATCAAGCTAATATTTGGGTTTTCCCTTCATCCATATCCGTGTGATGTTATGAACAGGTTGGATGATAAGTACGGATCTCTATGGGCCCTACACTCATCTTAACTTTCAACGATGGGTATTAAATTCCCCCTGTTTCTTGTAGTGCGGTCCACTTTGAGTTTTGTATTTCCCCCATTTTTTGGTTCATGCCCTAAATTTTGCACATACAACAAATGGACAACATGGATCAGACACATGCACGATGTTGGGCCTCACAAGTTTTACAACCACAATTTCAGTTGGTTTCAACGTTTTACACCACAATTTTTGAGGCACAATTACAGTGTAAAACCTTCTTTTTCAAACAGGTGTAAAAAGTAATAATTAGCCATTTACTCTCCATTTACCATGTAAATTGAAAAACAAACAGGCCCTTGGGGAGTGCCATATCGCCACACATAAGCTGTTTGAAATGCAATGCAAGCATGGAAAAGGTTAATGATTATATTGCTTTCTTTGTATATCAAAGAGGTGAAAAAGTATTGTCCAAGGAAACACACAGTCCTTTCTTTTTCCTGCTTATTAAACATGCCCTTGAGTATCTATATTGACTGAATAGGCACCAAATTACAGTTATGTTGCTTTCAAGTCAATAGTTTAAAAGGGATGTAACTGCATTCATTCCACTGCCTCTTTATTATGAAATACTAAAGCAAATGGAAGCCTAAAATATCATTATTTCCTCTACATGTCACTAATAATTGCAATTCAATTTGATATTACATGCAACAGAAGCCTATCCTCTAATAGCTTTCTCAAGGGAATTCATGATTGCATATTGGCATGGACCAAAATATCAAGCCTGAGTTCCCTTAAACAACCATAGAATACCCAAATGCTCTTAACCAATCATAAAATATCCATTGAGAAACTGAAAACTCTACTAGATTCTCATGGAAAAAGAATCACACGCCTAACAATGTGAGATATAAGATAAAATCAGTATTGGGAGCACAAGTGGTTTTGCAACTTATTTACCTGAGCACCAATGCCATACTCCTGTGAATCAACAGGCAATACCAGTTCTTCGTTGGGTTCCATGATGTTGCACCCAGCATCCTGTAGGTTGTACGAATTGAGCTTGTGGTCTAGGCCAATGCCCCTTCCCTCATGACCACGGAGATACACCAACACACCTCTGCCAGCTTCCTCTATCTGTTGCATGGCGAGCCCTAGCTGTTTCCCGCAGTCACATCTGGCTGATCCAAATATGTCACCTGTTAGGCACTCAGAGTGTACCCTCACAAGAATATCTTGCCCGTCACTGATATCACCCTATTCATATCATGAAAAAACTTGTATGAGTGTCAAAAAGTCATATTAGTTTTATGATTCTGACTAATGAGTTGGTGTATGGGTCATTTGGAGTTTTGCACCTATACCTGAAAATATCATTTTCAAATGAACAGTATGATTTAGAACTACAAGGGGTGCTTATTTATAGGGAAAACCCTATACCCCAAAACTCGCGCCATGTGCGCAACCTATTATTTGATGATGAAGTAAACTAAAATAAAAACTAATCAAAGAAATCTAAAGCGTTCACGATGTTCTAAATAACATAAACAAGCAAAACCTAAAATATGAAATCAATCCGACTAGTGGGCCATGATCATGAGATCCCATGATGGGCTTTTCTTGGCTATCGGGCCCACTCTCTTGAACCAAAACTCCATCTTCTAACTAGGAGGCCCTCCCTGGACATTGTCATCGATCCAGATCGACGGTGGGGCCCTCCTTCTGGCATACGTGCATAGGGGGGGCGGCGTGAGTGCGCATGTACGCGTGATGTCACTTTCCCAATCATCAGATGGGCCACATGTATCTAAAGAAAATGGATAGCTAATAGCGTTGACCAGTGGTTCAAATTAAGTTCGAGCTTGACAAACCTAATGAGCAATTGGGCCTAGATTTTGGGAGGCAGGAGCACATGGCTGGTCCTGCCTAATGAACATTACAGATGACACGTGTACCATGCTTAAATGTGCACCGAAGAGTACCCTCAATTAGTGAGCCACTTCCAAATATCATCCCTATAAATGACACAAACCCTCTAATGGGAAATTTGTATCAGATTTGGGTGTTCTCTTTCTCTTTGCAAATGATTCATTTCCTAAGATGGTAAAACATGTGAAATTTGGTTACAATTATCAATGACCAAGTACAACCCCAAGCATTGCTTACTTTATTTTGGTACCACTTGAGCATTTTGAGGTTTTACTAACATAAAAGAAATGGAAAATAAAAATAAAAATGGAAGGTTTACTTTAACCATCGCAATATGTTCAATCCCATCCAGTTGTGATCGATAGCAGTAGGCTTGAAACGGACCCCATTCTGTGGGTATGGGTGCACCTGAAGATCGCTCCACCAATCTCTCTCTTTTCCTCCTATATCTGCCAATAACATTCCATGTAAGCAAAACCTTTTGTTGTTCACTTTAAATAACAAATGACAAGCTTGCCACTAAGCATGAAGAAATTGGTTGTATTATCTATTTGCTTTCTAGTATCACATATCATAATTGACTTTGTCTAAACACTCTGAGGAAGTATTTATTGCTCCTAATGAAAGCCTAAGGGGTTGTTTGAATGCATGTAAAGATTTAAGTTATAAAACACTTTACACCTAAAAAGAGTTTTAGGTGTAAACTGTTTACATGCTATTCTATTTGGCTTTTAAGTGGTAAACTCTCTACAGATAAATAAATTACATGTTTGGCTAATTTGTAAAGTTTTTACAACCTATAAATTAGGTAGTCAAACTAGTCACACTACATAGAGCTTGGGATGGTAAATCCTAGCAAAATATGCAAATCACAAAAAAAAAAAAAAAGGATTGATTTTTTGGGGCACTAGGATAGGATCAAAATATGCACACGCTAAACAGATTTGATGTACTACACCCGTGATAATGGGCAATGCACACAATCTCGAAGCTTTAAATGGTGGGCATCCCATCCCAAATGTTCCAATCGTGTGGCCCATTTGGTGATCAATTAGGCTGTTTTTTTTCCAGGGCCATAGGAGAGAATCAAGGGACACAGATGATGGACAAATTGGATGTACTGGGCACATCACAATGGGCCCCACACACAATGAGTGTGTATAATCACTGTGTTCTACTATGTATAATGTATTTTCAGTTGTAAAGACTTTACCTGTAATATGAAACATGGCTTTTTGCCTAGAAACACGGGTGAGTTTAACTGTAAAGTGTTTACAACTCGTAAATACTTTACAAGCAAATTTTAGCATCCAAACACTTGTAAAGTGTTCGACTATAGCCATTTACAAATAAGGATTTTATATGTCACGCCCCAAAATTTGGGTACAGAGTGTGCACCCTCAGACCCGAGTTTCAGTTCGTAACTCAAGTACAAGGTGTACTAACTTAATTATTTAATCGATTTGATCGTATGTAATATTTACGTTCAATATAAAGTCTGTCATAATCTCAATCTCACATGCATTATACTTAACACCAATCAAATAATTATAAACAAATCTTGACAACCCTTAAAATAAAATAAACTTTAAAATTATTCATTTATTATGCCATTATACTATAATGGTATTTATTCCATGCTAACATTTTTCCAAAGATATAAAACTAAATAATTTCTTAAAGTCTCAAAATAAATATCAGTGCATTATATTATAATCAAACTATACTAACAAAATAAAACATATAATTAAAAATTTTCTAATGCCGCCACTTCGTCTTTAGATAGATATGCCCATGTCTCAGGTGAGTCATGTTCAGGTACGGTAGATCCTTCCGGTTCTTGCGCCACGTCATCTGTTAATAGCTCCTCTGTATGGTTTTTCCATCAATAAAAATGTAAGCTGGCCAAGCTTAGTGATATAACCCAGCATGGTTCATAATCACAGTAATTAAAATAATACATAAAAAAATATATGTACAATGATATGAATGTAAAATGATGTATGAATGCATCAGATGGGATAATCGTCCATCTGCTTAGGTTGGAGATCGTTAACCCGCATCCACCCATTGGGTAGGCTTCCACCTTTCGATAGGCTTTGGCATAGCCCGCATCTGGTAACGCTCTACCAGGATCGACATTTCTTCCAGGGAGGGCCCCTAAGATCGATTGTGCATTATGCAATGTAGTGAATGATAGATGATATCTAACTGCATATTAGGCATAGTTGTCTCCATTAGATATTCACATATAAATTTTTTTTTGTACATCTATCATATCAAAATATTCAAACCAGTAAATCAATCAAACAATCATAATTATTTATTTTAATTTTAATGAATTATGAGACAAGTTGGGTCACTCACCTGAGTTTGGTAGTATTGACTCTGCAATGTGATTAGGTTGATTTGAATTTCGAGATCCTATCAATTTTATCAACGATATTATTATTCATTTATTTTTTTATTACATGGTGGGGCCCACCTTTGATTAATATCTTAGGTGGCCAGATCCAAAATAATCAAATAATTCTTTTTAAGATTATAAAATTGAATGAAATTTACTTGATCGGGGTGGCCCATCGGATGGTCAGATCATCCAGATTCTTGAGGTATTGTTATATTTTACCTCGATGCATTGGAGGAGTGGTGTGGATCTAACCACACATTCACCAATGGCCCATCTCGACCTTCTACGCCATGATACCAACACTTGCACAAAATATCTAAGATTCCTTTATCAAACACTTTTAGATGTAGCTAATGTGGCCCATCTGATGATTAGATTGATCTGAATATTAGGGTCCTTATGTTTTTTTTGGCATCATGAATCATATGATCCGATCAAATCTAATCTAATTTAATCAGATGCACACTAACTACAATTACATAATTTTAGATTCGCCTCACCTTTAAAGGGCATCCACCCATGATTCAATATAATGAACGTGTGACCAATCCACACCGTTCATTGCATTCACCGAATCAAATTATATTAAATATATAAATATATTAAAAGGATGATAATATACATACCCGATCTAAGCACTCCAAAATTCTCTCTCTCTTTCTCTACTGTCGCATGTAGCCTTTTTCTTTAATATTTAAATTTGACTAGACGTCTTTTATTCTTGAGAGATGCGGAGAGGGATATTTAAATTTGACCAGAAGTCTTTTATTCTTAAGAGATGCGGAGAGGGATATTTAAATTAAATATAAAAAAAGATAAGATTTTTTTATTTTTTTTGAAAATCTTTTATTATTATAAGTAAATTTCACAGCCCTTACATTCTAACCCCCTAAAAGAAAAATTTCGTCATCGAAATTTACCTAAAACTAGTGCTCAAAGAGATGAGGATATTTCTCACGAATTTCTCTTTCCTGTTCCCAAGATGTTTCGTCTACTTCATGATGACTCCATAAAACCTTGACTAAATGTACTGTCTTAGTGCGCAACACGTGCTCCTTTCGATCCAGTATTCGAACTGGTTTCTCCACGTAAGATGTATCTTCCTGTAAATCGAGATCTTGCCAGTCAATCACATGAGAATCATCCCTCTTATACTTCCGTAGCATCGATACATGGAAAACATTATGGACATTGGCCAATTGAGGAGGTAATGCAAGTCGATATGCCACTGCTCCAATCCGCTCTAATATTTCGAATGGTCAGATAAAACGTGGTGCGAGTTTTCCCTTAGTACCAAATCGCATCAATCCCTTCATGGGAGAAACCTTTAAAAACACGTGGTCTCCTACTGCAAACTCTAAATCTCTTCTTCGATTGTCGGTGTAGCTCTTTTGACGACTCTGGGCAGCTTGTAGTCGCTTTCGAATAATTTCAACTTTCTCAGCAGCGTCTTGAATAACATCTGGCCCAATTAAACATTTCTCACCTACTTCGGCTCAACAATTAGGTGCTCGGCAAGGACGTCCATACAAGACTTCGTACGGAGCCATACCAATGCTTGCTTGGTAACTATTGTTGTAGGCAAATTCAGCATAATGTATGTTGTCGTCCCAGCTTCGCTTGAAATCCAAAGCGCATGCACGTAATAGGTCTTCTAATATTTGATTCACACGTTCCGTTTGCCCATTAGATTGTGTATGATATGCTGTGCTGTAGTCCGTAGTCGTACCCATAGCTTCCTGTAGACGTGTCCATAATCGCGAAGTAAAACGTGGATCTCGATCTGATACAATAGAACTAGGGACACCATGAAGTCTCATTATTTCCTTGATGTATAGCTTAGCGAGTTCCTCCATTGAATAATTGATACGGATAGGAATAAAGTGCGCTGATTTGGTCAGTCGATCGACAATTACCCAAATCGAATCGTGCTTCTTCTGCGTCCTAGGAAGACCAACTGTAAAGTCCATCGAAATACAATCCCACTTCCACTCAGGTACTTTCAGTGGCTGCAATAATCCTGATGGGTTCCGATGATCCGCCTTTACCTGTTGACATACAAAACATCTCGACGCATAATCAGCAATTTCTCTCTTCATATTCGGCCACCAAAATGATCGTTTCACACTATGATACATCTTTGTGCTTCCCGGGTGAATTGTAAACTTAGTTCGATGCGCATCATTTAGAATCTCGTCTTTTAGATCTGGAATATTAGGCACACAGAGTCGACCTCGATACCGAATTCCTTTATCGTCCCCTATACTCCAATCTGAAGTCTTATCATTTTGATACTTGGCTATCATTTTTAAAAACCATTCATCATTTGTTTGAGCTTCAATTATTCGTTTCATAAGAGTCCATTTTACTATAATGTTACATATACGAATCTTCTTTTCTTGAAAATTCAATCAAAAATCAAACTCTTTAATGAAATTCAACATTTCTCATTCGTGTATCATTAAGCTGACTACACTCTTTTGTTTATATTCTTTTCTACTCAAAGCATCAGCAACCAGATTAGCCTTACTCGGATGATAGGACAACGAGAAATCATAATCCTTGAGAAATTCCATCCATCTTCTCTGCCTCATGTTCAAGTCTTTCTGAGAGAATAGATACCTCAAACTCTTATGATCTGTATAAAACTCGAACTGTTCACCATATAAGTAATGCCGCCAAATCTTCAACGCAAATACAATCGCACCCAACTCTAGGTCATGGGTTGGATAATTACGCTCATGGAGTTTAAGTTGCCTCGATGCATATGCGATCACCTTGCCCTCTTGCATTATTACACAACCTAGACCTTTAGTTGACGCATCGGTGTAAACTTCAAATACCAACCCATCCTTCGGGAGGGTTAGAATGGGAGTTGAGGTTAAGAGTTGCTTCAGTTCAGTAAAAGCTTCTTCACACTTTTTAGTCCACTTGAAGGGCACTCCTTTTCGAGTTAAATTCGTTAGCGGTCCAACAATTTTTGAAAAGTCCTTAATAAACCTTGTATAATATCCAGCAAGCCCAAGAAAGCTTCTAACTTCTGACACACTTTTGGGTTGCTCCCACTTCACCACAGCTTCAATCTTTATAGGGTCAACCGCAATACCTTTTTCTGAAACAACATGCCCAAGAAATTTAACACTCTCCTTCCAGAACTCACATTTAGAAAACTTAGCATATAACTGGTTATCTTTTAGAGTCTGCAACGCCGTCCTTAGATGCAGCTCATGCTCTTCACTGGTCTTCGAGTAAATCAGTATGTCATCAATGAACACGATGATAAAGTTATCCAGATTGATGGGGACAATATGTGCACACGCGCATGCACACCATCCCCCCTACGCATGTACGTAAGCAAAAGGAGGACCCCATCATCGATCTGGCTCGATGGAGATGTCCAGGGAGGGCCTCTTAATTAGAAGACAACTTTTGGTTCAAAAGGGTAGGCCCGATAGTCAAGAAAAACCCATCATGGGATCTCATGATCGTGGCCCACTTGTCGGATTGATGTCATATGTTAGGTTTTACTTATTGTTATTATTTAAAACATCGTGAACGCTTTGAATTTCTTTGTTTGGTTTTAATTTTAGTTTACTTCACCGCTAAGTAATAGGTTACGCACATGGTGCGAGTTTTGAGGTATAAATTTTTTTCTATAAATAGGCACCCCTTGTAGTTCTTTTCATTGATTGAAGATTAATAAAAATTCTCCTACTCTCTGAGTTGTGAAACCTAATTGGGTGCGAAGCCCTCCTTTCATCGAAGGGTTAACTACCGTGGTGCGAAGCCACATCGACCCCGATTCACTCCCATCCTCCATCATCTTCTTTTCCATCTTTCACCACCATCCATACTTCGAATTCGTTCCTTTTGTTGCATCAAATTTCTTCATTACAGCAGATTTTCAGATTTCGACCTGCCTGCGAGCTGAAATTTCGGCGGAACACCACGCACAAACCGTACATCGGATCGAGTTGATATTTGAAGGTTTTGGAGTCCATCTCTGGCCGACCAGGGCCAAGGTGGCCTTTTTCTGAATAGTGGGCCTCACACATGTGCGGCCGTGATCACACGCACGAGCGTTTAAGCCATTGTTGCTGTCCGCGCGTGGGAAGTGTCTTTCGGTTCAGATTTTCTTCTTATTTTACCCTTTCATACCAGTTTTTCATAAACCCTAACCCTAGATCGCATTATCCTTAATTTATTTGCTTCTTTTCTCACCCTACGGTTCCCCGAATTGGAATTTCTGAATCCCTTGGATTAAGGGCTGATTACTATGCATGTGTGGCTGATTATTTCTTATCTTTGAGTGTCGTTTGATTTATAATTTTTATTGATCCAGCCCTATCATGTGTAGGCCTGGACCCGCATAGATTCCCCTTAATTAAATGTTTGGGCTTTCGTGTGGGATATGGAATTTGTGTAATTGTTTATGAACTAACGTGATCTTAAGCCTGAAATCTTGCATATCACATTTAATTTTCATGTCCTGCATCACAGATAAGGCTGAAACACTCTATTCATCAGGTCCATAAACACTGCAGGTGCATTGGTCAACCCGAATGGCATGACCAAAAATTCATAATGACCATATCGCGTTCTGAAAGCAGTTTTACAGATATCCTCTTCTTTAACACGTAGTTGGTGGTAACCTGATCTCAAATCGATCTTAGAAAAATATCGAGCTCCTTTCAGCTGATTAAACAAATCATCTATACGGGGTAATGGGTAATTGTTTTTAATCGTCATCTGATTTAAGCGGCGATAATCAATACATAACCGTCGAGTGCCATCCTTTTTATTTACAAAAAGTACTGGCGCACTCCAAGGAGAAGTACTCGGTCGAATAAATCCTCGGGACCTCAATTCTTCCAGCTGCTCCTTCAGTTCAATAGGCGTCATTCGATATGGAGACATAGATATTGGTGCCGATCTTGGTAAGAGATCGATACCAAAATCCACTTCTTGCCGAGGTGGTAGTCCTGGTATATCCTGAAAAATTTCAGGGTATTCCTGCACAGCCGGAATCAAATCCACTGTCGTTTCTTGTTTCTCATTACCAATCAACGTCATAACACGCTCGATCTTCTCATTTTTCTTCTTCCCTTGAATCATAAATAGTTCTCTTCCTGGCGCTGCAAAGGTAACCGTCTTCGCATAACAATCCAATGTCGCATGATTTCGAGTAAGCCAATCCATTCCGAGAATAACATCGTACCCCGCCATACTCATTTCTATTAAATTAGTTAATATAAGAATATCGCCTATCATAAGGGGAATAGATTTACATATTTTGTCCAAAATAACTGACTTGCCGATGAGGGATTCTACCAAAATTTGCTTATCGAGGACTTCTGACTTCAATCTTAACCGAGATACTAACAACGATGAAATAAAAGATAAAGTAGCTCCAGAATCAAATAACACAAAAATCGGAATACCATGCGTTTCGATCATACCTTCCACAACGTTATTATTTTCTTTTAGATTCTCCTTAGATGAAATGGAATAAACCCGTGCACGTGGTGGCTGTTGCCTGTTGGGATGATTTCCTTGGCCTTGAGGAACTGATGGAGATGATCGATTTTGCTGATTCTGCTGTGGTCGGGGCGGTTGGGTATGTGATGCTTGCGATGTCTGACTTGTTTGTTGAGATGATGCTGGAAGTTGCAATCGCGGTGGTATCTGTTAAAGAGGCGTTATACCCATATCTCTCATCTTAGTTCTGCACACCTGAGCCATGTGTCCATACTTACCACAATACGCACAATTTCCTAGAAAATAACGTTCTTGGGTTCTCAGTGTTGATGATTGAATTTTCATTCTGGGTTTCTTCTCTAGTGGTTGGTGTTGAGTAGGTGTTGGCCTATTTTTTTGACCTGTTTCTTTTATCTGCACACGAGATTTGAGAAACCGCTCTGTATCTTGTTCTGCTCGTAAGGCTTTATCAACTACTTCTGAGTATTTCCTTACGTCCACGCAACAAAATTTTGTTCTGATATTATGTCTTAACCCTTCTTCAGATTTTGTAATATTATAATCTTCATCTTCCATTACTTTTGGCACATAACTTGCTAATTCAGCAAATTTTACTTCATACTGGGCTACCGTCATGGAACCTTGTTCTAGCTTTGAAAATTCTGCCATCTTTTGGATGTGATACGGTTTAGGAAAATGTTTTTCACAGAACTTTTCTTGAAATTCATTCCATGTTCATACATGACCAGCTGGAACTATTCTCTTTGCAGCTCTCCACCATACATCGGCTTCGCCCTGAAGAATAAAGGATGTCAATCTAACTTTCTGATCATCAGGGCAGTTCATGGCTTCTAGTACTTTCTCAATCTGCTTCAACCAATCTTCTGCTATTAATGGGTCAGATGTACCCTTGAATATTGATGGTCGTAACTTTGTAAACCTTTCAAGCAAATCTACCTCACGAGGCTGATCAAACCTTAGCGAAGATGTGTTCCGTTGATATTGGGGTGTCTGATTTAAGGTGGCTAACATGTCCCACTGAACGGCGAACTGTTCCTGCTGTTGTTTTAGCATTCCCGCCATTTGTGCTACTAACCCAAAGGCAGCGTCCCACGGCTGAACATTTGTTCCTGCGAGGTTAGCTCGAATAGTGGTTGGGGTAATGGGAGTTGCGTACTAGGTCCAACATTTGCCATGTTAACTGGAGGAGGAGGCGGTGGAGGAGCTTGCCCTACTTCATTGATTTCGTTCTCGTCTTGCTCATCAGGAGCTGTTCTAGATTCTTCGAGAATAGGAGGATTTGGTAAAGGAGTATTTGGGAGAGGTGCGCTTGCGGATGGTATTAAATCATGAATACTACGCGTCTTCTTAGGGGCCATAACTCCTATATGATGAATTATTAAAGATTCAGTGGACTTTATAGATTCTTAAATTCATATTCAATATTATTGAAATACCTCGGCATCAATAACAAAGGAAAATTCAACAAATCATCAAGTTAGTAGTGCTACATTATGAACAAACCAGTTTACTATCCGTGGCTACTATTCCAATCATTGGTTTACATAGTTAAAAATTTTTAATATATCTTAAAATTTTTCTGAAAGTTTTCACATAAGTATACAACATTTTCAGAAAATTTCAGGTCAATCAAACAACCACAGAATTTTCAAAAATTACTGCAATCAGACTTGTTGAGATTTAGACGATTCTTAACTAGTCCTCACTAATTTCTAGAATCCGTATAGTATCTGTCATATTTAAATTATTAAATTATTTTTTATTAAATTTATACTTCTATATCTACGATTAAGCTTTTGAATCACCTAAATCGGAATTATATTTATTTAGTTACATTTTTTTAAAGACAAGTGATTTCTGCTCTCCATTGCTGTCCGGCAGTACATCACAACTTAAATTACGTTATAATTTGTTCAAATGTCCAGATTTACGTCTCTAATGAATATAATTATATAAATAAGTTAAATTTTCACTTCAGATAATAATAAATGAATTATAAATTATATATATATATATATATATATATATATATATATATATATATATATATATATATATATTTCTCAAAGTATTATGATAGGAAGTTGTAAGTTTCTAATTCTAGGGACCTACACATTATGCATGTATATGGTTCATACCCTACAGGTCACTTACAATATAAACTTAACCCTTTTTGCTCTGATACCAAACTGTCACGCCCCAAAATTCGGGTACAGAGTGTGCACCCTCAGACCCGAGTTTCAGTTCGTAACTCAAGTACAAGGTGTACTAACTTAATTCTTTAATCGATTTGATCGTATGTAATATTTACGTTCAATATAAAGTCCGTCATAATCTCAATCTCACATGCATTATACTTAACACCAATCAAATAATCATAGACAAATCTTGACAACCCTTAAAATAAAATAAACTTTAAAATTATTCATTTATTATGCCATTATACTATAATGGTGTTTATTCCATGCAAACATTGTTCCAAAGAAATAAAACTAAATAATTTCTTAAAGTCTCCAAATAAATACCAGTGCATTATATTATAATCAAACTATACGAACAAAATAAAACATATAATTAAAAATTTTCTAATGCCGCCACTTCGTCTTTAGATAGGTATGCCCATGTTTCAGGTGAGTCATGTTCAGGTACGGTAGATCCTTCCGGTTCTTGCGCCACGTCATCTGTTAATGGCTCCTCTGTATGGTTTTTCCATCAATAAAAATGTAAGCTGGCCAAGCTTAGTGATATAACCCAGCATGACTCATAATCACAACAATTAAAATAATACATAAAAAAAATATGTACAATGATATGAATGTAAAATGATGTATGAATGCATCAGATGGGATAATCGTCCATCTGCTTAGGTTGGAGATCGTCAACCCGTATCCACCCATTGGGTAGGCTTCCACCTTTCGATAGGCTTGAGCATAGCCCGCATCTGGTAACGCTCTACCAGGATCGACATTTCTTCCAGGGAGGGCCCCTAAAATCGATCGTGCATTATGCAATGTAGTGAATGATAGATGATATCTAACTGCATATTAGGCATAGTTGTCTCCATTAGATATTCACATATAAATTGTTTTTTGTACATCTATCATATCAAAATATTCAAACCAGTAAATCAATTAAACAATCATAATTATTCATTTTAATTTTAATGAATTATGAGACAAGTTGGGTCACTCACTTGAGTTTGGTAGTATTGACTCTGCAATGTGATTAGGTTGATTTGAATTCCGAGATCCTATCAATTTTATCAACGATATTATTATTCATTTATTTTTTTATTACATGGTGGGGCCCACCTTTGATTAATATCCTAGGTGGTCAGATCCAAAATAATCAAATAATTCTTTTTAGGATTATAAAATTGAATGAAATTTACTTGATCGGGGTGGCCCATCGGATGGTCAGATCATTCAGATTCTTGAGGTATTGTTATGTTTTACCTCGATGCATTGGAGGAGTAGTGTGAATCTAACCACACATTTACCAATGGCCCATCTCGACCTTCTACGCCAAGTGATACCAACACTTGTGCAAAATATCTAAGATTCCTTTATCAAACACTTCTAGATCTAGCTAATGTGGCCCATCTGATGATTAGATTGATCTGAATATTAGGGTCCTTATGTTTTTTTTGGCATCATGAATCATATGATCCGATCAGATCTAATCTAATTTAATCAGATGCACACCAACTACAATTACATAATTTTAGATTCGCCTCACCTTTAAAGGGCATCCACCCATGATTCAATATAATGAACGTGTGACCACTCCACACCGTTCATTGCATTCACCGAATCAAATTATATTAAATATATAAATATATTAAAAGGACGATAATATACATACCCGATCTAAGCACTCCAAAATTCTCTTTCTCCCTTTTTCTGCTGTCGCATGTAGCCTTTTTCTTTAATATTTAAATTTGACTAGACGTCTTTTATTCTTGAGAGATGCAGAGAGGGATATTTAAATTTGACTAGAAGTCTTTTATTCTTAAGAGATGCGGAGAGGGATATTTAAATGTGACTAGAAGTCTTTTATTCTTAAGAGATGCGGAGAGGGATATTTAAATTAAATATAAAATAAAAATAAGATTTAAAAAAAAAAATAAAAAAAATCTTTTATTGTTAGTAGTAAATTTCACGGCCCTTACATTATAAGTGTCCAAACAACCCCTAATTGGTTTCACAATAGGCACCGTAGTTTTTTCTTTTTTTTAAAAAAACAACAATGTGTTGTTTGAGGGCCAAAAAAAGGCCGAGGCACTAGCTTTCAGGCTGAAAGTCACAACTTTGTAATATAAAAAACAAAAAAGCTTATGCCCTTTTCCATTCGAGGCATAACACACGTGAACCTTTGGGAAGCATTACCGAAAGCTTGTCCTTTTCCATTTTCTCTATCTCCATTTGGTTCCTTGAATCAAGTCAGATAATATGCAATTGCTTTCCACATAAAATGTCACCTTCGAAGTGAAAAAAGAAGAAGAGAGAGGAAAAATAAAAGTGATATTATTGAATTAAAATAGTCTCAGAATTTATTCTATTGTAAACTTTATTTCTGCTACTTTTTTTGTAGCAGACTTAAAATGAAAGGAAATGAGAGATAATAGACTCATTTCTACCAAATTTCTTACATTTTAATCTTTTTCTATTTTCCATGCATGATTTTTTAAAGATATAACTCTATGAAAACTAATTTGGGGTCGCAATCGATAGCTATAAGGATGATAGTAACTAACTATTAATGGAAATGGCAAGATACATGATATATCAAGTCAAAAGACAATGAAATCTTAGTAACTTTTCAACGGGAGTCATGATGCCGGCATACCTAATTAAGTCAGCAATCGACACAATTTTCAAGTTCTCTTTCTTTGCAAATTCTCGGAGTTTTGGTAATCGAGCCATGGAACCATCATCGTCATCTACCACCTCGCATAGTACTGCAACAGGGTCTAACCCTGCCAGCATTGCAAGATCAACTGAAGCTTCTGTATGTCCGGCTCTTTTTAGAACACCCCCATCTCTGTACTTTAAAGGAAAGATATGACCTGGGCGATTGAAATCCTCAGGTCTTGAATGAGGAGATGCAAGAGACAAGATAGTTTTTGCCCTATCTTTAGCAGACACCCCGGTGGTTGTACCCGCTTTTGCATCCTACCAAAGCCAATTTTAGATAATCATATAAAAGGTGAGACCTGATAAAATATAACCTTTGTCTCATGACATTGAAAAAAAAACATGGGCCTGTTTGATTTTTGAAAGCTTGAGTAATTACCCCTGTAAGTGGTAATTATTACCATTTCACCCCGTTTGAAAATCAAATGAATTTCTGCCTTGGAAACCGGTTCAAAAGAGTGAGTTTAAATTTGTGGACCCCAATGTGATGTGTATTATATATCCATTCCGTCCATCTGTTTTACCACAATATTTTGACACATGATCTGAAAAATGAGGCAGATCCAAAAGTGGCCCACACCAAAAGAAACAGTGGCCCCAAGAGGTTTTCAATGGTAAGTGTTCGATTTCCTTTTTTCCATGGCGCGGTCCACTTGAGCTTTGGATATGCCTCATTTTTTTGGCTTATGCCATAAATTCAGCTGGCATAATGGATGAACGGTGTGGATAAGCAATATGCATCACGGTGGGACCCACAAATATTTTGTGGCCTTCTCAGTTTTTGTGTCTAAAGAACTGCTGGTCAAATCAAGCACTAGGAATAGTGCTGTAAACACCAGATGAAATAATTATTACCCATTTACAGGGCATTTACTACTGAATTGAAAATTCAAACAAGCCCTTGAGTGAAATGTAAGTGTAATTGATCTACTTAGGAGAGATATTATATTAATATTTGTAAAGAACTGTTCAAGTACATCATATATAAAGTCCTCATGACATTAAAGTAACAAATAACCCTTGAAAATGAATAATCCATTGGCACAACAATGCAAAAAGATGATACAATAGCAATCATTTAATAAATGGATCATTTTTATTTCAAACTAGTCTGTAACTTGCAGGGTCATTGTGAAAACAATTAACCAGACCAACTGACATAATTAGCCAAAACTTCACATGATGATATTTGTAGTATTCAGATACAGAAACAAGTGTTAGACAAAGGGAGCTTAGAAACCAACACTTTGCCAAGTACATACTGACCAAGGGTTGAAAATCAGTTTCGGTGAACCATATTGGTCACCACTGAGACCGATATGTTTCGGCTGATACTAACTGACACATTTAAGGGTTCTCAAGCACAAAGAGTACAGGCCCATGGCAGGGTGATTAAAATCATTGTTCTGTTGTATTCCAGACCATCTTAACCTTTTGATTTGTGGCCAACAAGAAGAAAAATACAACAAATGTCTATATTCAACCCATCTGGGAACTCCAGTCTGAAATGACTTTTGGGAATGATACATCCACAGTAGTACAGATCAGACCATGGCTTGGATCATTCTATCTACCTCTTCTTGCAAGTTTTACATTCGATAAACAATAGGGTCTAAAATTTCAATTTCATTCTGGAGATGGGGGCTAGACTACTTTGTTAGTTCGATATCACTTTGAAAATGGTGGTGACTCAACCTCTACAAGTGGCGCTAATGTCCAGTTACCTATACCATCCAAATTGCTAGTCCCATCATGAATGTACCGTATCTCTAAAATCAAACTAATCAAGCAATTCTAATAATCTAAGTACTGTTATCAAATGGATGGTTAAATGCAAAATAGTAAGTGGTCTGAATTCAAAGGGGAAAAAAATCAGATAGCTAATTTTTAGTCCCCATCCACGATTGGGTCGGCGATTGAGACAGTCAGGATTGCAGTACAACTATTCCATGTGTAAGATTGAAGAGTCACTGCGAGCCTAGCCGATATATGACAGTATGCCAACTTATCATGCCGTACCGTTGAGCTATTTGTGGGCCCAGCCTGATGTGTGTGTGGCAACCAAATCGTGCATCAGTTGTTCTCTACCATGAAAGATGCATGAAAACAAGTATGATACAAAACTCATGTGTGCCATCTGACAGGAAATAATATGAAAACACACCCAGCACCTCCAATTCCAAGTGGTGTAGCTCACCCGAGTTTTACATCAGGTTGATGTTTCCGGCGTCCCTCTGGTAGGTTGCACCTTATGAACTGGTTGGATGGCATATACACACCATGGTGGGCCCCGCAGAATCTGATATTTTTCTACGGTGGCCCATTGCCGGTTTCAGAGGTGGCATAAAAGAAGAAGGTTAATGTCTTGTGGGCAGCCAATTGCAAAATTTTTGCCAATCTACCATTTAAAAGCTGATCTGAATAAGAGAAACGCTAAGATGATGATGATGAAATGCTTGAGTTATATATAAAAAAATCATTTAAAACAACTACATGATAGATATATAATAGAACTATATAAATACATTAGAATATCAAATGTCCTTGCTAACTTCTACGTGATGTCCTAGTGTTTTGATTGATCATAAAACAATATACATTGGAAAATGGAACAAACTACATACCACTGACACTGTGAATGCTGTACGAAGTTTCTCTTCATTCTCCTTTTGTATTACCATCAAAGGAAGGTGTAACCGCTCTAGGTCTTCCCCTTTCATGCTCACACACACAATTCCAGTTCCATGCTTAACAATATAAGCCATGGCTTCTGGTGTTACCAACGATGCTGCCATTATAAGATCTCCCTCATTTTCTCTATCTTCATCATCTACAACAATCACAAACTGCAATATCAACAAAAAGGAGTAAGTAACAAACAGAATAGTGTAGCAACCAAAATCTAGAAACATAAATTGTATAGAGGAGAAAAACTGTTAAGAGGTAGCATGGGTGTGCAACAAGCACTTTCATATCTCTACATTTCCCATTGGTACTTTCTACTTTCAACCTTAAGCTGTCTCTCTTTTCTGCATTTCACTTAGGGGTATTTTTCACACTGTAGATGACATTTGTATATAAGTCAATAGCATCCTTACACCCAACATTGTGTGGGAGGAATTTCACACACTTTCATTACTAACCTTGCCTTGGCGAATGTCTTCAATGGCCTCAGGTATTGAAGCGAATCCTTCTGAAGGATAATCCAAGTTGAATTCGCCATTATCAGTGAGAAAATCATCAGCTGCAGGTATGACATCAGCTGCAATTGTTCCGAATGCTATGGCATCGGCTTGCATCTCAATACTGGTTGATAGATTTGACTGTTCATTAACAGATTGTGCTGCAACTATACCAAAACAAGATCTTTTCCTAAGACTGATTGATGCTGAATTTGATTTGTTTTTATGTACTGCCATCGGGTTCACGAAATATAAACCTCTGAACTCCTTGAAATTCTTGTACCCACTAAAGAAACCACAGAGAATTATGACAAGTAAAAAGATAAAATAAAAAATAAAGAAAAAAAATTAAAGAAAACAGGAGAACGGACTAGAGCCTATGCAACAAAATCACATACTTTATTCAACTTTTGTGCTTATAAATATGTTGAAGAAGGTAAAGCAAAATCAACTTTTGTATTTTTTATGAGTTTCGTTTTTTATTATTATTATTTTGATGAAGTTAGTGGTTGTCTATAAAAAATAAGTTGTATAAGCATGTCGACAGATAAGTGTTAGAGCAACTAAAGGGAATAAATACCATCGCCTTTCTACAATAACAGACAACCAAGAACCATGGTTTTAAAATTGTGCACCAAGAAAGTTCCAAAAATTAAGTTTATAGACTACACATTGTTACAGATGTCTTAAATTTGAACGTTCACGACCGGTCGTGGGAGCGGCTTGACTAGTCGTAGCCCGCTTGACTCAAAATCCAGCGAGCATAAGATTTTGGGGTCCGAGGTGCTCGACCAGTCGTGGGTCATGCTCGATCGGTTGTGGGTGGCGCTCGACCGGTCGTGCAGTCCGCTCGACCGGTCGTGGTTATGCAGATTCGTTCCGCGATTTTATACGGATTGCGGATTTTGAGTCCTTTCGCAATTGGGATGCGGAAGGGAAGTTGCTTAAACTATAAGTAGGTGTTCCTACGGTTTTTCTAGGGTATGAGAAATAATTCTAAAGCTTTCTAAAGGGGTTCTAGGGAAATCAAAGGGTGTAGCAAAGGTGAGATTCGAGGTTGTTTGAATCGGATAAGTCCCCTCTCTTTGTAATTTCTATTTTCATAGCGGAGATCTGTCGCTTTATGCCGTGGTTTTTTCCCGAAAGGGTTTTCCACGGTAAATTTGTGTGTTCTCTTGTATGTGCTTGGTGCCATTGAATTGCTATCCTAGATCTAGATCTGTGTGATTTCGTAGGTCAAAATCCCCAACAAGTGGTATTAGAGCTATCGTTGGGGCACAGATCTGAATCCGAAGGATTAGTAATAATGGCGAGCGCTAGGTATGAGATTGAGAAGTACTCAGAGAAAAATAATTGAGTTATGGAAAATCAAGATGATGAGTTCCTTAATCAAGCAAGACGAAGATGGTGCTCTTGAGGAGCGGAAGTCTACTATGACTGATGACGAGTGAAATGCTCTTGATAAGAAGGCTTTATCATCAATCCGTCTATGTTTCATGGATGAGGTTCTCTACAACGTCATGAGGGAGAAAACTGTGGCTAAGTTATGGGCGAAGTTAGAGGATGTTTATGCGAAAAAATCCTCTAAAAATCACTTGCACTTGAAGCGGCAGTGTTATAGCTTCAAGATGGCAGAGGGTGGAGATCTGGAGGCTCACATCAGCAACTTTAATAAATTAGTTTGCAAATTGCTGAATATGGAGGAAGTAATGAAAGATGAAGAACAAGCATGTATGTTGCTGAATTCTCCTCTGGCGTCGTATAAGTCATTCAAGGACACTATGTGCAGCATGAATAAAACCCTGAGTGTCAACACCGTTACCTCAACCCTTTAAGGGAAGGCTATGAGACAGCTAAATAGCTACATGAGGACATCTTTTGATGCACTGTTTACAGTGGATAGAAATTTTAGACAAGGTACAGGTTCTTCGGGTTCTAGATCCATACCCAAGGGCAAAGATATAGGAAAGGTAAAGTGTTGGAACTGTGGGAAGGAAGGACATGTGAAGAAGGATTGTGAAAATCCTAAATCAAAGAGGAAAGATTCTGAGGCTTCATGCAGGGAGGCCAACGCTGCCACGTCAGATGGATGTGATGGTGATGTTTTATTTATGTCTTTTCTCAGACGGCCATACGATGATCGTAAGGACGAGTGGATGCTAGACACAGGGGCATCTTTTCACATGACTCCTCATCAGAGTTGGTTCACCAGCTACAGGGAGTGCGATGGTGGACAAGTATTTATGGGCAATGACATTGCCTGTAATGTTGTGGCTGTTGGTTCAGTGCGCATCAGGATGTTTGATGGGGAGGAGTGTACCTTGACAGATGTGAGGCACGTTCCTGATTTGAAGCAGAATCTGATTTCTCTTGGTGTGCTTAAGGCAAAATGATACAAGTACACAGGTATTAATGGTGCTCTTAAAGTATCTAAGGGGGCACAGGTAATTATGAAAGCGTAATGACTCGGTAACTTGTATAGGCTGATTGGGAGCACTTCAAAAGGTGGAGCTACAATGGATGTAGCAGATTCCACTTCTGCACTTGTGTGGCATGTTGGGCATGGCCACATGAGCAAGCAGGGCAGGAAGGCTGAGATGTGCGGACAGAGATATAGAGCAGGTGGAGCAGCTACCTATAAGAAAAATCACATAGCATGATCGCAGGATATCGGCGAGGTACATGGACGACTCCAATATTATAGGGAATTCATATTCAAATGGTTCTAGATAAGCTTGATACTGAGAAGTGAAAGGTGACTATGAGCGATGTGATGGATTCATTGTAGCAGACCGACATATGGGAGTGGGTGGAGCTTCCAGTGGACCGGAGAGCGGTTGGATGCAAGTGGATCTTCAGGAGGATACAATATAGATACAGGGCGATGTTGGTAGCGAAGGGTTATGCTCAGAGAGAAGGGATTGACTTCTCAGAAATATTCACGCCTATGGTATAGCAAGTATCTATTAGATCCGTGATTGGCGCTGGTTGACCAATGTGATCTTGAGCTGAAAAGATGGATGTGGAGTCTGCACTTCTATAAGGAAAAGTGAAGAGTAGATCTACATAAAGCAACCAGAGCGGTTCGAAGTTAAAGGGGCTGAGAAAAGACTTTGCAGGAGGTCGTGGTTCGACCTGTCGCCTAGGCAGTAGTTTGATTCCTTCATGCATGAAGGATTAGGGGGGCTGCAAAGAAGTACTTAGCATTGAGACTGAAGGAGGAGTAGGCTTTGGTAATCACAGCAGAAATACCTTGTGTATAGGTATTGATCAAGGATGTGATGGGCCATGTAAAGCCAGAGAGCGTTCCCTATGCGTCTCTCCTTAAGTTTTCCTCAGGACCTGTCCCAAAACAGATGAGGAAAAGCAGGATATCTCATGAGCCTTATTCGAATGCGGTTGGCAGTGTATGTCATGGTCTGGATTAGACCGGTTATTTCATAGGCTATCAGTATTGTGAGCAAGTACCCCCGCAAACAATATTGGATAGCGGTGAGATGGTAAGAAGACTACGTCTTTCCTTTTGAGAAGACAGGAGCAAAGGTGGTTGAGCTTGTGAATTTTTAATCCGGCAGACATGCTCACCTAGATCGTTCCTATAGGGAAGTTCAAGTTCTGTATAACTTCTCTGGGCTTGGTAATGGCGTAAAAGAAAGACGGAGTGTGCACAAGAAGCTATGATGTGATATGAAAATAAGAGAGTCAGGAAGTTACATAGTTAAAGATTAAAGACATGGTGGAGATTGTTACAGATGTCTTAAATTTGAATGTTCACGACCGGTTGTGGGTCAGGTTCGACCGGTCGTGGGAGTGGCTCGACTCAAAGTCGAGTGATCATAAAATTTTGGGGTCCGAGGTGCTCAACCGGTCGTAGGCCATGCTCGACTGGTTGTGGGTGGCGCTCGACCGGTCGTGCAGTCCGCTCGACCGGTTGTGGTTACGCAGATTCGTTCCGCGATTTTGTGCAGATTGCAGATTTTGAGTCCTTTCGCAACTAGGATGTGGAAGGAAAGTTTCCTAAACTATAAGTAGGTGTTCCTAGGATTTTCTAGAGTATGAGAAATAATTTTAAAGCTTTCTAAAGGAGTTCTAGGGAAATCAAAGAGTGTAGCAAGGGTGAGATTCGAGGTTGTTCGAATCGAGTAAGTCCTCTCTCTTTGTAATTTCTATTTTCATAGTGGAGATCTGTCACTTTGTGCCGTGGTTTTTTTCCGAAAGGGTTTTCCACGTTAAATCTGTGTGTTCTCTTGTATGTGCTTGGTGCCATTGAAATGCTATCCTAGATCTAGATCTATGTGATTCCGCAGGTCAAAATCCCCAACACACATAGCAAAATCATATCTAGAGATAGCTTAAATGGAACACAGCAATCCTCTCCAACAAACAAGTGGTAGCGGACATATGAAATGGGACCATTCAATATTGGGTCCTACATTGGATCTTCAAGGTTCAGAAGTCAAAGTAACTGGAAAATCTTAGCTATCACTTGTACCTTTTTTCCCAGCTGAATGTTGACAGTTAACCATTTTTGTTATCTATATCAGTTTGAAGGGACTGATTGGATGGCTGGAATTGTTCCTAGATTCCTCTGATTTCTGAATCATGGAATTCATAGACCATGGCAGGGTCCATTAGGTGGATGGTCCCAACTCATATACACTGTGCCACTGTAGTTTGTAGAGGGATGGGTGTTGAATGGGACGTGTCTCTTCCCAATCGGATCTACTCCAATCCCTCCCTATTTCCAAGGCTTGATGTTACGATATAGGTCTTTGTGGTGTTGTTGCCGCATTGTGACTTGAGATTATCGGCTCATGAGTTTTGTGATTTTTTTTTTTTTAGGTCTTCAATTGTGACCAACTCTAGAGACTCATTTTCCCTGTCTGTATTTTGGTTCTTATTCAGCATGAATTTCGCAAAAAATGTCAAAGTGAGAGTTTTATTTGGAAAATGGGAATTCCATCAAGAGAAATTGGATAGAATTCACTTGAACAAAAATTATATAGTTTGGAGCCAAAGATGAACAGTTTTTAATTCCTCGGATTTGATTCTGCACCTCAACTACTGTAAAGTTTGTAAATGCAACATGTGAAATAAAAAAACCTAAAACCGGCATTTGAATATTCAAATCAGAATTTTCATCTTTTACAAAACAATGATTTTTATTTTTTTACTTTTTTTCCTTCCAAGGGGCTATATGACCATAAATCCCTTATATTGGCACTATTGGAAAAAATAAAATAGAGTTACAGAACCTAGTTTAACACATATATTTCCAAATAAAAAATAAAAAATCATGCACTACAAATTCAAGAACTTAAAACCATCCCCTCCTTTAACATGTATCCGGAAAGGGAACATAAAACCATCCCCTTCTTTAACATGTATACAGATGCAGAGAACGAAAGGAAGAATAGGAAAAACAAATTAGATTAGTTTCCGGGGTAATGTCTAGATCAGAATATGTATATGGCAGCTGGGAAGGTGAATTGGGACTGTTCGCCTAGTGGGCCTTACCATGGATGGTCCATGGCTCAAAAAACCAAAGCAATTGGGCAATCCTAGACATCAATTCCCTGAACTTCTACCCACAAAGTCAACAGTTAATTGCACTATCCATTTGAAGACTACCAAATAGATGATTAGGATCATCCAAATTGTGTGAGTTGTGACTCATTGGCAGATCCCATCAGATGGACGGTTCTGATTCAACATACCGCATGCCACGTTTACTATGAAAGGGTGGCTCTATCACATTATGGTAGAGAGAGAACTCTAGTTTCTGATTCCCTCCCAAAAGAAAATCCTTAAGAACCCAAAATTCCAAAGAATCCAAATACACAAAACAAAAGCCAGATGAGTTTACCGTTAAGAAAACAGACATTATTCCCATACGAATTTCATCACAACAAGCAAGAACAGTTAACCCCCCCCCGCCCCCCCCCCCCCCCCCCCCCCCCCACAAAAAAAAAAAAAAAAAAAAAAAAAAAAGCAAAGAAAAAAGAAAGAAGAAGAAAAATCTAAATCCAGACGAGTTTCATTCGTAAGGTCCATAAAACAGCCATTTCTATACAAATTTCATCACAACAAAAAAGAACAGTTACAACCCAAAAATCCAAACGAGAAAGATGGGAAAAAGAAACTCAGATGAGTTCATGCATACACACCTTAAAAACCGACATTTTCACAAAAATTCCATCACGACGAGAAGGAACGATGACAACCCAAATTTCCAAACACATGAAAGAATCCTCAAAGTAGACATTTCCACCCGAATTTCATCACGAGACGAACGAACAAGTTCAAGACAAAATACAAAAAAAGAAAAGAAAAAAAGAAGAAGAGGACTTTCGTACAAAAGAGAAATTCTATATGGATTTCAACAGAAGATGGAAACTAACAGCCGTCCAACTTACTGCAGACGAGAGAGATCCGTCGTTGGGCTAGAAAGGCTGGCAGAAGCCATTGTTCCCGTCCCAGCCATTGAAGGTGGTGAAGCGCCTTAACCAACGCACACCAGAGATAAATCTGCTGGGCACATATCCGGAAAAGCGAGCGAAGCAAGAGTATGAAAGAAAGAGGATGTTAGCCCACGAACCAAAGGAAAATAGACGGCTAGGATTCTCTTCTACTTGTTCCTTTGGAGAGAAACTGACACGACCGTTAGATTTCACTTTAGAACTCGACCGTGTATGCTTTTCACGTAGAAGTCTCTCACACGTGGAAAACTGGTACATGTGAGCCAGATTCAAGCTGTCCGTCGTTGGACGCCCGGCAGTTTTCTTTTTAGGTGACCCACGCATGAACAGGACAATGGACGGTTAAAGAATCTTTACAAACGGTGTCCACTCGGCGTGCACGTGTGGCCTACGTAAGGAAAGTACCTGCGTGATGTTAATGTGAGAGAAGTTATGTGTCTGCTTACACGTGCGGCCTACCTGAGGAAAGGACCTGTGTGATTTTTGTGTGAGAGAACCTGACGAGTCCTGGATCTTTCACACGTATGTTCAGTTGGCATTCGTGACGCATATTTCTCGATCCAACTCACGCGTGCGATTCCACACTCAGTCTTACGGTTGAAATTTTCATTAAGACCATTAATACAGGTGTCACGAGCTAGACCACTTTGCGCGCGGATTAGGTACTACCCTCGCCTTTATGAGCTCGGGACAGCGGAGGCTACGAGGGCCACTGAGGGGCCACTGTGATGTAAAAATTTTATCCACACCGTCCATCCATTCTTATATATCATTTTTTTATTACAAGACAAAAAATAAGGCAGGTCAAAGTCTCAAAAAGAACACACGAAATGAAGCAGCGGTGCTAAGGATGCCACCATTGAAACCTTTTTAGGGTACACCGTGTTATTTAATTTCTATCCAACCTTCTGATATCGTCATATACAGATGGATTAAGTGAAAAAACAAATATCATCTTGATCCAAAGCTTATGTGACCCCCAAGAATTTTTTAACGTTAATAATTTAATACCCACTTTGTGATCCATTTAAGCCTTGGAACTTAGTTATTTTTGTTTTCATGATCTAAAATGATATTTAAAAATGGATTGAAGGTTTGGATAAAAATTCATATATCATGTTGGCCCCTCAGTGGCCCTCTTAGCCTGTGTCTGTCCCAAGTTCTGAACAGGCGGTGTAGTACTTAATCCGCTCCCACCTGATCAGATTTGTCCATGTGGATGGCCCACTGTCCGAAAATCTCTCGGACAGTTCAACCAGTAATTTCATGGTCTTGGATGTAACAAAATGAGTGTTGAGAGGCTTGCCATCCATCACATGACAGTTCAGATCATTTGAAGATGCTGCCCTGTGCACCCTATTTCCAGTAAGCTGGATTCATGTATTCTTTTCTTGGTACCAGTCCAGCACGACTATGCCTGGGTACTAACAATTCACAATGACAGTTGAGAAATGAAAGAGGTTTGCTAGTTCCACATACAGGCCCACGAGCCAATGTGGATCAGCCGCACAAAATCTAGGTTCTTTTCTGGTTGAAAATAATGTTTAGATTTTTCACCTTAGAAAAAATTGTGCATTTTCACTCTCAGGTTGCCTCAGAAGCACAAAATAATTTATATAAAATTAAAATTTTCTAGTCGTATGCTTGGACCCCTCTAGAGTTTAAGGGACAAGATTATTTTAGGAGCTAATTTTGAAATTTAACTAAAAGTTTACCATTTTTAGTATTTAAGATATTGTAGGATTTTGAAGAGTCGTATAGTTGCAAGTCTTTTGTTTGGGTCATGTGAATGGGTTTGAGTTTGTTTAAAAGTTGTTTATTATTTTTAGTAAATTTATTATTTTGAAAAAAAAAAAATATTTCAAAAATTATAAATTTAAAATTTAAGACTTATTAAGTTATATTAATAGACTTTGTAAATGGAATTTATTTAGGCTTTCATTAATATTATCGATTTTATCTCATAGTTTTTAAAGATTTCTCTCTCACGGATTCAAATGTTATTTTTGTAAAGCAAATGACCTTACATCTGATGGGCCTGGTCTTGTAATGCTCATACTTAGTCTTGAATCCAACTCAAACCCTAGATCCAAAGGCCCCATATGTGGATGAACCTGATCAAATTAAGGTCAAGGTCTTTGAGATTGAGAGACCCGGGTCCACAAGGACTATGACCCTGCAAGATCAGAACCTAGTTAGTTTGGATATGGGTACCATAGGACCCGACTAAGATTCATCCTGTTGACATCCCTGTCACGAGGACTATGGTAACAGGAGGTTCCTTGCACTGGTCAACCAGATCTAGCAGTCGTAGCCCACAGGGGATTGAGGTTTTCAGCTGGTGGCAATGATTGGCCATTAGCCTTATCATGGGCCACCATTCTATAGAGAGACTGGATGGTTTAGAGACACTCGTGAACGCCTTTTTCAACATCCATATAGGTTAAAGGCACTCATGGATCTACTGTCGAGTTTCATAGGTAAAAACCATTTATAGGATGACTCATCTAGGATGGAGGGATAAGTTTAAAATAAAAATTTTAGATTGAGCTATTTCAAATCTTTTATCATTTTACTCTTTCCTCCACAGGACCAACCCAGCCCAGCCCAGCCCAGCCCATGGGGTCAAGGTCCTTTTAGCCTGGTTAAAGCCATAGCGAGGCTAGGGTTGGGGACCAAGGCCTTTGTACGCCCAACCCAACTCAGCCCATTTTGGGGCTTGGGCTGAAACGACCTGAACTTGACAGAAACATCTAGGAGCTGGATATATCAATCAGGGCCATCAATCTAGGGACTACATTGTCAATGGTACGCGATCCAAAAACTACACCCATGCTACATTTATATTGATGTAGGACATGCGATCCAAAAACTACACCCATGTTACATTTATATTGATGTAGGACATGGCACAAGTACATTTCTAGCATAGCCGGACCCAAAAAAAGGCTAAACATAAATGAAAGTGATTCATTAGATTTGGACCAGTCCTACATAAGGCATGATAATTGGGTTCCAAGTAACATTGTTCTATTAAAAAAAACACTTCCAACTCAAAAATGAGATTTTAGAAAGAGTATGTTATTTTTAATAATCTCGATTTTTATAGTTTTTTTTTTTAAATTTTTTTATAGAATTTTGAAATTTCATCCTTTCAGAAATTATTTATGATCATATTAGGATTCTTCTAATAGAGTTTATCTAGACTTTTTATTTTTGACAAATTAAGCTTTAGATGAGTTTATTAATTTACGTAACTTCTATTAAGATTAGAATTTCACTATTTTTGGTAATTATAAATTTTGGTTTATATTTTCTTAATTAATAATGTAATTGAGAAGTATGCATACAATTTATTATTATACATTATTCAATAAAATTATCAGAGTTTTATCATTTTTTCCCTTGTGGATTTAAAAAACTACGTCCTAAATTTAAGGTTCTAATCACCCGAGGAAGATGACATTTCTCATTATTCCTGCATGCTCTGATGGAGATTTTCTCCTCATTGCTGGAATCGATGAAATTGAATGGGTTTCGATATCATCGATAATTGTAGGATTTTTCAATCCTGGTTGCTGGACTGTTTTTTTGTCCTGTCGATATCATTGAGTGACTTTCAGATGGTATCGAGGTTGTTATCGATAGACCTTCGATGACATCGATAATTGTTGGAATTTTCATCCCTGGTTGCTGGACAGTTTTAGTCCTGTCTCGATATCATCGAGCGACTTTCAGATGGCATCGACGCTGTTATCGAGAGACCTTCGATATGATCGAAAAGTTCCGCAGATGCGATTGCGAAAACGCAGATTTTACGGATTTTATTTTCTATTTGGGTTCTACCTCTTTCTATTATTATATAAAGGGGTGTATCCGGGATTGGGGTGTATTCTAAGGTATTCTAGGGTTTCCTAAAGCTTTGTAAGGGTTTGTTAAAGGGTTTAGGATTGTGAGAGAGAGAGAGAAAGAGAGAGAGGAAGCTTGTGGAAGGGAGGCTATGCTCGTAGAGGTGATCTACCATATATCAGCGCTTTCACGTCCTCGTAATTGGTGAGATCTCTCCGTCTTCTTTGTTTCTCTTACTGTTTATCTGCTCCTACGTGAGTGGAGAAGGTTTGATCCAAGCGGTGTGTGCTTGTGATTGGTTGTAACGTTCTGCTTTATAGTGGATTGTTGATCTGGACGAGGTCCCATGGTTTTTACCTCTTTGAGGGTTTTCCACGTAAAAATTTCTGGTGTTGTGTGATTGGTGCTTTGATTTACTTCATTGCTTTTATTATCCCATAATTTTGGTTTGTTCTGGAAGGCTAGATCCTAACGTTTTGTGCAAGGCCCCCAACAAAGTGGTATCAGAGCTAAGTTTATTGAACGGGTATGATCGGTTTGAAATTATGGAAGGTGGCTCATCAAGGATGATCAGCCTCAATGGTTCTAACTAGACCATATGGAAGCCTAAGATGGAGGACTTGCTTTATTGCAAGGACCTATATTCTCCAATTTTAGGCATATCAGCAAAATCCAAGGATATTATTGATGATGATTGGAAGAAGTTGGACCGAAAGGCGGTGAGATTTATTAGACAATGACTGGATGATTCTGTGTTCCACCATGTGTCTACGAAAACCTCAGCCGCTAGCCTATGACTGAAACTAGAAGGGTTGTATGAGAGGAAGACAGCCGGTAATAAAATCTTTCTGATAAGGCAACTTGTGAATCTCAAGTTCAAGGATGGTGGTTTTGTGGCCGAGCACATGAATGAGGTCAACAATATAGTGAACTAGCTCTCTGCTATGAAGATGGTCCTGGATGATGAATTGCAGGCTTTACTATTGCTTAGTTCATTGCCTGACAGTTCGAAGACATTGGTGGTGTCTCTAAGTAACCCCGCGCTAGACGAAAAGATATCCATGGAACAGATACTAGCTGTCTCTTCAATGAGGAGACAAGGAGGAAGTCTCAGGGGTCTACTCATCAAGAGGCCCTTGTGACACAGGAACGAGGGAGAGGAAAGAACAGGAAGGGCAGGAAGGCCCGAGATAAATCAAGAGGCAAGTCGAGTAACAGAAAGGATGTTGAATGCTGAAACTGTGACAAGAAGGGCCACTACAAGCATGAATGTCGTAAGAATAAGAACGACAAGAAAGGAAAATGAAAGGAAAAGGAAAATGAATCAGTTTCTATTGTGGTCGCTTCAAATGGTGACATTGTTATTATTCTCTCCACAGATCTTGATGTTTGTCTCACGGCTACGGGTCAGGACACCGACTGGGTGATTGACTCAAGAGCTTCTTTTCATGCGACTCCACGCAGAAAATTCTTCACAAGCTACAAGTCAGGTGACTATGGGACCGTGAAGATGAAAAATTCTGGCGTATTGAAGATCGTAGGGGTCAGTGATATTTGTGTGAAGACGGATGTGGGCTGCACATTGGTTCTCAGGGATGTGAGGCATATCCCAGACCTTCACCTCAACTTGATGTCGACAGGAAGGTTGGATGATGATGGCTATGAAAGCCAGTTTGTTGGTGGGTGCTGGAAGCTTATCAAGGGTTCGTTGATCGCAGCCAGAGAAAAGAAGTGTTACACCCTTTACAAGGCAAGTGTCAGTGTGTGTAAGGGTGGGTTGAACGCAGTGGAAGATTCAGCTATTGACATGTGGCACAGCCGTCTAGGCCACATAAGTGAAAAAAGACTTTAGCTACTAGCAAGGAAGCGGCTCCTTCCAGACGTAACAGGTACACCTCTCAAAACCTGTCTTGATTGTTTATCAGGAAAATAACATAGAGTTTCATTCGTTAAAACTGCTTCTCATGTTAATAAAGTGCATGCTTTAGATTTGATTTATTCTGATGTTTGTGGTCCTATGATGACAAAAACCTTGGGTGGGGTATTGTATTTTGTTACTTTTATAGATGATGCATCTAAGAGGATTTGAGTTTATACATTGAAATCCAAGGATGAGGTCTTTGGTGTGTTTAAATTGTTTCATGCTATGGTTGAGAGAGAGACAGGTAGATCATTAAAGTGCGTTCGCACTGACAATGGTGGTGAATACATTGACGACTTTCATGAGTAATGCAAGTCCCTGAGTATACGGCATGAACAGACGGTTCCCAAGATCCCCCAGCATAATGGTGTAGCCAAGCGAATGAATTGCACCATTGTTGAGAGAATCAGATGCATGTTATCCCATGCGAAATTACCCAAGACGTTCTGGGGAGAAGCAATGCACATGGCGGTGTATTTGATAAACAGGTCTCCATCAGCCCCGTTGAATGGAAAAGTGCCTGAGAAGGTGTGGACTGGACAGGATCCATCGTACAGTCATCTCAGGGTGTTTGGATGCAGGGCATCCGTTCACGTACCAAAGGACGAGAGGTCCAAGCTCGATATGAAGATCAAACAGTGTGTGTTCTTGGGGTACGATGATGAAAAGTTCAGTTACAGATTGTGGGATCCAACCGAGAGGAAGCTCATCAAGAGCAGAGATGTGATTTTCTTTGAAGATCAGTGTATAGAAGACAATGGTAAGCCAGAGAAGAACCAACCTAGTTCAAGTGAGCTAGAGGACATGGATCCGGTTATTCCTCTCGTGGTGCCTGATGATGGGGGAGTACAACAAGGTGCAGAGGACGAGAGAGTTCCTATATAAGATGGACCGGGGGACCAGCCCCCACTTGATCCACCTGCTGAGCCACAGGTGAGGAGGTCATCTAGGGATAAACAGCCATCCAAGAGCTACTGACCGCATGAGTATATTATGTTGACTGATGAGGGAAAACCAGAAGACTATTCTTAGGCCATAGCCGACGAGCATAAGGAGGAGTGGTTGAAAGCTATGCAAGAGGAGATGAAATCCTTGCATAAGAACCACACCTATGACATGGTAAAATTGCCTAAGGGCAAGAAAGCTTTGAGCAACAAATGAGTGTTCAGAAAGAAGGTTGAGCAGAAGAATTCACAGATGAGATTCAAGGCCAGACTTGTGGTAAAAGGGTTCGGTCAAAGGAAAGCATAGACTTCGAGGAGATATTCTCACTAGTGGTGAAGATGACATCCATACGGGTGTTGCTTGGGTTGGCGGCTAGCATGGATCTGGAAATAGAGCAGTTAGATGTTAAAGCTATCTTCCTCCATGGTGACCTGGAAGAAGAGATCTACATGCACCAATCAGAAGAGTTCGAAGTCAAGGGCAAGGAGCATATGGTGTGTAGGCTGAGGAAGAGTTTGTATGGGCTGAAACAAGCTCCACGACAATGGTACATGAAGTTCGACTCATTCATGTTACAACATGGGTATGACAGAACGGATTCGGACCACTGTGTGTTCACGCGCAAGTTCTCAGATGGTGATTTCTTAGTTATGCTGTTATACGTTGATGACATGCTCATCATGAGAAAAGACATCAAAAAGATCGACAGGCTGAAACAGGAGTTGGACAAGTCTTTTGAGATGAAAGACTTGGGCCCGGCTAAACAAATTCTAGAAATGGAGATAACTTGTGATAGAAGTAGCAGGAAGCTTTGGCTGTCACAAGAGCGGTATATTGAGAAAGTCCTACAACGGTTAAATATGAATGCAGCAAAATCGGTCAGTACTCCATTGGATGGTCACTTCAGATTGAGCGACAAACAGTGTCCCAAGACGAAGACAGAGGTGGAAGAGATGTAGAAGATACCCTACGCGTCAGTCGTAGGAAGTTTGATGTATGCTATGGTGTGTACACGCCCAGACATAGCATATGCGGTTGGTGTTGTCAGCCGGTATCTTGCCAATCCTGGCAAAGAGCATTGGGCAGCGGTGAAGTGGATACTGCGGTATCTAAGAGGCTCATCCAGGTTGAGCCTATACTATGGTGACGGTAAACCTGTGTTAGAGGGCTACACAGTTGCAGATATGACAGATGACATAGACTCCATGAAGTCTACATCGGGGTTCATGTTCACGTTTGCAGGGAGAGCGGTTTCTTGACAGAGTAAGCTACAGAAGGTCATAGCATTGTCGACTACAGAAGCTGAGTACATCGTAGTCATTGAGGCATGTAAAGAGATGCTTTGGATGAAGAGGTTCCTACAGGAACTTAGCCTGAAGCAGGAGCAGCACGTGGTCTATTACAATAGTTAAAGTGCTATACACTTGAGCAAGAATCCAAGTCAGCACTCCAAGTCGAAGCACATAGAGGTTCGATATCACTGGATTATGGATACTTTGGAACAGAAGGTATTACAGCTTGAGAAGGTCCACACGGACGATAATGGGTCAGACATGATGACCAAGACTTTGCTCAAGGGCAAGTTTGAGGTTTGTAGAAACCAGGCTTGCTTGAAGAAGGTGGATTCCTCCTGAGTCGAAAAGGGAGAGATTTGATGAGAATTTTTTCCTCATTGCTGGAATCGATGAAATCGAATGGGTTTCGATATCATCGATAATTGTAAGATTTTTCAATCCTGGTCGCTGGACCGTTTTTTTGTCCTGTTTATATCATCGAGTGACTTTCAGATGGTATCGAGGTTGTTATCGACAGACCTTCGATGGCATCGATAATTGTTGAAATTTTCACCCCTGGTTGCGGGATAGTTTTGGTCCTATCTCGATATCATCGAGCGACTTTTAGATGGCATCGACGCTGTTATCGAGAGACCTTCGATATGATCGAAAAGTTCCACAGATGCGATTGCAGAAACGCAGATTTTGTGAATTTTATTTTCTATTTGGGTTCTACCTCTTTTTATTCTTATATAAAGGGGTGTATCCGGGATTGGGGTGTATTTCAGGGTATTCTAGAGTTTCCTAAAGCTTTTTAAGGGTTTGCTAAAGGGCTTAGGGTTGTGAGAGAGAGAGAGAGAAAGAGAGAGAGGAAGCTTGTGGAAGGGAGGCTATGCTCGTAGAGGTGATCTACCATATCTCAGCGCTTTCATGTCCTCGTAATTGGTGAGATCTCTCCGTCTTCTTTGTTTCTCTTACTGTTTATCCGCTCCTGCCTGAGTGAAGAAGGTTTGATCCAAGCGGTGTGTGCTTGTGATCGGTTGTAACGTTCTGCTTTATAGTGGATTGTTGATCTGGACGAGGTCACGTGGTTTTTACCTCTTTGAGGGTTTTTCACATAAAAATCCCTGGTGTTGTGTGATTGGTGCTTTGATTTACTTAATTGCTTTTATTATCCCATAATTCTGGTTTGTTCTGGAGGATTAGATCCTAAGGTTGTGTGCAAGGCCCTCAACATGCTCTTCTCTTGTGGGCCTTAGCTAGAGATGTACAGTCATGGCAGGGGCTCTCTGGTTCCCAAAATGATCTATATGTTTTATCCACGCCATCATCTATTTTGACATATCATTTTATGGATGAGCCAAAAAAGGAGGTATGTCACAAGCTCAAGTGGACCACACCACATGAAGATGTGGGGATTTAACACCTACCATTGAAAACTTCTATGGGGCTACAAAAGTTTTGGATCAAGCTATATTTATGTTTTCCTTTCATGTAGGTCTATATGACCTTATGAACAGGGTGGATGGCAAATAGACATCATGGTGGGTCCTAAGATTTTTCAATAGTAAGAGTTCAATCCCCACTGCTTCATGTGATATGGTTGGCTTGAGCCTTCAATCTGCTACCTCCTTTTTGGGCTCGTGGTCTAAAATAAATTGTCAAAATATATGGATGACATAGATAAAACATATAGATCACAACGGGCCCCTTAGAGCCCTTGACATACCATCCGTCTCTAGCTACATTCTTGGGTTAGTAGTACCCTGCATCCTTAATTTGGAGTTTGACAACATCGTTCAATCAAATATTAAGATGAGTACAACTTTGGCATGCTTGCATTTCCTTGATTGCACATGCTAACCAAATATATTCGTTGGCTAATACATGTATCCTCATGTTTGATTGAATTGAAATCTCAGGTGGACATAGTGGGAGGAACCCAATTAACAGGTTGGATTCAATATTTCAACAATTTTATGAGCCCCATCCACAATGTTTGGTCAATCTCCATTGTCATCGTTTCTTGTTGTGTGACCCACCCAACTTGTGAATTGAGCTTAAATTTGACCTAAAAGCCATCACATGTTAACCTTTGGAGGGATATTTTTGACATTTACGATTAGTATGTTAGGGTTAAGAGTGAGTTACGATAATAATAATAATAATAATTATTATTATTATTATTTTATTTTATTTTTGTGTCTTTTGAAAGACTTTTTGAAAGAGAGTTAGGATTTTAGATGTAAGCCCTCTCTATCCCTATAATCTTTTCTAAATAATAGATTGATCATTTTTTTGTACCATGATTTTTTTTTTTTTTTTTCCATAAGAGTTTTTCCATGTAAAATTTATATATTCTCTTTGTAAGTTTTTTTTTTTTCTCTTATTTGTTTCAATCCATATTAAAGAATTTTTGCAGGGCCGAATCTCCATCATAATTCTTTTCCTTTCAATTAATGATATGATCAATATTACTTAACCGATGAATGATCGAAGGCTGAAATATTCAGCTTTTAGATTACATTGAACCTTACATGTTAACTTAAAATGCTCTTTATTTTCTGACAACGTGTAACTTGTGCATAACATTTGACCTGTGCAAACGGTGGATCCCTTAATAAAATTAGCTGGCCTTCAAATCGGATGGTCGTTAATCAAGCGGGCTACGATGTAGAAATTAGGGAGAGCCGATGTTCTGACTCAACTGTTGTATGTGGCCACGTTATAAATGAATTCTTCCAATTTTCACTCCGGTGATCATCATGGCATGGTCCACTGTATCAGACCCTAAGACGCTACAACCGTTTGCTAATTGGAACCGTTGAATAGATGGGTTCCATAGTAGATGGATGATTACCCAAATTCTTTTGCATGGAAAGATCCTAGCCATCTCAGCTTAAGGGGGCATTTGGCGCAAGGTATTAGATGGGATAGAATTGCATTGGGTCATGCAATTCCATCTGGCATTTGGAGAGGATGGGATTGGGTGGGATGGAATTGCATTTGGTCCTATACCCGATTTCCGTGGATTTTGAAATCCACTACACATGTGGGTTCCGCATTGATGCATGCGTTTATTCATGACGTCCATCCATATACACCGTTCACCCGTTGTGAATTTAGTGTGTTGAATACAATTCCATAGTCCACTAAATTCTAATAAAATTCAATACCATGCAATTCCATGGACCAAACATGTCCTACTGTTTTTCTTTTAAAATAATTTTTTAACCATTGAATGTGATCCATGTCTGGGATAGTTGCATTGGAGAGATTTTTGGTGCATGGTCCATTTATTGCTGCCCCACACAAGAAATAATCTGGGCCCTATTTGTACAAATCAGGGCCTAAGGACATTCTACATATCAAGTTGTTCTTCCTGGGTGTATGGTCCCCTCCCTCTACTCGTTATCATATGGGCCTACTCTGTGTTGAAAGTCCATTGCATGCATACTTTAGTTATGTTCCTATGGCTGCCTATGGGTGCTGTGGGCACCCGATGGACCTGGCCCATTTTTTATGGGTCCTGGTCCCATTTTTGTACCCGCAAAGAAGCAGGATAGGCTCGGGTCTCACTTTTGGACCCGGTTAAAAATCAGGTCTAATCCAGTTCGGGTTGCACTGATGGACCTGGTTAAAGTTGGGGTGGAGTTGGGTCTAAACGAGTCCTTCAGGTTGAGTCCAGTTATTTTTAATAGTATAATTGTATATTTTTACTGTATATGGATTCTTGTAGGAAAAGAAATGAGGTTTCCAAAACCATACAAATGTTAAAGTGACTGTTTACACTGAAAATATTAAAATGGCATATGTGTGAAATGTAGTCCATCCTGCAGGTGGGATCAACCATGTAAATGTGCTTATTTGTCCCAAACTGATGCAGAATGGACATGATGAGGTTGATTACCGTCTTCCTCGGGAGATAATTACTTCAAATCCACGGAGCCTCTTTAGACTCCTCATATAGATTTCAAAACTAGGCAGAAGAGTTACAATCCTTTAAAAATGAAAAATAAAAAAATAGTAATAAATTCAAAAATAAATTAATTGATGATAAAAATGATCTTACAATCCTTTAAACAGTGATATGAAAATTAGGAAGAAGTTTCAGAATCAAACTCCAACTCAAACTACCTAAAAAACGTGGCTTATTATAAATAGTAAACTTACTATTTATAGACAGTTATGATTTCTACTAGACTACATGGTTTTTGGCCAAAAATAGTAATGTCCGATTTGGCCCAATCATACTATTCCCTTAATTTTTCTAAGCCTTTTTTATGTGTTGGGCACAACTCCCACAGCTGAAAGAATTAAGAGTTACGATGATCTCGCGAATCTGGCGTGGGCAACCTAGCAAAGCGGCTAAAGTAGCTTCTCCTACCCAAAATCATATATGGTACATCGAAAAACTCATTCTAGTTCGTGAGACATGCCTACTTTAAGATTCTGACGCTCCTGATCACTTCGGCTTCCACTCGGGCCTTCTCTGGTCCATCTTAGCCATGAAAGTGTCTGCTACTTGCTCTACATTACAAACTCCACCCAAAACCTGGATGCAAAGGCCTACCCAAATCCGAACCTGATTCGCGCAGGTACCAGTACGATAGGACTAAACCCGACTCCAAAAGGACTAGACCCAGCATGACCAGAACCCAATTAGCGCTGGTAAGGATACTATAGAACCAGACCCGAACCGTACCTATCGCAGTCCTAATCTTCCAGTAGCATGTGGCACAATCATAAGTAACTTGTTCGATGAAGATAGTTGGGTTGTTATGCAGGCTCTCATGTGTTTGAGTTGGTCAAGTACATTTGTTTACCGAGGTGGACAAGGACGAGTTATTAAGCTGTGAATGGCTATAAGTTCCCGTATTTAAGTTGACTTAGGATAAATAGTTGCTTTACGCGAACCGGGTTAGCTCGATCGATTCGACTTGAAAAATCTTGATTACGACTCGGTTCGAAATTGAGTTTGAGTCGAGCTGATTTTTGGAGCTCGAAAATTTTCGAGCCGAGTTCGAGCTTGTCCAAGCTTGAATCAACTCGGATCAAACCCCAACTTGAATCGAACTAGTTTGGTGACTCGGTTATTTTGATATTGATGTTGCTTACCAAGTGTTTGATGAAATGACTCAAAAAAGTGTCGGCTGGTGGCGAGGAATGTATGGATATAAAATAAATACCATTGTATCTTGATTTTGATGTTGCTTACTGATTGTTTGATGAAATACTTATAAAATGCTGCTACTGTTTTACATACCGTGAGAAATTGAAGTGCGGTCTATGTTTTTGAGAAAATACTGCACAGGCTCAATCTTGGCTCGAGCTGCTAACTGAACCGAGCCGAGCTGGCCAGTTAGGCTCGAGGACTGAGCCGAGCCAAGTTTGAGTTGGGGTCAACTAGTGGCCGAGCCGAGTCGAAATGTGCCAAGCTCAACTCAGTTCAATTCGTCTACAGCTCTATCTAATGTTAGTTTTTCTTCTGACGTGGTGTGTGGTTCCTGCCAAGATAGTTAGATGAGGAATCATTGACATTCTAGATGCTATGTTGTAAGAACCGGAGAGAATGCATGAGTTGAGCAGTGGCATGTGTACCAATATAGCATGTGTGAGAAATTAGTTCTTATAAGAAGTGGGTTCTAAAATGTAAATACACTTTCTTAAAATCCAGTTGATGTGGCATTGGATCGCATATGGCCAAATATGGTTGCAGTTTGGGATGTAGTGTAGAGAGCACTTTTTTTAATAGAGACCGTTCTTGGATAATTGAATGTCACTATCTTCCCTACAGCAATTTATTTGATTTTTTTCTTCTTTTTTCAAAATTGTCAAAATAGACTACCTTGTTTAAGAATAATAACACAGACAAACACACATTAGTTTATTTGGATATGGAAATCCTCGTCTTAGTGAATTTTCCAAATATTCAAATTTAGCTGTTGGCGTCTATTTTGGATGCAAGCCAAGTTATGCTGGCATAAGTCATTTGAATCATGCTGTCTTGCATAGTATATCAAGTCATGATGCGTTCGACTAGTGGTAGACTCACATAAGTCTTAAAAAAGAGTATTTTATTCTTTATTTTTCAAACATCTTTAAAGACGGACTGTAACCCATGCGGGGAGCTTACACCAATGATATATTTTGACACTAGAAGATTAATGGTAGAATATGAGCACGTGTAGGGTGGTTGAACATGGACGGTTGTGCATGTTGTAAAATATTGATTTTAATAAAAATATTTTAATAATAAAATAATATATAATATATATGAAAAGTTATTTTTTGAAAAAACTTTTTGAGGCTTTGGGAATAGTCCCACATGGGAAAGAAAAAAGAAAGAAAAGTGGTTTAAATGAATATAGTGGAATATTATAATACTTACCCACATAGTCCAAAAGAGAATGCACACACGCACGCGCTCGCGCTCGGGCTCGATCTCGGTCTCCGTCTCAGTGCGAGGGCGTGGGCATGTGAGGCAGTGTGGCTGTAGAGGCGCTAGTGTCGTAGAGGGTCGCTCCCTTCGCGAACTGGAGCGAGACGTATGCGAGTCGTGGTGAGACTAGGTGGCTAAGACGGGTGGCTGGTTGGCAGAGAGACTAGAGAACTGAGAGAGATCTCTCAGTATATATAGAGTGATTGAATAGAGCTGTTGCAGCAGAAACTGTAACAGCTGAGCCATTAGTAAAGGGTCCAGCTGTAACTGCTGCATGGCTAGCCCAACAGCTAGAAAACGGCTACCTGCTGTCTCACAACAGTCAGCATACAACAGATTAATGGACCATGCATAACAGTAAAAACGGCCATAAAACGGCTAGTTTTCCAACAGCCAGAAATGGCTTAATGAAATTTAGGTCTCCGGACCATAACCCCCTAGCCACCATAGCACTATAAAAGGAGGGCCTGGATGGGTCTCAAACCATTTCAACTCACTCCAGTAACTCCATATGAATTCTAGAAAAAACAGCCTCTCCACTCATATATTCTAAGTGTTATTCAGCAACATAGAAAGGTGTCAACCTTAGCTTGAAGAACAGACCAGCGGTGTGGTCTAGGACGATTCAACCGAACCAGCGGCTGAAGATTAGAACTTAATTGAGCAGAAGTCTAAACCACTTTTCTATTTTTCTTATTTTCTTCTTTTGAAATTTTTCCTTTATATTGTAATACTGCCAGAAATAGTGAAATTGAGTTTCATTTGGTGGGCCTTCGTGTTTGCTGAACGCAGACCCACACCAAGCTCGTCGTATCCTACAAGCAATTTTCCTGTAACCTATCAGCATACTCAATTTACTTGAGTTGGGGCAAATAACGCTTTAAGGACAGCGTTTTCAAACGTGCTTCAGCCTGTCCTTATTTCTAATTATTTTTGGTTTCCATATTATATAGAAATTACATTAATCTGTATAAATTTTCAAACAATCTTAAAGCGTTATTTCCTAAGATGGAAGCCGATAGCGTTTCATCTATTAAGTTGATGAATCAGGACTTGATACGTCTTAATCGGTTCGATGGAACTAATTTTACAAGATGGCAAGACACGCTGAAATTTCTCCTGACGGTGCTGAAGATTTACTACATACTAGATCTAAATCTGCAAGCGCTGCCTGAAGCAACCGACAAAGACACACCTGAGCAGGTGGTTACCCGCGCTAAAAGAGCCGAAGACGAACTCTTGTGTCGTGGACACATTCTGAACGCACTCTCCGACCGCCTGTACGATCTGTACCAACAGACATCATCAGCAAAGGAGATCTGGGCCGCACTGGAGTTCGAGTACAAGGCTGAAGAAGAAGGGACCAACAAATTTCTCATCGCCAGGTATTTTGACTTCAGTATGGTAGATAATAAACCGCTACTGCCCCAAATCCAAGAACTGCAGCTAATAGTAAACAAAATCAAAGCGATCAAAATCGATCTTCCTGAATCATTCCAAGTCGAGGCTATAATCGCTAAATTGTCACCGATGTGGAAAGATTATAGAAAGAAGTTGCTGCATAAAATCGAGGACTACACATTGGAACAAATCTAGAAACACCTAAGGATTGATGAAGAATCCTGTAACCGTGACAAAAAGAATGATAACGGGAATGCCTCGTCCAAGGTACATGCAGTAGAAAATGCTAATAACAAAAATTCCGAGAAGGACGATTCCCTTAAACCCAACAAAGAAAAATTCAAGAAAACCGCCCAAAAGAAGAACGGAAAGTTCAAAGGCCCATGCCATGTCTGTGGAAAAATTGAGCACTATGCTCGAGTATGCCGATATCGCAAATCTAAAAAAGAGACAAGTGCAATAGAAGAAGGCGATATCATGGCTATGATCACTGAAGTGAATACCATCCAAGGCAAAGTTCCAGGATGGTGGTATGATACTGCCGCTACAGTACATGTGTGCTACGACAAATCAGTCTTCAAAACCTATGAGAAATTGACCGATGGTCAAGAAGTCCAAATGAGTAATGAAGTCCGATCGAAGGTCGTCGGCAAAAGAACTGTCGAACTGATATTCACTTCTGGGAAGAAAGTGATTCTGATTAATGTACTGCACGTCCCAGACATGAGGTGAAGCTTAGTTTCTGAGGATCTTCTGGGAAAAATAGGTATAAGGGTGGTATACGAGTCAGGAAAACTGATTCTATCTAAGAATGAGAATTTTGTTGGAAAGGGATATGCTTGTAACGGATGGTTAAGTTTTCTCTGAATGAAAGTAACACTTCTGCGTATATGGTTGAATCTGCTAGACTGTGGTATGATAGACTAGCCCATATAGGGTATAGTACTTTGAAGTTCATGGCTAAGAATGGTTTAATCTCATACACAGATAATGAAACTGATAAATGTGAAGTGTGCATACGATCTAAAATGACGAAAAAACCTTTTTCAAGTGTTGAAAGATCGTTTTAAATTTTGGATCTTGTGCACAGTGATATTTGTGAGTTAAACGACATTCTTACTCGTGGAGATAAACGTTACTTCATAACCTTTTTAGATGATTGCTCTATATATGTGTATGTTTATCTATTAAAGAGCAAAGATGAAACATTGAACATGTTTAAGATATATAAAGCAGAAGTAGAGAATCAACTAAGTAAGAAGATAAAAATTCTCCATAGCGATAGAGGTGGAGAATACTTCTCGAATGAATTCGATAACTTCTGTGAAGAACATGGACTGGTACATCAATGTACAACTCCATACACACCTCAACAAAACGGAATAGCTGAAAGGAAGAATAGAACATTAATAGAAATGGTCAACTCAATGCTAATAAAAGCAAAGTTGCCACTAAGTCTGTGGGGTGAGGCACTGCTTGTAGCATGCTTTATAATAAACAGAATTTCGTCTAAAAAATATAAAATATCTCCATATGAAACATGGAGAAATAGAAAACCTAACCTAGGATATCTTAAAGTGTGGGGGTGTCTTGCATACTGCAGAATCCCTGATCCAAAAAGAACTAAGTTAGGACCAAGAGATATTAAGTGCGCCTTCGTAGGGTATGCACAAAATAGTAAAGCTTATAGACTTATAGACATGGAGTCTAATACAATTATAGAATCAAGAGACGTTGAATTCTTTGAGAATTCATTATCCTTGGAGTCAAAGGATAATGAGATCTAAACTCCTAATAGAGAACCAGATAGCACAGCTCCACATATAATGGAAACTCCCATTGAACCCCGTAGGAGTCAAAGAACTAGAATAGAGAAGAGTTTTGGAGATGACTACATAGACTCACAACGCATCATTTTCCATCTGGTAGAAGCAGATAGAGAAAATGTTATAAGATAAATACCTATAGTAATGACTATAGAAGATGATCCTAAAATATATAAGGAAGTTGTATCATCTAGAGACTCAGTTTTTTGAAAAGAAATTATAAATGATGAAATAGAATCCATACTATCAAATCAAACATGAGAACTAGTAAACTTATCTCCAGGTTCTATACCCATAGGTTGTAAGTGCGTATTTAGGAAGAAATACCACACTGATGGAACTATCCAAACCTTTAAAGCTCGACTGGTAGCTAAGGGTTTTAGACAAAAAGAAGGGATAGACTACTTTGACACATACTCACCTGTAGCTAGGATAATATCCATTAGGATATTATTTACGCTAGCTTCCATACATCATCTTCACATCCACCAAATGGATGTAAAGACTGCTTTCCTGAATGGTGACCTCAATGAGAAGGTATACATGGAACAACCTGAAGGTTTCGTTCTACCAGGAAATGAAATGAAAGTATGTAGATTAGTCAAATCGTTATATGGATTAAAACAAGTATCTAAATAGTGGCATGAGAAGTTTGATTTCAAAATACTATCTCATGGTTTCATGCATAATGTAGCTGATAAATGCATATATTCTAAAGTAAATGGCAGTTATATTGTTATTATCTGTCTGTATGTTAATGACATGTTAATAATAAGTAATAAAATGGAAGGTGTGATTGAAACAAAGAGGTTTCTTTCTTCCGTATTTAAAATGAAGGATCTTAGACAAGTTGATACCATCCTAAGTATCAAAGTTAAAAAACATTGTGGGGGTTATACTTTGTGTCAATCTTATTATATTGAGAAGATACTAAATAAGTTTAACCATTTAAATATAAAAGAAGCAAAAACCTCATTTGATCCAAGTATCAAACTAAAAGAAAATACTGGAAGAACAGTTGCACAATTAGAATATGCGAGTGCTATAGGAAGTCTTATGTATGCTATGCAATGCACTAGACCTGATATCGCATATGCTGTGAGTAAACTTAGTAGGTTTACTAGTAACTCCAGTAATGAACACTGGAATGTAATTAGTAGAGTCCTTGGTTACTTAAAAGTAACTAAAAACTTAGGACTATTTTATTCAGAGTTTCCTGCCGTATTGGAAGGATATACCGATACGAGCTGGATATCGAGTGCTGGGGACAACAAATCTACTACAGGGTGGGTATTCACCCTAGGAGGTGCTGATGTATTTTGGGGATCAAAGAAACAGACTTGCATAACGCACTCAACTATGGAGTCTGAATTTATAGCCCTGGCTGCAACAGGCAAAGAGGCTGAGTGGCTAAGGGATCTTCTATTAGAAATTTCTTTTTGTGTAAAGCCTATATCGGTTGTGTCACTACATTGTGATAGTGAAGCCACATTAGCTACAGCTTATAGCGGCACTTATAATGGTAAATCTAAACATATCAGTCTTCGACATGATTATGTTAGACAATTGATTTAAGATGGAATCATTGCTATTTCTTATGTGAAATCAAGCAATAACCTGGCAGATCCTTTCACTAAACCTCTACCGAGAGAGGTAGTAAAGGCTACATCTAGAGGGATGGGGTTGAAACTCTTCAACCAAAGTTCAACCAGTGATGGTAACCCAACCTAAAGTCAGAAAATCTCTAATCTTGGGTTTAATGGGTAAGAACAAGTCACTGATATGTGGAAAGTTTTCAGCTCTAAATTATATAACCTCATCCATAATAGATAAGTGCTGAGCGTTACGAAAGAGGGTTGAGTCTTAGAACTCTTAATGAATTCCAGTCTTTAGGACAAGTGTCTTATAGTAACGAAAACACTGGAAGGATTTCACCTATATGAACGTAGAGATGGTGCCGTTTCTCATGAGAGTTAGGAGTTTTCTCTCGGGATCGTTCACGAATTAGGATAAGCACATGGCCATTAATTGTGCTGAGCAAGATTGTGAGAACTCTAATAACACATAGTGAATATGTGTGTGGTTTCTCCGACTCTTATATCTATGAATAACTGGTTCAAAGCTACGGCTACCAGTCATTTCGATAGAGTTTTGAGATACTTACACTAAGGAAATATTAAAATCGAAAGATATCTTTCTTTATACATATAAGCTGATTATTCTGGCAGTATGTTTAACCGAGAAAATATTTTTATAAAAAATCAAGTGGGAGATTGTTGTAAAATATTGATTTTAATAAAAATATTTTAATAATAAAATAATATATAATATATATGAAAAGTTATTTTTTGAAAAAATTTTTTGAGGCTTTGAGAATAGTCTCACATGGGAAAGAGAAGAGAAAGAAAAGTGATTTAAATGAATATGGTGGAGTATTATAATACTTACCTACATAGTCCAAAAGAGAATGGGACTTGCGTTTCCAGTGCGAAGCACTAGAACACCGCGCACGCGCTCGCGCTCGGGCACAGGCACGGGCTCGGTCTCGGTCTCGGACTCGGTGCGAGGGCGTGGGCATGTGAGGCAGTGTGGCTGTAGAGGCGCTAGTGGCGCACTTTGCACTTCGCAAGGGTCGCTCCCTTCGCGAACCGGAGCGAGACGTGTGCGAGTCACGGTGCGACTAGGTGGCTAAGTCGGGTGGCTGGTTGGCAGAGAGACTAGAGAATTGAGAGAGATCTCTCAGTATATATAGAGTGACTGAATAGAGCTGTTGCAGCAGAAACTGTAACAGCTGAGCCAATAGTGCAGGGTCCAGCTGTAACTGCTGCATGGCTAGCCCAACAGCTAGAAAACGGCTAGCTGCTGTCTCACAACAGTCAGCATGCAACAGATTAATGGACCATGCACAACAGTAAAAAATGGTCATAAAACAGCTAGTTGTTGAGAGTCAAATAGTGCATATTAGACCCTATTTATTACTTAGATTTACGAGCATAATACCATTTAACGCCCGATTTTAATCGCGTTTTGTTGCAGGGTGTGATTAAGAGAGTTGACTGAAAAAGGATGCCAAAAGCTTAGATTTAACGTTCTGATAATCACCAGGGCAAGGGACGGACTCCAGGGACTAAAATCAACAAATATCCACGCTAGACACCCGAGAAATTCCAGCCGTTCACTTGCAAATGGCCTGAAATTGGTGTAGAATGCAAGATCACATGGTTCCCGTTATCCGATTGACTCAAAACTCTATACACGTGATGAGGGCCATAAATTAACCGTACATATAAAATTTCAACCATTGAAGATCTCGGGAAGTAGGCCAACAGACAGATCAGCCCATTAATATTCAATTTGGGGCTCACATGATATCTGGAACTGCCTCAACTTTGGTATTGACGGCTTAAATAATATGAGAAGATGAATGACTGGATCAGATTTTAAAAACACATCATCGTGGACCCCACATATACAAAATGTACACAGTGCATATATGCACTAGCCGTGCACGGCAAGCGTCAGAGACGGTTTGACCGTCTCTAACCGAAAAAAAAAATAAAACGCCTCTTACGTGCCGCGTAACCGATTGATGGCCATTTTTACGATCATCTGTGGGCCCCACACGTGTCCCATAAGCTCAATCCAAACCGTCCACCGTGTAGACAGCCGCAAGCACTACAAAACTATGTTTAAACTTTTCACTCATGCGAGTACACGTGTGAGATACAGGGGCCAAGAAAGGGCTGTCCTGGGACGTACAAAATTAATCTTTTAGTGATTTCTTCTCTGACACATGTCAATGGACGTTCAAAACCACTCATTCTTAATTGAAATTCCATCCTGAATACAATGGACGGGGTGGATTTTCTAGAAAATGCTTCTATGGGGTCCACCGATTACAATAGCGAAATGGTGCGAAAGGTTTCGCACATCCACGAAAACTGACTTTTTCAGGAGGTTGTGGCCCACCATCTTTGATCATATGACAGATCTGAACCGTCTATCATATAGAGGACCCATGAAAGTCCTAAGGAATGGTATTTCTTTGAAATTTGAGCGAGGAAAGTGACAATTTTTGAGGTACTGAACTTGGCTGCGAAAAGGCTTTCGCTGCGCATGCAATAGCTTTCCAAATCCGATTCAAGTCCGATTTTCACCACTCCAGCAGCTATATAAGGAGGTTTTGGATGTGGGGAGCATTCATTCAGGTCTTGGGAGGGAGAAGCTTGAGCGTGGACGTGGACTGGACGTGTGGAGCAAGAGAGAGAGAGTTGAGTTTTTTATCTTTATTTTGATTTTAGTTTGTTTTGAGAGATCTAGCTTACTCATGTGTGGCTAAACCTCCTAGCTAGGGCTAGGAGGTGAAGCTTGTAGTGAGATGGAGGATTTTATTTTATATTTTTAATATAGTTTTAATTTATGAATTGACGTTGATTATTATGGGAGTGTTTTTAAGTCTTTAATGGTCTGTTGTGACTGAAATTACAGTGGGTCTGCAATGGCTTTGAATATTTCCTTCTCTTTTATGTTTATGACGTCAGGAAGCCCTGTTGTTCACCATAGTCTCCTGGGCATGGTCGGATGTCGGTACCCTTCCTAACCTTCATACATGTGATTGGTTGGTAGTTAGTTTAATTCTGTTGTTTGTCATAGTCTCTTAGGCATGGTTTGGTGATGAAATCTATTCTAATTCATATACCTTTCATCTCTTGAAAACTAGATCAATGTCAGTTCAGTTAATTTCCATAGAACATGCATAAGATCTCCCTGATCTCTACAAGTGGATCCTCTGAATCCCTAGTTTCCCTACCTCTGATTTATCTTTAGTTTTAATTTAATATTTCACCACTATTCCTTCAAATTCAATCGATTTAGATTTCATCTTAGTCTAGTTTTAGTTCTATTTAATTTCAGATAACGTAGAAGTTTCAGTCCCTTGGGATTCGAACTCGGTCTTACCGAGTTTATTACTACATCACAACCCTGCACTTGGGGAGTGAACAAGTTTTTGGCGCCGTTGCCGGGGAGTGTCGACTACGATTTTCTGAAATTGATTAGTTTTGGGATTGGTTTAAGATTTGGTTCTAATTCTTTCTGATTTTAGAAACTAACCTCTTTGTTTTGTAAGATTTTAAGATAGAAACTTCTAATTTGGTGATATCTTTCTAATTTCTTTAAATTTTCTATTTTTAGAATTAGGGTTTTATTTTTAGAGATTTTCTATTATATGCAGGAGAACAATTACACCCCACGGATTAACAAAACAGTACGTGAGTGTTGGGGTTATCATAACTATGGTTGTGAGAATTATTATCACTCATCCGATAAAAAGAAAACAATGCGTGATTATATCATGAGTAATAATAAGTATTACCAACCATCAGATTCTCCCACCTATGATCCATATGACTACAATCAGTGGAAACATCAAAATTAGGAAAATGAACCAACAACATGTTATAATAATTATTATCTTGGATCCCCTACCTTTGAGATCCAACCAAAAACGATCCAAGAGGATTTATATCAGAATGACATGGCCTGTCTTGAGGAAATTCGAAGCGCAGTGGAAACACTCACGTCGCGCCTTGAAAAGATAGAGGAATCTTGTTCATCCTAACCACAACCCAATCCAGAAATACAATGCGAAGAAAGTGATCCGCACTCACTTTTAAAAAAATCTGAAATTTGGAATGAGGAGTTGGATTCCGTTAATGAGCATATAGTTCATATAGTTCAATTTTCCGATGAGTCAATCTTGATGACTGTTCGAAAGAATGATGAAGATACATGGGTATCTTTTAAATACATTGATGATGACACACCTTCCTTACATGACACACATGATTTCAATAATGAGGAGGTTAGTTTATTCGAACCTCAACCCATGCTAAGTGTAAAATGTGAGGAAAGTAATCTCATCCCAAATATGCACTGCACTGGACTAGAACATGATTGCGATCCTGAATGTGTAGCCACAGTCTCCCTGGAATCCCTCTCATGTTTGGTCCAGATCAATGATCAAGACGTACACGAAGTGGTCGGTCATAATGAGCCACTCCCTTCACCTGACATGTTTGATTCAAAGGTGGAGGATGAGCCCTTTACAACTGACCCTTCCAACTCTTGTGAAACATGTTTGGACCACTTCTCTGAATCGAATGATGATATGATTCAGGAGACGAACGAGCCACCTGATACAACTCTGAAATTTGAAACCACCCAGTTGAGTCCACCATCTGAACTGTCAAGTTTTGACGATTCAATGCCTCTTCTGAGTAGTATCAATGAACAGAGTTCACCCGTCAATACTTCATCAACTGACTCTCAATTCGTCTGTGCAGAACGAGAGCAAGAGAGCATACCTCCATTTACTTTAAAGGACGATGGATTCGTTGCGCAGATCATCACAAGCTACAATAAGTCACACTCAGCTAAATTTCCTAACTCGTGGGATTGCTTGGCACACTTTGCGATTTCAAATGATCCCATGTTAAAAGATAAAGTGGATGCCTTACAAGACAACATCTCGGTAGTCATCACTGACCGAGAGAACCCTTACTCTGAAATTCTCTCTTCCCCTGATCTTAAATGTCTACCAGTAAAGGAAGAGTTAAAAATTGAACCGAAGTTTGGATCTTCGAAATATATTGAGACTACATCACTTCTCAGAAAGTTTTCGAAACTTTATTTACTTGTAGTCTCTGATTCACCATATGATACTAACGTTGAAACTTCTTCTGTCATAGGTGAATCGTATATATAACGGATACCTCCAGCAATTCAATGGAAGATTTCTTATGAGGTACATAAGTCTCTCTGGAAAGTCATGCTCCAGGGCGCCCAAGCCTATTGCAAAAAGGGCTTTTGGATGATCCTGTTGAGGAACTTACTGAGAAACTTATCAAGATATTGGCCGGAAGGGGAACCTTGCTGCATGATCGATTCAATATTTGTGGGTAACATTACTGCAAACCCTCACGAGACTACAACTCGTCCATTAGGGGTAACCTAGGGGTTTAAAGGCTTGTTGCATACGCTAAATGCAATCAAGAGCACCTACGAAAGTGGTATAGGTAGGATTTTATTTTTATTATTTTTGTTTTGTTCTTTCTCTCTCATACTAACCTGCTTTCTCCCAGTGATCTCTTGAGAAATCTCTCTCGATTCGTTATCCAGGTACTATCCTTCCATCACTTTACTTTCGTTGTCCCATGTGCATTGCATGTTTATATCTTTTACATTGAGGACAATGTAGATTTTAGGTTGGGGGTAGGAGATTAGGTAACCCAATCAGTGTTTTCTTAGCTTTCTTAGCCTTGAGCAAAAATTGTGAAAATTTTTAAAATTTTTCTGAAATTTTCTATGAATTCGAAGTGATTTTGATAGATATCCCTAATTTAGAATTTCAAGATGCGTGATGTTGATAATTTATGAATCTTGGATTCAGTGTCTGTTAAATTTCATAGTTATGTTTGAATTGTTAATTCAAAATTAGAAGTTGTAAACATTGATTAAGCCATGATTTCACACATCACATCTCATTTTCACGTTAAGGTTTTAGTTTGATATTGAAAGGTTAATTTGGTAATCAGTAAGTATGAAAGGAACTAGCCTGGAATATTTGCCTAAAAGGATTGATATGAAGAAAAAAAAAAAAAGGATACCTTGGGAAAAGGCTGGGTAATTAATCTTCACCATAGGTTTGCTCCCTATAGGTGTAGAGTTAATTTCCCATGAATAATATGTGAAAAAGGTCTAGGAGTACGGTCTTCACCATAGGTTTGCTCCCTATTGGTAAGGATTTGATTCCTCTTTTTGGCATGACTATTAATGAAAAAATAAAAAGTTGAAAAGATCAAAAGATGGAATTTATGAGGTAAGTTTGGTTATCATGAATTCTCTTGCTGGTTACCAATGAGATCCTGAAATAACAAATTCAATCTTAATGTGATTAGCTGAGATTCCACTATGCACTCATGGATCATAATGTTCAGAATTTGTCTGATTTATGGATTAATACTTTGAACTTCATTAGGAAGTTTACAGTGCGCTTGAGTCCAAGAGCAAGTAATGCCCAACATTCATGAATCGTAGAATTCTAATGCCTGGATTATTTCTCAAAAATCATTCGGCTTTACAGAAATTTTCATATAAGTCTCAACTTATTTTTCGCATATTTTGCTCGGGACTAGCAAAATGCTGGTTGGGGGTTGTGTTGAGGGTCAAATAGTGCATATTAGACCCCATTTATTACTTAGATTTACAAGCATAATACCATTTAACGCCCGATTTTAATCGTGTTTTGTTGCAGGGTGTGATTAGGAGAGTTGACTGAAAAAGGATGCCAAAAGCTTAGATTTAACGTTTTGATAATCACCAGGGCAAGGGACGGACTCCAGGGACTAAAATAGACAAATATGCACGCCAGAGACCCAAGAAATTCCAGCCGTTCACTTGCAAATGGCCTGAAATTGGTGTAGAATGCAAGATCACATGGTTCCCGCTATCCGATTGACTCAAAACTCTATACACGTGATGAGGAAATTAACCGTACATATAAAATTTCAGCCATTGAAGATCTCGGGAAGTGGGCCAACAAACAGATCAGCCCGTTAATATTCAATTTGGGGCCTACCTGATATCTGGAACTGCCTCAACTTTGGTATTGAAGGCTTAAATAATATGAGAAGATGAATGACTGGATCAGATTTCAAAAACACATCATCATGGACCCCACATATACAAAATGTACATAGTGCATATATGCACTAGCCGTGCACGGCAAGCGTCAGAGACGGTTTGACCGTCTCTGACCGAAAAAAAAATAAAACGCCTCTTACGTGCCGCATAACCGACTGATGGCCGTTTTTGTGATCAACTGTGGGCCCCACACGTGCCCCATAAGCTCAATCCAAACCGTCTACCGTGTAGACAGCCGCGAGCAGTATAAAATCATGTTTAAACTTTTCACTCATGCGAGTACACGTGTGAGATACAGGGGCCAAGAAAGGGCTGCCCTGGGACGTTCAAAATTAATCTTTTAGTGATTTCTTCTCTGAGACATGTCAATGGACGTTAAAAACCACTCATTCTTGACTGAAATTCTGTCCTGAATCCAATGGACGGGGTAGATTTTTTAGAAAATGCTTCTATGGGGCCCATCGATCACAACAGCGAAATGGTGCGAAAGGTTTCGCACATCCGCAAAAACTGACTCTTTCAGGAGGTTGTGGCCCACCATCTTTGATCATATGACAGATCTGAACCGTCTATCATATAGAGGACCCAAGAAAGTCCTAAGAAATGGTATTTCTTTGGAATTTGAGCGAGGAAAGTGGCAATTTTTGAGGTACTGAACTTGGCTGCAAAAAGGCTTTTGCTGCGCATGCAATAGCTTTCCAAATCCGATTCAAGTCCGATTTTCACCACTCCAGCAGCTATATAAGGAGGTTTTGGACATGGGGAGCATTCATTCAGGTCTTGGGAGGGAGAAGCTGGAGCGTGGACGTGGGCTGGACGTGTGGAGCAAGAGAGAGAGAGTTGAGTTTTTTTATCTTTATTTTGATTTTAGTTTGTTTTGAGAGATTTAGCTCACTCATGTGTGGCTAAACCTCCTAGTTAGGGCTAGGAGGTGAAGCTTGTAGTGAGATGGGGGGTTTTATTTTATGTTTTTAATATAGTTTTAATTTATGAATTGACGTTGATTATTATGGGAGTATTTTTAAGTCTTTAATGGTCTGTTGTGACTGAAATTATAGTGGGTCTGCAATGGCTTTGAATATTTCCTTCTCTTTTATGTTTATGACGTCAGGAAGCCCTGTTGTTCACCATAGTCTCCTGGGCATGGTCGGATGTCGGTACCCTTCCTAACCTTCATACATGTGATTGGTTGGTAGTTAGCTTAATTCTGTTGTTTGCCATAGTCTCTTAGGCATGGTTTGGTGATGGAATCCATTCTAATTCATATACCTTTTATCTCTTGAAAACTAGATCAATGTCAGTTCAGTTAATTTCCATAGAACATGCATAAGATCTCCCTGATCTCTACAAGTGGATCCTCTGAATTCCTAGTTTCCCTACCTCTGATTTCTCTTTAGTTTTAATTTAATATTTCACCACTATTCCTTCAAATTCAATCGATTTAGATTTCATCTTAGTCTAGTTCTAGTTCTATTAATTTCAGATAACGTACAAGTTTCAGTCCCTTGGGATTCGACCTCGGTCTTACCGAGTTTATTACTACATCACAACCCTGCACTTGGGGAGTGAACATTAGTTTTCCAACAGTCAGAAATGGCTTAATGGAATTTAAGTCTCTGGACCATAACCCCCTAGCCACCATAACACTATAAAAGGAGGGCCTGGATGGGTCTCAAACCATCTCAACTCACTCCAGCAAATCCATACGAATTCTAAAAAAAATAGCCTCTCTACTCATATATTTTAAGTGTTATCCAGCAACATAGCAAGGTGTCAACCTTAGCTTGAAGAACAGATCAGTGGTGTGGTCTACGACGATTCAACCGAACCAGCGGCTGAAGATTAGAACTTAATTGAGCAGAAGTCTAAATCACTTTTCTATTTTTCTTATTTTCTTCTTTTGGAATTTTTCCTTTATATTGTAATACAGCTAGAAATAGTGAAATTGAGTTCCATTTGGTGGGCCTTCGTGTTTGCTGAACGCAGACCCACACCAGGCTCGTCGTATCCTAAAAGCAATTTGCCTGTAATCTATCAGCATACTCAATTTACTTGAGTTGGGGCAAATAACGCTTTAAGGACAACATTTTCAAACGTGCTTCAGCCTGTCCTTATTTCTAATTATTTTCGGTTTCCATATTATACAGAAATTACATTAATATATATAAATTTTCAAACAGTACATGTGGCATATTTGGTATATGTGACCCATATACACAAAATATTGTGTTTTTGCATGCATGAACAAGGGATAGGCTATCCTCTTTTCTTTTCTTTTTTGCTTTTTAATCTTTTTTTGCAAAGACATACAATCCCTGCTAATTTTCAAAATTTAGGGATGCAATATCCTTATTTTCCTTACATAGATGGATTTGAAAAACTTGAAGATATGTGAAGCATGTTTGGACATCACCAAATGAGCTACTTTCTCTACTTACAACAGTCGACAAGTAACTTGTTTGAGAAAAGTAAGTTTGGTTTAAAATCAATTATAAGTAACTTTTTAACCTAAAGGTACTTGATCACTTCAGCTTCATAAGTAGAAACCAAGATAAACTACTTGAGACATAAGTAGCATATCTTACGTAACTTATGGTCCAAACGCCCCTAAGTATCCATGATTTACTTTACAAATCAAATAAGAGAAAACAATAATGATTACACTTTTACATTTTATTTTATTTTTTTTTGTCCCCATGAAATTTCACTTACCAAATAGGCCCTTTGGCTAAAGGGTTGATAGTTTTTCCCCTAATGAACAGAAAGTAATCGGAAGGGAAAAACAAACTATGCCTTTCGACTAAGGCAAGCTACCACAATGGAGGGTCCATACAAAGGATATCTCTCAAAAAGAAGATCATAGGACCATCTCATCCAATAGTGAGGGTGAACCTTCCAACAGGAAACTGTCTGCTACCTATTTATCTTACTTGTATACATGTTGAACCTTTCAATAGGAAATACGGGACAAAAGTTCACTGCATTTGTATAGATTCTTGGAATACATGCAGAATTTTATACTAGCAAAGCATGAAAGATGCGGACATTTTTGGTGGACGACCAACTCACGAGAAAGGTTTGACAATTAGGTGTAGGTTGAGCAGTGAAATGTAACACCGCTATAGTTCTGATTCGCAATGGCTGGATGTCAACTGTAATATTCTCTGGCTACAACAGGGTATTCTGCTACCGATTTTCCCCGCACAGGTAACAAACCTTTTATAGATTTTCATAGGAAATGAGGCGTGAAAATAGACTCAAGAGATTGAATGAGCTTTAGTTATATTGATTTCAGAGCAAGATTTAGGAAACATTCTCACATTCCTCTCTTCCATAAGCACATCCAGCCTCCCTCTAGATTGCCCAACTACATTTCCTTGGACTACTTGCCCTAACTACTGTTTGAGTGGTTTCGCAGCGAATGGGTCTCACTACTATCCTAGCTTAAAAAATGTACAACCCATTCGCAAGTTGTAGGCTATCCTAGAGTCCATTTGGTTCCTATATTCAAGGGAGGCGAACGCATAGTATAGCAATGTTCATTTTCTGAACATGAACTCACCAATTACGCCATTCCGCTGTAATTCATGACAGCCTAGTTTGGGTTGATTGGGTACTGGCCACAAGGAATCAGACTGGCAAGATGAAACAGAAGAGGACTTTCCTTTTGCATTGCTTGACTTACATCCATTGAAAACTGACAAATACATCCATTAACTAAAATACATTTCATCACATGAACTTTTAGTTATAAGAGAACTCAGGCCACAAACATAACATTGGTTGGACCAAACCTGCTTATATAGGGCCATAAGGCAGACACTCCCAGGTCCCGCCAAAACTGTTACTGAGCCTAAACCTGAGCCCATGTAGGTCCTGCCCAAAGTTGAATGTGTTCAAGGTGGAAGAATCAGGTGGTCCCATTTATCAGGTGAGCCGTACATATATGTTGAATGTAGACCATTGATTAAGCTTTTTCCGACTGCGGATTTGCCGTATAAGTCTGTAAAAACCTGAATTATAAAAAGGAAGTGTTGAGAAATGGAAACTAATTTAATATGCAACCAACCAAAGTTTACAAGAATATCCAGCTCGTGTTCTGAAATTTATTGATAGTTGTTATTGGTAATGGCCAAAATATCATTATCACATTCAGGCCATGTATCAGGTGGGACACTGCATCGATGATCTAGCTAAGAATATAGGCTGTTCAATTATCATGTGGGCCACATGTACAAAGAACCTACGGAAGTTCTTCTTCAGCTTATCCATTGTTTTGTAGCCTACTAGACAGCTGACCAGCCTGAGAATCTCGGTACTACTTGATATACAGCTCCAATTTCCTATACATGTGCCAGTTTGGCATGTGCATACCTGATGTAGGGATGTATTTGGGGCCAGAAAACGTTTAAAACCAAATAAGAATTTAGCAAATTCTTTCGAAGGAGTTGTGGGGACTGCATACCGGATTAAGTCCGCAATTGAAATAATTTTCAACTTCTCTTTCCTTGCAAATTCACGAAGCTTGGGCAATCTAGCCATTGAACCATCTTCATCATCCACAATCTCACATAGTACTCCGACAGGGTTTAAACCTGCTAGTATGGCAAGATCCACCACAGCTTCTGTGTGTCCCGGTCTTTTTAGAACACCACCTTTCCTGTACTTCAAAGGAAAGATGTGACTGGGGCGGTTGAAATCCTCCGGCTTTGAATGGTGAGATGCAAGAGCTAAGATTGTATTTGCTCGATCTTTGGCAGACACTCCAGTGGTTGTGCCAACTTTGGCATCCTGTACAAGGCCATGTTAAATGAGTAATGAGAAGTGATCTGTCCAGTCCTTTGTATTGTTGAGAAGTAAACTTAATTTTCTAATATTTATACATTTTTGTAAAGGAATTTTTAAAAGATATAGAGAAAAAAGATAGCTAAAAGTTTAAAGTAGTATTTATTAAAAGGTTTATAGAGTTAATATTCCCATTCTAAATTATCTATGAGTGGTTAGATTAAGTAGGAACTGTTGCATTTTTAGAGTTTCAAAATAAGAAAAATTAATTTTTAAATAGTTTGAAAATTCCCTTCAAAAATTTCAAAAAGTAACAAAGGCTTCTTATCTTGTAGGCGTGGGTTTAGTCCCACATCGGATAGGCAAGTAGACCTATGCTTGTGAACTACAAACGCCCTAACCTAACCCATGATATGACCTACATGTGCGCTCGCCAGGCCAAGGACGTGGCATGGTGTGGTGCGGTGCGAGTATACTTATAAAGCCTATATATTTTTGTTGCATTTCAATTATTGACAGGGGTGCTTCCGCACCCATTCTTGGCATCCATTGAAGTCTATAAAAAGTAATTCTCCTACTCCAATTTTCATAATCATTTCGACATCAAGTTGAGTGATTATTCACGCCTTGAATCAATAACTTTTTTAATTCTTCTTTATTCAAAATTTTATTTCTATTTTCTTTTACAATAATTTTTATAATTATGGATTTATAAATCTAAAATTCCAACATGAACTCATTAAATAAAAATAGAAGTGTGTAGAAAGATCTTCAAATACCTATATATACATGTAAGGACCTTGTGATGCATCGAGTAAGAAATACTAAATAAAAGTGAGTTTCATCCACCATATTTTTAAAAGTCCTTTCTCTTATTTCACTCTTTATTTGTGTAGGGTGTTAGAATATCCAATGTCTCTTTGCATATCAACATGCATGGAGGGAAATTGGAAATAAAAACTCTAATGTCAAAGATAAAAGACTCAAGCAAATGAAAGGTTGTTAGTAATTAATCCTCATAACAACAAATATAAGAGTTAAAAGTTTAATTGGTCCTTGCAACATATTAAAAACCTAGTCAATATGCCAAAAGCCTTGTGCCTGAGAATGCATCAAGCTAGGCTTTTGAACTACTATGGATCCTAACACACCACCATGCTCTCTATATATGATGTCCACAATGGCTCACCCTAATGTAGCAAACACTTTGGTCTATTGTCCAGCTTAAGCCATTTCATGTAGGGCTTGCCCTCTCGTTCAAGTAGCCAGCCTTTTTCTATATATTTTGACTTTCACTCTAGTCTAGATTTTCCTTCCATAGGCCACCACCTTTGGGACTCAAATAGATCAAGTGGTAGAATTTGGCTCTGGTACCAATTGTTAAGAACCTATCAATAAGCCAAAAGCCCTTGGACTGATGGAAGATGTCAAGCTAAGCTCTTAAACCACAAAGGATTGTAACACAACCTGGCTGCCAACTTGTCATGTGTTAGAACATCCAACCCATGCAGAAGGTGGTGTCTGCCAAGATCACCTAGATCAAAATCATGCCAGTCCATTCGTGATGTTGGCCAACCGATACTCTACAAAACCAACTGATGTGCCAGCCAGATTTTTTCCCAACTGAGTTCTACAGTGGGTCTCAACTCATACAAGGCTTGGTGGCCCAAAACTGCCTTTCTTTCATCAACTTCTGACTCCTAGCTTGTAACTAAACAACAGAGCAAAACACAACATACCACCGTAATGGTGAATGCCGTGCAAAGTTTCTCCTCATTTTCCTTGTGCGTTACCATCAGAGGAAGTTATAACCTCTCAAGGTCTCCTTCTTTCATGCTTACACACACAATTCCGGTACCATGCTTTACAATATAAGCCATGGCGTCTGGAGTGACTAAGGATGCCGCCATTATAAGATCTCCTTCATTTTCTCTATCTTCATCATCTACCACAATCACAAACTGCAATATCACCGCCAAACAATTCAGCAATGAACCAAAACAACCCGGCATTATTTATTTTATTTTAAGGTTAGGTTGTATCTCTTATATGTAGCTCACTCATGGAAAAATCACCTATGACCATTGTGACGTGCAATTTCCCCATGTAACTTGGCTCACATGACAATTTGTTGTGTATGGGACATTTGAGCCTGTAAAAGGTGGGCCCCACTATGACGATCGTCTGGCGCAAAAAATCTAGCCACTCCATTGACGGTCCCCTATATCATACCTAAATAATGGACGGTTGACATCAGCTTAATTAGTCTGCCAAAAGCTTGATTCAATATATACATGTAACCAGCCCAGGAACTGGACTAGGCTGATTTTTATGCCAGGACAGTTGATGGTGGGACCTGTTTCATGCCCAGCTTGGATCTTCTGCACAACGATATGTTGGCACATGAGGTGGTTTGTTTAAAGTTCACATGGAATGGATTATAAGCGATCATTTCTTAACATAGAATCGATATACTTTAGCATTTTCATAACCAACCTTGCCGCCGGCGGATGTCTTCAATAGCCACGGGTATAGAAGCAAATCCTTTTAGATGACCATCCACGTCGAGTACTTCATTGTCGATGACAAAATCATCTACTAAAGGAGTGATCTCTGTTGTGATTGTTTCAAAATGTACTGCATTAGCTTGCCTTATTATCTACAATCCTCTACTTAATAAGATTTAACATTTTATTAAAGTAGCATGAAAGGCCATCGTTCCATCATAGATTAATCCGAACCACATGTTGACACTTTCCAATGGTGGGCCCCATATGCAATTTGCTTCAAAATACCCATATCACAGTGTATGGTCAATATAATTAGTTGTTATTTGTTTTATTGATAGGAAAATAAGGCTTGATATATATTTGAGTTCAAGCCTGTATCTCAAAGGTAGGTAAGTCATATTTCAGAATTATGGTTTTGGTTCCAGCACAACTTATGTAAAAACAGAATAAAATAGGGAAGTAGTTGGCAATGCTTTCATATTATGTAATTGAAGTTCTTAGGAATTATATTTTGTGTGGTTGTCATTATATACGTGGCATACATGTACCTAAATCCAAATTGCTCAAACAGTGGTATCTATTATGTAATATGAATTTCTGATTTTTCAAGATCTCTATATATTAAATTATGGAGTTTGAAGACAAGAAAATATATCCAAATTATTCTAATTTAATGCCATTATTGTTCTTTTGATAAAATTTTAAATATTCTTCTTCTTCCTCCCTTTTTTTTTTTGTTAAATTACTCTTAAGATGAGAAAGCAATACAAAATATGAAAGAGGGATCAAGACTATTATAGTAGAGGACCATCGCGAGTGTCCAATCAAGTCTCCATACTTTTAGAAAGTTCCCTCTTAATAGGATTTTGCCAATAAATATCTATTTATCTACTTATCAAATAACTTGTGAAATAAGCCCTCATCATGTGAGATAGGCCATGAATACCAAATGGGCCATGAATATGTGAATGGGTAGTGGTCCTGTCACATGGACAATAAATGGGGTTTACACTTGACGTAGGGAAAGATGTGAGGTCGAGCATCATCTTCCTCAAGGGGGTAATTGTTCTAAATCCATGTAACTTCTCTGGAGACCTCGAATCCACGAGAAAGAGAAAATAGAAATAATTTCTAGAAAATTCATAATTTGATTGATGATCTCAATAAAAGAGTTTACACCCCTTTAAATAAGTATACTAAGCTATGGAAGAAGTTTCGGAATCAAACTATAACTAAAACTCCTAAAAATTGTGACTTACTATTATAGACGGTCGTGATGTCTGCTAGTGCGCGCATGGTTTTCGGCCAAAAATAGTAAGTGTCCTATTTTGCTTCACCATGATGTTCTCCTTGTTATTCTAAGTACTTTACATGTTGGGCATAGTTCCTAAAGCCCAACAAATGAAGAGTTATACTCAAACTAAAACTTACTAAAAAAAAATTGTAAAAACCAAAATAAAATGGGAATTCAACAGTTGATATAATAGTATTTCACAAATTTGGCATGAGCAACCCAGTGTAGCAGGATTAGGTGGCTAAAGTAGATCATCCTACTCCAAAATCATATACGGTACTCTGAATAACTTGCGAGATACGCCCGGTTTAAGGTATAATGGTCCAGATCCCTTTTGTCGTAGACCGGGTCTATTCTGATCCATCTTGACCATGAAATTGTCTGCAACCTGCTTTACATCAACACTAGATCTAAAATGGGTCTTTGGACCACTAAGTGAGTTGATATCTGGACCGTGATTATCTAAACGGATCCGCTCACTATCTGATTGACCGCATTAACTGAGTTTAGTGTCTCTTGTCATGAAAAGACTGGGCACCACGGTTGATTCGCACAATCGCACGGCCTATGGTTAATGCTTTAGGCACTCGGCATGTCAACCCACATCATTTTAGATTTGATCACATCACCGGTAGCCTCACCAACATACTCATTGGTGACACTTGATGGCAATCATACATTGCTGACCTTTTCCACGATCGTAATTTCAGGACTCTTTTGGGTGACTGAAAAAGTGAAAACAAAATAAAATATCATTCCAACTATCTACATCTATGCATGTAAGAGTGTGTCAAAGGTTATTGAAAGCCAACCTACAATTCAAATTTATTCTCATTTCACCCAAAAAACGTGATGGCCATGATTTTTATATCAAAATAGACCGTTTGACGGGTTCGCCATGTTGGTATGGGTTCACTTAATAGACCATTTCAATAGCACAGATATGTGTACAGGTACAGGTGGTGGAGATGAACAGCCTTTATTATTATTTTTTTTTAATTAAAAAAAAGGGAGTTGTAGCTATGTTTCGGACCAGAATTGTCTACAATGTTTATTTTAGGCAACCCGTAAGACAGCCAAGCTTGTGGGGTTTGTTGATTGATGTTTTAATATGTAAATTAATATATTTGTTGTTTGATGCCTTTGAAGTTTTGCTTGATGCCATTGTAAAAATTTAAAATTTCTTCTATTTAGTTGCTACATACTTCTGGGTCCTGTTCGATGCCATTGAAGGCTGTTTGATGACATCAAAACCCTACTCGATGCCATCGTGAAAATTTAAAAATTTCATATTTAGTTGCTGAAAAGTTTTAATGTTAGTTGGATGCAATTGAATAATATTAGATGATATCAAAGCCTATTTGATGCTGTTAAAGTCCCATTGAAGTGCCACCAAACGATTAGAAAGAGTTGCACAAAGTTGCTTATGTGCCGGATATGGCAAAGGTTCTATACGGTCGAGCTCATGGGAACTTCTCATGAGGTTGAGCTGTGTGGCCCCACCATGATATATATAATTCACTTTCATTTGAAAAGAAGCACAAAAGAGGTTACGGATTGGGCATTACCTCACCGGACCTATCTAAGAAGAATGGTCATGTCAGAGGCTCTCTGGCCCAACGTGTTCTATATATTTTATCAACACTGTTCAACTATTTGGACGGATCATTTTATCCCATGATCCAAAATGAAAAAAAAATAAAATAAGTAGACTGGATGCTCAACTAAACCACATCACATGAAGTAGTGGGGATTGAACTCTAACTATTGAAAACTTTCTAAGACCCACGGCCATGTTTATTTGCCATCCAACTTGTTCACAAGGTCACGTAGACTTGTAAGAAGGGAAAACATAAATATCAGCTTGATCTAAAATTTTTGTGGCCCTTAATGGGTTCTTAACGGTAGGCTATAAATATCTACTACTCATGTGGTGTGGTCCACTTGATCCTTTAATATACCTCATTTTTGAGCCCATGTCCTAATATAATCTAGAAAAACTGATGGATGGGATAGATTTATCACAAACGTCATGGGGGCTCTACCTAGCTTCCTATAGTACAGGGTTAGAGATGGCATTAATTGAGAAGAGATAACATTAAATGAAGAGAGATGGATAGGAGGGAAAGTCTTTTTCCGGTAGAAAATAAGATGAGGAGATAGGCATTACCTGTGTGATGTATTTGATTAATGCACCACATTTGTAAAACATCTAGTCGGTTAATTAGGTAAGGTTCTTTGTAAGCATGTGAATCACATGAAATATTATTTCTATAATCAATAGTATGATATATTTATACTAAAAAAGTAAGTTATTAAAAATATGTTCTAACGGTTCAAATTTAATTTTCATATATGTATTCAATGATAAGGTTTATTTATTAAATCATATTTGATGAACGGTGTTGATCTTTAGCTCATATTCTTGTTATACCTGTATAAGACTTGATGTTACATACTCTCTCATAAGTGGGCATTATATGTAAACAAAGAAAAATAATCATGTAATTTAATGCATAGCTAGTTGGACCACTTTCAATAACTAGTTGTGTGTGAGCATATATATATATATATATATATATATATATATATATATATATATATATATATATATATATATATATATATATATATATATATATAGGTGTAATTGGGATCATGGTGTATCAATGTGTTTTCTAATTTATTCCTAATGTTTTTAAGGATTTGTAAGAGGAGATTTGAGGCTTGTTCGGGTCGGGTTTGTCACTTTGTGTCGCAAGAATTTTTTCATGTTAAAAGTTTTTGTGATTAGGCTTGGTTGTGCTGTTGGAATAATATACTAGATTCATCTCCGTGTGCTTCCATGTGCTTCTGTGGTCCCCCAGTAGGGTTCACCTTGATGTCTATATAAAATCTACTCCACATAAGTTAACACCATGTGGCCCACCTGAGTTTTCTATCGGACTCATTTTTATATCTTCTTTTCATCCCCGTGATTTATACCTTATTAACCCATTTGATGATGGCCCCACAGATCTACTTATGGTTATCATCCCATCTTCATTGTTCCTTTGTCACGTGGTTCATATGAATTGTGGATCTAACTGTTTGGCTTTAGGGCCTAACATCGAGGATGGATGCCTTATAGACGGCCGGAGGGGAATAACATATGCGACATGATGGCCCTAGAGACTTGGGTGTTTCACACGTTGCCATAAAAACAGGTGATGTAGAGGATTCCAGGGGCCATCTAATTAGTGGCTACCTTATGTTCTATGCAAGGATATATAAATAGAGGAGCCCATTTAATGAACGACCTGGATCTCGCATGCCATGTCAACTCATGAATGGAGTGACACGTCAGGATGAATGGATCTAGTGGGCCCTATGATGTATGGCCCATTGTTCAGAAAATGGCACGGAATAGACAATGTCATCATTTATTTTATTTTATTTTTCTGTACTTTCCGTTGTGAAATGTGAACCGTTACCCATTTCTGGTTGCGACACTGCTATGAAGTTCACTTATCGGATGGTCAAGGTCATCCAATCTATAGTGTTGATTGATGTCTTAAATCTATAAATCAATGTCTGTTAATGACCGTTTGATGCCATTGAAGTCGGCTCAATGCCATCGGTAAAATCCAAAGTTTATCAAGCTGGTTGCTGGACAATTTAGGTGTCCCACTCGATTCTATCAAAGCCCTGCTCGATGCCATTAGTAAAATCTAAAAAATTCATGTTTAGTCGCTAAAATGTTTTAGTTTTTAGTTTGATGTCATCAAAGTGGGTTTGATGCCAGTTGATGCCATCAAACGATCGCACAAAAATACACAAAATTGTGTAATTGCGTAATTGCAAGATTTCTTTCTGATTCTATTTGGGATTTTTCTTAAGGCTATATATACGGGTGTAAATGGAATTAGGGCGTATCTTAGAGCTTTTTAATTTATTCCTAAGGTTTTCAAGAACTTGTAAAGATAAATTTAAGGCTTGTTTGAATTTAGTAATCTCTCTATCCAGTAATATATGCTTTCATAGTGATATATGTCACTTTGTGCGGTTATTATATATTTTTTTTCCTGTAAGAGTTTTCCATATTAAATTTGGGGTCTTTGTGATTGAGCTTGGTTTTGCGATTGGAATACTTTGCTTATTCATCTCTGTATACTTCCTCGGTTCCCCAACAATCTATGTATATTTTAAACCGTTTTCCATCTATAGTAGAATCAATTAGATGGACGGTCCCAATGCATGGTACCACCGTATCCTCTGTTAGAATGGATTACTTTGCCATGCAGCTGTATTGAAACAAGATGTTTTCATCAGACAGATTGGCGTCGAAGTAGAGCCGTTGTTATTTGCTGCAAGTGGGCCCGCGAAGCCCAGCCCTTTGAACACCTTCGAGTACCTGTAGAAAAAAAAACGGTTGTCCAAAGAGAATTTTAGTTCTCTAGTAGTATGATGATCCATATACGTATGTATACACTTAGATTAAACTTGGCATGCATATAACTCAAGATAAACTGTCCAAATTGTGGACCGCAACGTTAAGGATCATAAACCAAAAATAATAATGAATTCGTGCTTTTATTGGGAGGAAATGCATGTACAAGAGAAACGGAGAGTCAAAAGGACATTGACCCGTTTCATATTCAATGTGCACTATGTGGCCGGCCTGATCAGTGGACCATGCTGACCTTTGGTCCCAGTAGTGTCCGTTATGGGCCTGACTGTCCGAGCCTGGCCCAAACCTGGAACGGGACAAGCACAGTAAATCAAAGCCCGAGTCAGGAAAATTGATTTTTAAAATCCATACTTCCCACTTGAATGCTTCCAATCTATCCCCTTATCATGTGGGCCATACATGCACAAAGAATTAGACATTTCAAGATGGATAGATAGACTGGTAAAGGATTAGATTGATACAATTTGTGGAACATAACACGTACATATAAAGTATTTGAACATATATATATATATATATATATATATATATATATATATATAAATGGTACTATAAGATCGACCTCATGGGAACTTCCCATGAGGTCGAGCTGTGTGGGCCCTACTGTGATGTGTGTCAAACACAATTATATACATTTTTATAAAATCAATCATTATTTATTCCCGTAATAAGCTTGTGGGGGTCCTTGCTCTTGCTCCAGCTGTAGACTCATGAGAGTTTCAACATCAGGTCAAGGGTTTGAGTACTCATTGGTGGTGAAATCCTATTATGATGTGAGTGTGTGTGCATGTGGCCCGATGCTAGCTGCATCAGTAAGCTGGATTAATGACATTAGTAACCCAATAACCAAAAAAAATGAAATCCAATTAGTATGTTCCACACAAAGAATTCTTGAAATGTCAAACATTTTCATAAAAAAAATCATTATGACATGAACTCTAAAATGTCAAGATCCCAAAAGATGAAAATTCAATTATAAAATTGTTCCTGTTTCAACAGGAAGATTAGAAATTTTTCTCTCCCCTCCCCTCTGCTTTATTTATATAAAAAAAATAGAAGTAAGAAAATAATAATACTCTTAAAGTCTACAAAAATATTAAATAGGAATATATATTCGTATGCATATTTCATCACAAGGACCATTGTCACAATAGATTGAAAGGAAAGCTAACCGTTGAGGATAGAAAGGTGTTGTTGGGAGAGAGAGACTAGTGCAAGCCATAGCTTTCTCCCGTCACGACTACCCAAGGTGATGAACAGGCTTAATCTGCGGACACCATCTGCCGTATACATGTGTTTATAGGGCTGGAAAAGCAAGCCAAACAAGAACATCATGACAAGAGCACGTTGTTTGGCGACCGACCAATGGAGCATTTACGGTTGAGATTTTGTTTCCCTGGTCTTGAAAACTATCCCAAGTTACGTACACAACCCGTTAGATGTCCCTAGTTTTGATCGAATTACCAAGCACGTCTTACTCCATACGGTAGAAGGTACCCCATGCCACACGTGCCAATATGGCAAACGTGGGATAGATCGAGTCCATTAGTCGAGTGGGGCCTACCATGAACATTCCCTGGTCAACAAATCATGCTGGCCCATTATCACAATGAATGTGGACCATAAGTCGCCCCTTTCTAGCCGTCCATGTGTCTGGTACAAGTGGGGTTCACTTGAAAGGCAGACCGGCCTGATTTATAAATCAGTACATGGTTGTGGAAGTCCTCATCTGATGAATGGCCCAGATCTTGCACACGTGCATGATGTTGGCATACCCTTCTCTCAGCCTTATACTACCCACTGACTAATGCTTGTGTTGGATAGTCCGAAGATTCCGACCAGAGTTTCTCCTGTCTCTCTAAACTTTAAAATCACAACGTTGAAACCTCTGAAATTATCGCGTCTGAGCCTGTGGGGAGGAGAAAGGAATACAGTTTGCTGACGCATAAGTGTTTTCTAACGGTAGGGCCCGCGGTTTGGTGATCTAAACCGTTGAACTGAAGTATCTCACCGAAGAAGGTAGTTCCCTAGTGAATCAAACAGAAAAGATCCTGGCCGTTTGATATTTGGACTTATTTACATTCTGAGGCTATGTGTGGACGGATAGAATTCTCAGGGAATTACATAAAAGGAAAAGGTTTCCCTTTATCATCACTCAAAATTATAGATTTCAAGGTAAAATTTTCATCATAATATAGATCTACATTTCTCAAAATAAAAATAAAAATAATAATAATAATCCGGTCTCCCAAAAAATTGATATTTTCTCTTGTAAAGAGTTCCACGAAATGGAATTGATTTTTGCCCATTTTGGATACTGCTTAATGAGTAACTTTTTAACTTAGTTAAGCTAATGAGTTACTTCTTGAAGTTGGGAGACACTTTGAAGTTGGGTCCGACATGATGGATGGACCACAATAAAGGTGGGCCTGCATGATGAACGGCCTACATAGAAGGTGGGCCCTACATGATGGATAGCCTATATTAGTGGTGGGCCTTGTAAGGTGGATGATCCACATTGAAGATAGGCCCCACACATTAGACAATTCACATTGAAAACAAGGCTAAGGTAAGCCCAACGTAATGAATGGTCCACGTCAAAGGTTGGGCCCTTGTAATGGGCGGTGGATGGAAATAACATGAAGAATAAGTACTCATGTGATGTTTTTTTATTTTTTATTTTATTTTAACACTCGGACACACACCCCCACACACTCACTCCCTACTACTGGGAATTCACCCCCTATGGATACTCAAACCCTGGACAGGAGTCTACCACCCGTCCAAGAGTAAGGATCCAAGTACTCATGTGATGTTGGAAACCAAGTATACTTTTTTTTAAATTTTATTATTATTATTTTTTTATATACATTTTTTCATATCAAACATATATTTTATTATTATTATTTTTACATTTTTTCATATTAAACATACTTATCTATTGATAGAAACCAATATAAGTTATTTGCGGGCCATGTAATATAACTTATGATCCAAGAGGGCCCTATGTAGTTATTGACTTCTCCTTTTGCACACCCAAACATAGAATTTTGACGCTGATGCACTGATTTCTCTTTCTCAAAGGGATTATGAATTCGTGTTTGTGTTAAGGATCAATGGTTCTGGATCATGTATCCGGTAGACCCCACAAATGTAGGTAATCCTGTAAATTTGCTGACGAAGACCTTAGAATGTTTGTGGTAAGGAGGTCTATCAAAGGGCCAGGCTCCGGTCAGGCCGAGACCTGTCCAAAGCTAGCCAAAAAAGGTAAAACCTAGGTCCGAGACAGGCTCAGGCCCAGTCCATAATAATTGTAGCCACCATTTTTGTACAAGAACTGGGCTAACTATCCATCAGATATGACAGAAAATTCTGTTGACACCCCAAAAATGCAGCCTGGGACAATGGGCTCTTAAACACAACTCAAGCCCAACATCGCCCGCCCAGCCTGACCCAAAGGGGAAAAAAAAAATCAGTGGTTCAGGCTCAAAAGCCTGCGGGCAGCTCGGCCTATTACCGGCCCTAGTGGGAAGGGGCCCACCTCACTGAGAAAACTTTCCCTGATCGAGAAATGAAGCTGGTCTGCTCATCCAGTGGGCCACAAGTTTAAGTTCAATCTAGTACCTTCCATTTTTCGTAGTCTTGGCACACTATCTCAGGCCAGGGCATGTTCAAGGTGGTCCATTCCTGATTAATGCCCCGTATCATGCACCTACGTTCCATGCTGTCATTCGTGTGGCGCAGCCACTTCATCATCTGGGTCATTAGCAAGCCCCAAAGAGTCCAAGGGTCCCAAATGCACTCTATGGAGATCTATCTCCATGGGACATCATATTTGTTGGGGAATCGTCGAAACACCGGGAGACAAATCAAGCATAAGTACTTACAATGACATGGCCAAGTTCAAACAAGATCAATTCGAATTTTATATTAAAAAACCCTTATAGAAAAAGAAAGTGATGACTAATGTACTATAATAACATAAATTACAAGAGATAGTGTTACCAATTCAAACAAACATCGAATCCAATTCATAAACCCTAATCATGCCCTTGAAATCTATAGGAACGAATTAGAAAACCCTCTCTATACTCTAATCCCAATTACACCCGACGTATATACTATCACAATCGGAATATGAAATAAATTCCGTACTTAAGCAATTTTGTCCACATATTTGATAGGACTTTCGATGCCATCGATGACCCCCATTGCTATTGAACTTATTTCAATGGCATCAAGTAACAACACTAAAATGTTCCAGCAACCAATATGAGATTTTTCGAATTTTCTCGATGAAATTGAGCACAAATTAATGGCATTGACCTTTGCTCGATGGCATCGAATGGTTTGTCAATGGCATTGACAAACCTTGTTATTGACATATTTAAGACATCAACAACAATATTATGATAGAGATCCTCTCCAGTGTATATGCGGCAAGAAATTGGGTAGATTGGGTCCATACTCTAGTGGGCATATGATGGATGCCATATTAGAAAAAAATAAAAAAATAAATAAAATCTCATACTCCATGCCACATATTCCACCTTACATTATTTAGTGATCAGGATAAAGAGGATTTAGGTTGTCCAAGACTAACCTCTGTGATGTAGAGCGGGTCGCGGACAATTTCATGGCCAAGATGGATCAGAAAAGGCACGGTCGGCGACAGAAGTGATCCGGACCATCGGACCTTAGATCGGGCGTATCTCACAATCCGGAATGAGTTATCCGACGTAAAGTATATGATTTTGGGGTAGAACGAGCTACTTTAGCCAACCAACCCCGCTACGCCGGGTTGCGCAGCCCGGATTTGCGAGAAACCCCCTGATCGACGGTCGTTTCCTCGTTTTAATTTTATTTTTACTATAAATAGTAAGTTTTAGTGTGAGTATAACTTTTCATCCGTTGGGCTTTAGGAGTTGTGTCCAACATGAAAAGTGCTTAGAATAATTAGGAGAACGGTTTGGTGAAGCCAAATAGGACACTTACTATTTTTGGCCAAAAACCTTGCGCACTAGTAGACATCATGACCGTCTATAAATAGTAAGTTTACTATTTATAGTAAGTTGCGAATTCTAAGAGTTTTAGTTGTAGTTTGAGTTTGATTTCTTTCTTATTGTTTGGATCCCTTATTTAAAGGGTTGTGAACTCGATTTTAGGAATTCATTAATCAATTTCGAATTTATTCTTATTTTCTACTTTCTTTCCTCGTGGATTCGAGAAGTCTCTGTGAGGAGTCCAGAGAAGTTTCGTGAATTCGGAATATTTATCATCTTGAGGAAGACGGTGCTCGACGTCACGTCCTTCCTTGCGTCAGTTTGGTATCAGAGTGAGGTTTTTCCTCAGATCGATGGCTTCTAACGACGGGTCGGGCAACAATCCCATGGGAGGTGCCCCAGGGAATTTACCTTTAACGGCAGCAGTTTTTGAAGCAACCATGCAAGAGAATCGACAAGTCATGCAAGGACTGCAGGCTTCTATGGACCGCATAGCGAATCTCTTGGCGGAAATCCTGGGGCAACTCCGTGTTCCTGGTGGTAATCTTCCACCACCGATTGTTGAAACTCGCAATCACTCTGATCGCAGGATAGTACCAGCAATGCATCCACGGGTCATTCCTGAGGAAGGGGGATCCAGTGAGGAGGAAATCGATGACATAATCTTTCAACACACCAGAGAAGGCGGCGATCGAGTAGATCGGACAGATCGAGAATTTAAGATGCGGGTTGTGTTGAGGGTCAAATAATGCATATTAGACCCCATTTATTATCTGGATTTACGAGCATGATACTGTTTAATAGCCCATTTTAATTGTGTTTAGGCTGCAGGGAACATTTACGAGCCTGGATCGAAATAAGATGCTAAAAGATGAGATTTAATGCTCAGAATTCACTAGAGCAAGGGACGGACTTCAGGGAACCAAGATCAACGGAATTACATGCCAGAGATTCGAGAAAACTGAGAAATTGAGGCTCAAGTGGCCCGAAATTGGCTCAGAATGAAAGATCATAAGGTTCTCACCATCCGATCAGCTTGAAACTTCATACATAGCCTGAGGACCATAAATGAACCGTACACGTCAAATTTCAGCTATTGAAGATCTCTGAAAGTGGGCCAATGGACTGATCAGCCCCTTAATTCATTGAGTGGGGCCCACCTGAGTTATGGATATACTTCAAAAGTGTTCTGGACGGATAAAATGAGATGGTGAAAAGGATGGACGGCACGGATCTCCTATAAACATCATAATAGACCCCATTAGAGGGTGAGCGTGCATCTAGTGCACGTACACGTGCACTGTATCGGTTAGAGCGCCCGGTCAAAACGGGCGCTGACCCGTCTTTCTCTCCTCTCTGCATAAGGTAACCAGTGAACGGACGCTGGCCGTCCATTTTTGCATATAGGGCCCCATACACTATCCATATCAACAATCCAGACTGTCCAACAGATTCCAGAGGTCCCAGTGACCTTCGCCTAGGTGGAAGAATCTTAAAATACATCATAGATCGAATTTTGACCGTCCGAACGGAAGACCGACGGTGGAGTGGGAAATCCCGTGGGCCACGTAAACAGCAAGTTAAAACTGACCCCTCCAGCTAAAATTTCGTCACGAAGATAATGGACGGCGTAGATTTCTCAAAAGACAACTGCAGTGGGATCCACCGAGAGTCCAGTGCCGATCCGTTGAAGGGCTCTGTTACGCAGTCCGGAGAAATCCGGATTTTTCGGGTTGTTATGGATCCATAACATGGATCGGTCGGGTGATCTGGACCGTCCATCGTGTAGCCCTCTCCACAATGTCCCAAGGGACGTTAATTCTTTGAAAAAAAAAGTGAAGCAAGGCTGTGCGGTTTTGCTGCACAAAGTCGACCGACATTCCATCTGCGAAAAGCTGCTGTTGTTGCGTAACTCTTTACGCAGCCGCGCATTCTCCACCGATAGCAGCCTTCCACCGCCTCTGCCATGTATAAAGAGAAGGGAGGCAGCCACGAGAGAGGGAGGAGGAGAAAGAAAAGAAAGGAAGAATCATCTTCATCACGGCTAGAGCTTGAGCGTGAAGAGAGAGAGAAAGAGTTAAGAGTATTTTTTTTTCCTTATTCTTGTGTTTTCATTTTTTTTTTTTTTTTTTACAGAGATATAGTCCATCCATGATGGGCTAAACCTCTTAGCTAGGGCAAGAGGTGAAGCTTGTAGTAAGATGGGAGATATTATTTCATGTTTCTAATTTAATTTTAATTCATGAATTGATGTTGGTTTTAGTCTGATTTTAATAAAAATATTTTTTGTCTTTAATGGTCTGTTGTGACTGAAATTACAATGGGTATGCAATGGCTTTGAATATTTCCGTTCTCCTTTATGTTTATGACGTCAGGAAGCCCTGTTGTTCACCATAGTCTCCTAGGCATGGTCGGATGACGGTACCCTTCCTAACCTTCATATATGTGATGGGTTGGTAATTAGTTTAATTTTGTTGTTTGCCATAGTCCCCTGGGCATGGTTTGGTGATGGAATCCATTTTAATTCATACACCTTTCATCTCTTTGAAAACTAGATCAACGGCAGTTCAGTAATTTTCATGATTTTTGATGCAAGCATAAGTTCTCCCTGATCTCTACAAGTGGATCTTCTGAATCCCTAGTTTCTCTCCTCTGAATTTTCTTAAGTGTTAGATAATTATTTCACAATTCTTCATTAAATTCTATTTTGATTTAGATTTCATCTCATTCTAGTTCTATTTCTATTTAATTTTAGATAACGTACGAGTTTCAGTCCCTTGGGATTCGACCTCGGTCTTACCGAGTTATTACTACATCACGACCCTGCACTTGGGGAGTGAACAGGTTGATATTCGTAACTTCAATGGCCAACTACACATTGAGGATTTTCTCGATTGGCTTTCTGAAGTTGAGCAATTTTTCGACTATATGGATATCCCTGAAGCAAAGAAGGTCAAGCTTGTGGCCTACAAGTTGAAAGGAGGAGCTTCAGCTTAGTGGGAACAACTGCAAGTTGCACGAACTAGACAGATGAAAGCACCAATCCGCACATGGCAGTAGATGAAGCAGTTATTACGTGCCCAATTCCTCCCTAGCGATTACGATCAGGTATTATTTCAACAATACCAAAGTTGTTGACAGGGTAGTCGGTCGGTGAGAGAATACGCAGAAGAATTTTACCGTCTGGCAGCGCTTAACGATTTAGTCGAGACTAAATCGCAGCAAGTCGCCCGATTCAATGGTGGACTGCGTATGGCGATCCAGGATCGGGTCCAGATGCAGCCCGTCTGGACGATGAATGATGCGATCAAGTTGGCTACTCGGGCAGAAGCACAACTTGAACGTTCTACCACACGGCCCTATTCTACCGCAAGGATCACTACGGCGGGTCCACCCCAGGGAGCTCCACAGGCTAAGGGGAAGAAACTCGTAGGAGCACGCACTTAACCTCCTACGTCTGAGAGCCGAGATCAGGGAAGCAGACAAGCTAGGCCCCAAAGGGGCGTATCGACTGCTGCTGGTCCAAGTAGAATTCCAAACCCTTACACTCGACCCCGGCCTGACAACTGTTATCGTTGTGGCCAACCGGGCCACCTATCAAATACTTGTCCCCAGCGAAAGGTGGCGAACCTCACTATCAATGATGGTAGTGCCGATAACATCGATGAAAATCCAAATGATGAAGAGCAGGAGCATACCACCGAGGATGAGGTAGATGAATCAAGTTGGGTTCAACAAGATCGCGGCGAGTCACTCGTCGTGAGGCGGCTCTTATATGCACCAAGAAAAGAAGTGCATCCACAGAGGCATAACATCTTCCGCACTAGGTGTACGGTGAATCGAAAGGTTTGTGACGTGATTATTGATAGTGGCAGCTGCGAGAATATCGTCTCCAAAGTCATGGTGGAGAAATTGTAATTGAAAACAGAGCGGCATCCCTCTCCATATACAATCGGTTAGATCAAGAAGGTCAGTGAAACAAAGGTAACTGAACGGTGCACCATATCCTTTTCAATTGATAAACATTATAAGGATGAAGTAGTATACGATGTGGTTGATATGGATGCATGTCACATACTACTCGGTCGACCCTGACAATCTGACCGTGATGCCACTCATAAAGGGCGAGATAACATATATATCTTCGTCAAGAATGGCCGGAAGACCATATTGGCCCCTATGGATCCAGAGGGACCACCTGAAACTTCTAAAGTGGAGGGTCGTTTTCTCTTAACCATACGGGACTTCGTGGAAAAATCCAAAGAAACAGGACAGGCTTATGCATTAATTGTAAAAGGGAAAGAACTCGAGCCTACCATCATCCCTGAAGGATTAAAGCCCTTGCTACATGAATTCAAAGAAATCTGGCCCGATGACCTTCCCGATGGGTTACCTCCCATGCGGGATATCCAACACCATATCGACTTTATCCCCGGGTCCAGTCTACCCAATCGGCCTCATTACCGAATGAGTCCGAATGAGTGCGAGATTCTTCAAGGGCAAGTGAAAGAGTTGATCCGTAAGGGTCTTATTCGAGAAAGCATGAGTCCATGTGCTGTATCAGCTCTTTTAACTCCAAAGAAAGATGAGAGTTGGCGCATGTGTGTCGACAGCCGAGCCATCAACAAAATCACCATAAAGTACAGGTTTCCTATACCCAGGTTGGGCGATATGCTGGACATGTTAGAGGGTGCCAAAATATTTTTTAAATTGGATCTAAGGAGTGGCTATCATCATATTCGAATAAGACCGGGTGATGAGTGGAAAACGGCCTTTAAGACCAAGGAAGGATTGTATGAATGGATGGTCATGCCCTTCGGTCTTTCGAATGCGCCTAGCACGTTCATGAGATTGATGAACCAAGTTCTGAAACCTTTCATTGGACGATTCGTTGTGGTTTATTTCGATGATATTTTGATATACAGTCAAGACGAAACTACCCATATGGAACACCTCAAGAAGGTCCTTCAGGTGCTTACTGAAAATAAACTGTATCTCAATTTAAAGAAGTGTAACTTCATGACTAATAGCATATTGTTTCTGGATTTTGTCGTAACGTCCAAAGGCATTCGAGTGGATGAGGAAAAGGTGAAGGCAATCAGAGAATGGCCAGTTCCCACAAATATTCACGAAGTGCGAAGTTTTCATGGATTGGCGACATTCTATCGTCGGTTCGTGAGAAATTTCAGTACTATTATGTCACCAATCACAGATTGCATGAAGAAAGGGCAGTTTCAGTGGACTGACGAAGCTGACAAGAGCTTTTCCGAAATCAAGCGCAGATTATCTACGACCCCGGTTCTTGTACTTTCCAACTTCAACAAACTGTTTGAAGTCGAATGTGATGCCTCATATGTCGGAATTGGGGGAGTTTTGTTTCAAGAAGGTATGCCGGTAGCCTTCTACAGTGAGAAACTTAGCGATGCACGCAAGAAATGGTCTACATACGAGATCGAGTTATACGCGGTGGTCCAGGAACTGCGACATTGGCGACATTATTTGATTCAAAGGGAATTCATACTTTACATGGACCATCAAGCTCTCAAATTTATTAATAGTCAAGCTAACATTAATCGTATGCATGCTAGATGGATCTCGTTTTTACAGGAATTCACGTTCGTGCTAAAACATAAGTCAGGACAACAGAACAAGGTATCCGATGCGTTGAGTCACCGTGCAAATTTGTTAGTAACTATGAGCAATGAAGTCGTCGGGTTCGACTGCCTCAAAGACATGTATGCCGATGACGACGACTTCAGGGACGCATGGGTTAGATGCCAAGAAGGTCACTCTGGCGACTTACATATGCAAGATGGGTTCCTTTTCAAGGGAAATCGATTGTGCATACCGAACAGTTCGCTAAGGGAGCAGATAATCCAAGAGCTACATGGAGGTGGCCTCAGTGAACACCTTGGGCGAGACAAGACGCGAGCTCTTGTGGAAGAACGGTATTACTGGCCGCAGTTGGTACGTGATGTGGGAAGGGCAGTCCAATGTTGTTATATTTGTCAAACCTCCAAGGAGCAATTTCATAATACAGGCCTCTATACTCCATTGCCCGTGCCTGATGGCCCTTGGGAGGATTTATTCATGGACTTCGTGCTTGGTCTCCCACGAACACAACGTGGCATGGATTCGGTGTTCGTGGTAGTAGATCGTTTCTCTAAGATGACGCACTTTATTCCATGCAAGAAAACTCTCGATGCAACACACGTGGCGAATCTATTCTTCAGAGAAATTGTGCGGCTACACGGGGTTCCCAAGACTATTACTTCTGACCGTGACACGAAGTTCATAAGCCACTTTTGGCGAACTTTGTGGACTCGATTCGATACATGACTTCAATTCAGCAGCGCCTACCACCCACAGACTGACGGTCAAACTGAGGTTGTGAATCGTACTTTGGGAAACCTCCTTCGATGTATTTCAGGAGAGAAACCGAAGCAGTGGGATTTGGCCTTGTCTCAAGCGGAGTTTGCATTCAACAACATGGTGAACCGCTCGACAGGAAAATCCCCGTTCCAGGTTATTTACGGACGAGTACCTCGCCACACACTAGACTTGGTCCCTCTGCCCAAGCTCCCGGGCATGAGTATTGTAGCAGAACATATGGCACACAAGATCATGGGTATTCATGCGGAGGTGCAGACTAAGCTACATGCCTCGAACGAAAAGTACAAGGAACAAGCGGACAAGCATCGTCGACAAAAGGTGTTCGAGGTGGGTGACCAGGTAATGGTCCATTTGCGAAAAGAAAGATTTCTGACCGGGACGTACAACAAGTTGAAGAATAAGAAGATTGGACCGGTACCGATCATCCGAAAGATCAATGACGATGCTTATGTTGTTGATTTTTCAGATGACTTGGCGATCTCACGGACTTTCAACGTTGCGGACCTGACCGAGTATCATGAACCAGCGCAGGAGGAGAACTCGAGGACGAGTTCTTTTCAAGTGGAGGGGACTGATGTAGAGCGGTTCGCGGACAATTTCATGGCCAAGATGGATCAGAAAAGGCACGGTCGGCGACAGAAGTGATCCGGACCATCGGACCTTAGATCTGGCGTATCTCACAATCCGGAATGAGTTATCCGACGTAAAATATATGATTTTGGGGTAGAACGAGCTACTTTAGCCAACCAACCCTGCTACGCCAGGTTGTGCAGCCCGAATTTGCGAGAAACTCCCTAATCGACGCTCGTTTCCTCGTTTTAATTTTATTTTTACTATAAATAGTTAGTTTTAGTGTGAGTATAACTTTTCATCCGTTGGGCTTTAGGAGTTGTGTCCAACATGAAAAGTGCTTAGGATAATTAGGAGAACAGTTTGGTGAAGCCAAATAGGACACTTACTATTTTTGGCCGAAAACCTTGCGCACTAGTAGACATCATGACCGTCTATAAATAGTAAGTTTACTATTTATAGTAAGTTGCGAATTCTAGGAGTTTTAGTTGTAGTTTGAGTCTGATTTCTTTCTTATTGCTTGGTTCCCTTATTTAAAGGGTTGTGAACTCGATTTTAGGAATTCATTAATCAATTTCCAATTTATTAGAAATTATTCTTATTTTCTACTTTCTTTCCTCATGGATTTGAGAAGTCTCTGTGAGGAGTCTAGAAAAGTTCCGTGGATTCGGAATATTTATCATCTCGAGGAAGACGGTGCTCGACCTCACGTCCTTCCCTACGTCACTCTACTAGGTTCCCACCAATGTTGAATATATCAAGGCCTCTAAATTGGGCCTTTGGAAAAAATGCAAGCCCATGTTCAGCGCAATAGTAACTTGCCCCGCAACTTAAGACAAGTCCAATACACATGCCTCAAAGATCGGGGCAGATTGGTTTAAAATAAGATGGACTGAGACGGACCAACCTTGCAGTGGCCCATACATTTGCTGGGCCCCACTGTTCATTTCACGTACAAAATGCGTCGACTGGGTAATTAGGGTTATTCAAGTAATGCAATTTGCCCATTGGATGATCTGGATTGACTCAAGTTTTTCTTACGTTCGTGTACGGTGGATGATCCACCACCATTTAAGAAATGGTTGAAAAGGATCAATGGATATTATCTACCGATGATTGGAGGGTCAGGTTCGTCATTGATTTTTGGACTGTGCTTCATTCACATTAGTATCCTCAAATTGCACAACTGGATGAATGTAAGCATGCCACGTGTATGATGGATGTAGGCATGATCGGATGAGTATGGTCCACGTACTGTACCAGTGTCGATTCTGGTATAATTCCTAAAAACAACACATTCCACCACCATCCATAAGTACACGTGCCAAGATTGTGATTGGTCATTCGGTGGTCCCACCATCATGGATGGACACCCCAATTGCATGTTGAAAGCCGACTTCTTGCCTTTTATGTTCAAGATCGTCAATTGTAAGAAGCTGATCCATGACTGATGGGGCGAGTTTAAGATCAACCAATTGCCCAAGGCATTGTTTGGAAACAATCAACTCGGACTCCACTCAGTCAACTAATGAATCAAGATTTGGACGAGTCAACCGGCGATTCTGCTGAGTCTGCTGCCTTTCCACCAGGTCTAACATTTTTAAACGTTTGTGAACCCATTACGTTACATAGACAAGGCTCGTAAAAAAGAGAAAAAGGGCTGCTAAGAAAAGTAAGGAAAAATCATTCAAGTTTTTTTTTTTTTTTTTTTTTGTTTTTTATAAATTTTTTAATTAATTAATTTAATTTTTTTAAAGGTTCTTTTTCATGCTTGGAAGGATGTGATGAGCTCGAGCACCTTATTCCTTGGGGAATAACTATACCGAATCCACTGAGCTCTCTAGACTTCTCATAGAGCTTCCTCGTATACATGAGGGGTAAAAATAGAAATAATTTGTAATAATTTTGAAATAAATAAATTGATGATAAAAAATAAATTACTATCCTTTAAATAATGAGCTCAAAGCTAAGATGGATTTTTAGAATTAAACACCCTAAAAACGTGACTAACTATAAATAGTAAACTTACCAATTATATACGGTCTCCATTCCTACTAAAATTCATGGTTTTCGGCCAAAAATAGTGTCCAATTTTAACTAACCATGTTGTTCTCCTGACTTTTTAAAGTCATTGGACACAACTCCTACAACTCAAAGGATTAAAAGTTATACTCTAATTAAAACTTACCATTTATAGTAAAATGAAAATAAAAAAAGACTTTTGACCGTTGATCAGATGGAATCTCACAAATGTGGCATGGGCAACCTCGCGTAGCTGGGTTGGTTGGCTAAAGTAACTTTTTCTACCCAATATCATATATAATACATCAAAAGACTCATTCCGCTTTGCAAGATACGATTGCTTTAAGGTTCTAGCAGTCTTGATCATTTTCACCTCCAATCGGAATTTCTTTAGTCCATCTTTGCCATGAAGCTATTTATGACCTGCTGTACATCATTTTTTCATATTAAAGATTAGGAGTATTTTGAAGGCATGTTTGGGTGTCACTTAAAAATAAATTCATTTTATTTTAGTTAATTATAATTTTGTATTAAAGATCCTGATTGTTGGTTATAAACATTATTTTTAATCATTACCAAAAAAAGTTATGATCTCTAATACATAATTATGATCATTAAAAACAATGAATTCATTTTTTGGTGCCATCCAAATAGGACTTGAGTGCTTGAAGCCAAGGTACTCAACGTCAATTCAAGGATAATAGTAGAGCTTACTAAAGCTGATAAAGAGTTACTAATGATTCAAAACAAAGAAAGCACTATATAAGCTAGCACCTTAATGAGTTCCTTCATTTGGCTTTTCCTTAATACACCTCTAGAATTTGAAAAAAGTTCTAAAAACATGAGTAGGCAGCTCACTAACAACTAACGCACTAAAGTATATAGTTTTGACGAAGGACATTGTCCCATACCTATGAGGATATGAAAAGCTTGGCCCTTTGCTTTTTACACCCGAGCGCCGGCTCGTTGGTTTGCTTTTACACAGAGAAATTAATATAAGGTGTAACTAAATTCCTTATGTGCATACATGTTAAAAACACAAGTTTCATGATCATCAATTCTTTTGGAGAACACATATCACAAAATCATTATATAAGGAAAAAAGAAAATAACAATAAACACATTATGTGTAGATTTTTTACAAGCACCTTCAAAGAAGTATGGTTTTGTGTTGAATCTCAATCTTTTTGGATTTATAATCTAATCAAGGATATAATAGATAAGAATTGAAAGTAAAAAATGAAATATTAGAAACGTCATTAAAAAAATAAAAGAAAATCAATTTGGTCAAGTAGCTTTGCTACTGACATTTTTTTTCATAGGATTGCTTCCAATTGAGTTTATTTCACTCAGTCCAGTTCTATACATGAATGATCCATGGTATGAATCAGCTAGCTTTTAGCCGATTTGAGTTAACTTCATTGACACTCTAGTTAACTTGCTGAGGTTTTAAGTGACAAATCAAGATTTAAAATTTTGGTTATGACCTAACAGTTGTGTACCGTTACTATCTAAAATGGCCATTATAAAATCCGAAAAACAAGCATTAAAAAACAAACAAATAAAATGCAGTCTCATGAGCCAAAAAAAAGAGGCTTACATACCAAAATATGAATGTCATTTAAAAAAAATTAGTCCCTTGTAACTAATGGATATGCTAATGGCTGTTCTTTTGAAGATAACACACTATGTTCCACTAGTTTCTCATTAGGTAGACCAGATGGAATAATGATTCTTGTTGTCGCTATTATGGTGGGCGGTTGATGCAAGAATGAACGTGATGAGGTCGAAACGAGTTCACATCCCTTTAAATAAGGGAACCAAGCAATATGAAAGAAATCAGACTTATACTACAACTAAAACTCCTAGAATCCACGACTTACTATAAATAATAAACTTACTAATTATAGACGGTCATGATGTCTACTAGTGCACAAGGTTTTTGGCCAAAAATAGTAAATGTCCTATTTGGCTTCACCAAACCGTTCTCCTAATTATTCTAAGCACTTTTCATGTTGGACACAACTCCCAAAGCCCAATGGATGAAGAGTTATAGTGAAACTAAACCTTACTATTTGTAGTAAAAACGAAAATAAAATAGGAAAACGACCATCGATCCAGGTGTTTCTCGCAAATCCACGCTGCGTAAGCTGGTGTAGCAGGGTTAGTTTGCTAAAGTAGCTCATTCTACTCCAAAATCATATATTTTATGTCGGATAACTCATTCCGGATTGTGAGATACGTCCGGATTGTCAACCAGGCCTTTTCTGATCCATCTTGGTTATGAAATTGTCCGCGACCCGCTTTACATCAGCAGTGGGTGCTGTGGTATTTTAATTTCTACGGTTGGGTCCAATGCATGACCAGTTTGGGATGTCCTAACCAGTTTGGGATGTGAATCAGGTGGTGAGGAGCACGTCACTGATGAAATGATGTACTAAGATTTGATTAGTGGGACTAAACATTGTCGGGGCTAACCTTTTTTCAAAGAATATTTTTGGCCAAGTATAACTTATATCTACTGTGTATGAGTCTAATCAAATTTCATCATGTCATTTCATGAGCTATTCACCACCCAATCCACAGCCACTGATTTGACCCATTTGCATATATATGATTCTAGACTGACTCCCAAAAGAGACAAACTTGTGGTTGGATAAGCCTAATCCTTTGTTTTAATGGCTAACATGGTAGGACGTTGAATGGATTGGATGTCATAAAAAAGATAACGTGACCCAAAAACCAAGATTTGACATTAAATAAGTTCATAAAATCATAAATCTAAACTGATTTTTAATTTAAACCCCATATCTTAAATCCTTTTCAAAGTAGTACACCTTGTTGGGCAGGCGTACAAAATTTACAGGGCTCAAAAACTAGAAAGGAAAAAATTCATTTATTGGCACAAATTTTCTTAATTTCAGCACCAATCATCACTTGTTACTATTTCTAATGATAATATCACAAAACTCCTTATCTACTGTGTATGAGTCTAATTAAATTTCACTATGTCATTTCATGAGCTATTCACCGCCCAATCCACAGCCACTGATTTGACCCATTTGCATATATTTAGTTCTAAACTGACTCTCAAAACAGACAAACCTGTGGATGGATAAGCTTAATCCTTTGTTTTGATGGCTAACATGGTAGGACGCTGAATGTATTGGACGTCATAAAACAGATAACGTGATCCGAAAACCAAGATTAGACATTAAATAAGTTCATAAGATCATAAATCTAGACTGGTTTTTAATTGAAACCTCATATCTTAAATCCTTCTCAAAGTGGTATACCTTGTTGGGCAGGCGTACAACGTCTACAGGGCTCAAAAACAAAAAAAGAAAAAATTCATTTATTGGCACAAATTTTCTCATTTTCAGCACCAAACATCACTTGTTACTATTTCTAATGATAATATCACAAAACTCTTTATTTTAGAATGAGAAGGAGAGAACAAACAGCCTCCAAGAAAGATTCTACTTTTCCCATCTTTTCAATGAAGTGAAAGGCATCGATGGGATTGTCGAGGAAAGTAAAAAGCTACCTACAGCTAAATGAGTCTACTCTCCTACTCTGCATACCAAACTAATTTTTCTCTACACACCATGGTCCGCAGACTTTTCAAGTGATACCTGTTATTCCCCACCTAGGCCACGTGGATCATTGCAAGGACCCACATCATAAGGTGGGCCCACAGTGGATAGGCCATTGATGGTCCACTTTTTAGTAAAGATGATCATAAAACCAATCCAAAAGTTCAAAATGGACTTGAATGTAAACCATCGATCATTTTGTGATTTTTATCTGTGGTTCCAGTGGCTAGGATTTTTCTGAGGAATTCAACAACTTTCCCATTGTCTTTATCTCTTGAACGGTTCGGATCTTCTATCCCGAATGCCCTATCTAGCGGCCATGGATTTATTTCAGTACTACGCAGACCACGAGAGCGGGCTTCTTTAGTTCTGTTGAATTCGTGCAGGAATCTGTAGGCTCACATCATTTCTTTCTTGAAATTGAGGCGAGGCATTGCATCGCATGTGATCCGAAAGCCTAGCTTGCCGTCTTCGTACATAAAACTTTCATACGTACGTTTGATTACTAGCCGTTTTGGTTTTGAAAAGTAAACATCATTTCATTTGAGTCTGTTCGCACAAGTGAAGTAGACTGTGGAACACTGATGGGTCACACCTGCTGAAGTGGCGTGAGTGTACCATTTGAATGCCCTGGCCCAAAGATCAGGCCAATCTGGTCATTAGGTGGGCAGCACATACTGACTTTAAGCATATGATCAATAGCATAACAAATTCTCTTCGTTCAAAGGTTAGGATCATCGCATTCCCATGATTCTTGTACCATGTCTTGCTCTAAATGCTACCATCGAATGAGTCATCCAAATTGATGATTTGAAAACATTGCTCACATCATATGAAGGTAGAGTTGTTTGCAAAACTCTATACCTATGTGTTATATTTTGTAAATTATTTAGTTTCCTAATAAATTATTTTAAATTTAAGTTCAAACATCGATTTTCAGTTGGCTTTGGTATTTTAAATTTTAAAAGTCTTAAAATGGGTTTGGTATTTTAAAATTTAAAAGCCTTAAAATTTAGAAATTATGTTTGGTAGCTTAGATTTTAACTTTGAGGATTTTTAAAATTATTTTTTTATATATTCAGAGGATATTAAGTGCAATAGCACAAATTATCTCAAATATTTTAACACGATACGTATGAGTAAGGTTTAAGAAAATTGTTATGTTGAGCTCGTTGTAAATGAGTAATATTTGTTAAAAGAGAAAAAAAGAAAAAGAAAAAACAGTTAGAAGTATTAAGTGGCCCATGAAAGTGGGCTAACTAATTTTACGAGTGGAGTGACTGCATAAGTACTCAAAAATCTCATATTTCTTTTGGGGTGATTAATTTTTCTATGGTGTGGTCTACAAAATGATTATAAGAGTTTAATTTTGTAATATTATATTATTGTGGTGCGAATGTAGGTAAAAACATCAAATAGTTTGAAAGACTCTGAATACCTTGAAGAAAGAGTAGATGATAGTAATTATAGTGGAAGAAAAGATTTGAAAATTCAAGATTTTGCTAGCTTGGGTATGTTTTACTTTTCCATTACTTGTTTTTGTGAGGCACTATACCGGAACCATGCAATTGAACAATTTCCAAACATGAGGCCCACTAATCAAAAGTGATTGGCAAACTAACCTAGATAGCCATTCAAATATCAAGATGGCTGTGGGTAAGATGATCAGTAGGTGTGAGGGATTGATTCTAGATCATCTAGCCATGACCCACAGCTTGTGGTATGTTGATGACTCTTAAAATTCTTATACTAAGTACTTTGAACTAAAAATATTACCGTTTGCACCTTATATAATGATTATTAGATCCAATTTTTCCATGAGACGGGCCATATTCACTCCTCGGGCATACAAGATTGTATGGAATAAATGGACTGCATAAGTTATATTTTTCTAGTCATCCATTGTGCATAGGGGTGTACAGGAACCAAGCTAGCTCGGTTAGTTCGCTTGACTTGACTCGACTCGAAAAAGCTCAATTCGACTTGGTTTGAAGCTGAATTCAAGCCGAATCGAGTTGATTTTTTAGCTCGAAAATGATTTCGAGCCGAGTTCAAGCAGGCTCCAGCTCGACTCGACTTGGATCGAATCCAACTCGAATCCAGCTGGAATCAAACTCGGATCGAACCATTTCAGTGACTCGGTTACTTTGTCATTGATGTCGCTCACTAATAAGCGTTTGATAAAATGACTCAACGAAGTGTGGTTGATGACAAGGAAGGTACGTACATGAAACAAATACCCTTTTTTCCTTGGTTTTTATGTTGCTTAGAAGGTGTTTGATAAAATACCTGTAAAACTATTGCTTCTGTTTCACATACAGAGGGATTTTGAGGTGCAGTCCAGGTGTTTGTGGAAATGCCTTAATGGCGAACTTGGCCTGGGCTGCTGACTGAACTGAGCTGAGTCGACCAGTCAAGCTCGAGGACCAAGCCGAGCCGAGGTTAGCTAGTGGCCGAGCCGAGTCGAGTTGAGGCTAGCTCAACTCTATTCAACTCGATGTACACCCTAGACTAAGGTTCATGAGCTTGTTTGGATATGTGGAATCCAAGTCAATGTTATTTCTACAAGTTATGTAATTCTATCCATTTCAATTTTTATGGTCTTATTCGGATAAAGTATGAAACCCTCATTATTATTTGACAACAGCTGCCTTATATGTTATCTGTTGTGCCTAAAAATATTAATTACAAAAAAATGCTAATACTTGTTTCATACAATCCACTCTTTTATTTGCTATTCAAACAATGCATCAATTAAAAGCCATTTAGGGCTCGTTTGGATACTGCCAAATAAGTTACTTTTTAACTTATGTTAAGTAATTAATGTATTTTTTCACTTAAGTTAATTTGGTAGGCAACATTGTAAAAGTAATTTATGTGTTAAAAGCTACTTATCTTGATAAGTAAATTTTTTAAAAAACTTTTAAACTTCTCCCTCTCACTGTCCGTGTCAAACGAGGCCCATGTGATGGATTGTCCATATTGAAGGTGGGACTCATATGGTGCTTAGTCCACATAGAAGCTGGGCTCCACATGATGAATGACCCTATATTAATGTGGGCTCACATGTGAATGCTCGATGTCAAAAAAGTTGGCCTATCATGATAAAAAGCCCACATCCAAAGCGGGATGGTATGATATGATGGATGACCCACTTCAAAGGTGGGGCCTACATGATGGACGGTCCACATCAAAGGTAAGCTCCACACGATGGACGGTGGACATTGAAGATAGGCCCCACATAATGAACGGTTCACATCAAGGTAGGCCCCACATGATGGGGTCCACATCAAAGGTTGACCCTAATGATGAGTGGCCCATATCCATGGTAGGCCCTAGATGATAGATGACCCACATTAGAGGTGGGGTCCACATGATGGATGATCCACATCAAAGGTGGACTCCACATGATGGGTAGTGGATATTGAAGGTGGAGCCCACATGATGGACAATAACATTGATGGTGGGCCTCACTTGATGGACGACCAACATCAAATGCGGGCCCTACAGAATGTGGTGCATATTAAAGGTTGGGCCATAGTGATGAACGGTCTACATCCAAGGTGGGGCCCACGCAATGAATGGTCGACATTAAAGGTGAGGCCATACAATGAATGGTCTACATCAAAGGTTGACCCCACATGATGGATGATGGAAATAAGGGGAACTAAACATACGAGAGATAGTTGTTTATGATGTTAGAAACAAAACATGCTTTTTAACCTTTTAGTTGATAAGGATATTGGATACCAAACATACTTATTGGCTGAACAATTAGAAAGCAACCTAAGCTACTTATGACATCAGCAACTTACGATAGAAACATTGTATTTTCTTCTCTTTTTATTGCTGTGTAAACAAAACGTTAGAGTAGAAACTTGAATTTTGTGCCATATGATCTAGTCAAGATGACGATATTGTGGAAAGCTCAAGTTTAAAATGTGTTGGTGTGCATATGAGCAAGGCTATGCACAGATGGGACTCAGTGAATCTTCAATCTTATGGATTGTTTAGTAGTAACAAAAAGTTTAATCTCTAACTAGTTAGTTCCAGACAAATCTTTTGCCCATTGTTGATTTTCTACCTTCTTATACATAAACAAAATAAAATGATACGTTATCGTCACTAAAACCTTTGTATTTTTATTTTTTTTTGTGCAGACACACCCGACACACACATCCACACACACCATAGTAGGATTTCACCACTTATGGGTATCAAACCCAAGACCTCGTGTTGAAACTCCTTAGAGTCTTCCGCTAAGGTACTTTAACCCAGCCATTAAATACATTCTAACACCTCACATGTGCTATATATGCAAACTTATATTTTAAAGCACCATCCATGTACCTAGTTTTCAATATAAACATTATTCATATATGCCATTCTCTCTTGGATGAATATTTATTGAAATTGATCATAACCATTCTTGGCCACCAGCAGCATATAAATAGACATGTATGGAGAGGAGTATGGTGAGTGTCCGAGAGAGAAAAAAAGAAGTGAGAATAGGAAAAAAGCCATCATATGTTTTTTATTTTTTATTTTTAATTTTTTTACACATGCACACACACCACTATACACGCACCATAGTGGGATTTCACCACCTATGGTTACTCGAACCCTCAACCTGGTGTTGAAACTCCTGAGAGTCTGCCACCGCAGTATGAGTAAGGACCCAAAAAACCCATCATGCTGAAGTTGAATGGAATACTTTAATATGGATGTGGTGTACCCTGAAATATCACATTGGTTGGAAGATCCTTGCCAACTGAAACCACTAAATTACTTTGAACCACTTACTTCCAAACAAATACGATGTAGGGACTGTCAACCTTATCATGTACATCTATATTGCATGTGACATAGACAGCTTTCGGACATGTTTCTCCTCTCAAATAATTTAGTAGGCAGAAAACTTTGAATATTTGAAGGCTATGGGAAAACATTTTAAACAAACGTATTTTCAGGATGGAAAATGTAGTTGGATTTTATGTTTCGTCAATTAACTCCTTTAATTAGGTATAAGTTTGCTTTTTCTAAGGAAAATTTTGTAATTTCAAATTGTTCCTCCCAAGTAGACCACGCACATCTCCTCTTTATCATCTTTATGTATAACCTACAACAAAGTCGTTCAAAGGTTCTATGAAACCTCTCTTAATTGTGAGGCATCCACTTCTCATGTTAAGAGGATAGTAAAAAATAAAGATAAAAATCTAAAATTTGAGTAAGCCACTATTAGAATACTTGAGATATCATGTATATATGTATATATTATATATAAGAATGAGATAGATACATGTATATCTATTAAGATTTTGATAAATCTCTACATTCTTTGCAATGTAATCCTTAAAATAACAGCTACAGTACAATAAAAAGTTGTAATGAGTCACCTATCATTGGAAATACTCTGCACACCACTCACTTTTTTCTGTGTGGTCTACATATGGGCGTGGCGAAACTGTTTTACTATCTCTCTCCTCAAAAAATGCTCGCATGACTTTGGTACGTAATTGTAAGGGGTGTGACTGGGGCAAAAAATTAGGCAATTTTAAATTTGGTGGTTCATACCACGTGAAATTATTGAGATAGAATTTAGATATTCTGCTTGCCACGAACAGGAAAGCTCTAATTGTTGCAATGAAATTGGGCCACATTATCAAAAGTTGCATTTAATGTAACAATGCTAGCAATGTCAATGATGATGTTAACCAATCACGATACACGAAAACAGAAAATCCTTATTTGTGACAATCAAAAAAACAGAAAATCCTTATTTGTGACAATCAAATAATCTGGATACATTGAGATGAGTACTGCCAATATTGAAATCATCCAAATTGTGTAAGGTTCACTGCTGTGTTTATATGGCATCCAATCTTCTCAATTAACGGGCCGCACCAGGATAAAGGATTGCCAGAAAATTAATCAGAACTACAAAAATTCATAGGACTGCACCACGTGAATTCAGATGTTTTAGGCATGACTTTACATTATTTACTATAGTTTGGCCCACTTAACTCTTAGATTAGATTGATTTTTAGGGTCAATGATGAAATCGTGGCAACGCACTTGATGGACGGTGTGGATCAGATTCACATTTCTTCAACTTAGCGGCTAGTTGCTGCAAGTTGCGCCTCTCTTTTTCTCCTCCCCTACTCTCTCCACGTACATTTGCACGTGCCATAACCATGAAGGATGCTAATTTCCTTTTTTCCATTTATAATTAGCAAAATTCAGCGGTGAATGATCCCATCCATGTAACGTGACTGGGTCTGGGATCACAAACCAAGGGCCCAGACGGGTCAAACACCCGTGTAACTGTGTAAGTGGCTCCCTCTGTTTTGACGCGGCGTTGGATTATGAATGGATATTCATTGCTCAATACCTAACATCTGGTAAGTTGGGAAATGGCTCCCATCCGTCCATCGAGTGGCTCCTGCCCGCAGACGGGTCTTATGTGAAAATCACACTGAATGAATGATCCTAGCCCATAAGATTCTCATGTAAGACGATTTCATCTCGATCGTCCATTTGAAACGCGCCGTCAGCTGACCATTTATAACAACAATCTAGTGATGGACAGTCTGGATCCACCACACCATCTTCCACGTGTCATTTGTGGGTGACGAACGCCCCGGGAGCGGATTGGCTACTGACCAGTTGAGTAGCGAGACTGCCACTGAAGTGACGTCATCGAGTTCTGTGGTCCCCACTATGATGTATGTTTTATATCCACGCCGTCCATCCATCTGGAGAGGTCATTTTAGAATAATATACAAAGAATGAGTCACATCCAAAGCTCCAGTGGACCCCACCAGAGAAAACAGTGGGGAGAGTGACGCTACCGTTAAAAACTTCTAATGTCCACAAAATTTTTATATCAAGCTTATATTTGTGTTTTCCCTTCTTTAATGTCTTTTTTAACTTTTCAACCAGTTGGATTTCGAAAAAACATCATGGTGGGCCTTAGGAAGGTTTCAACGGTGGGCATCAATCTTCCTGCTGTTTTCTTGGGTGGGTCCACTAAAGCTTTGGATGTGCCTCGTTCTCTGGGTTGTGTCTTAAAATAACATATCCAAATGAATGTACGCTGTGGATACAACACATTATAGTGGGGTCCACAGAACTTGGTGACGTCACTTCAGTAGCGAGTCTCGCTACTCAACCTGTCAGTACATAATCCGCGTCCGAACGCCCCTCTCAGTTCCGTGCGTCGTTCCGTTAGAGTCAGTCAACGTCCCAAACAGGAGAAAAACTTTTATACTCCGGCAGAGACTGATAGATGATACGCAGGCACTTAAGAATTACATACCGTAGCGTACAAGTAATCAAACTAAAGCAACCAGATTAGGAGTACAGTATACATGTATCATGAACAAAAAATTACGCTTATTTGTTATCAGAGTATCAGATCGGTGGACATGTATTCAACGGTTGACAATGAAAACATCCAATGTTCTTCTTTCAACAAACATCTACAAATCAAAGGTTAGGATGATGCTTTTCACCTACAAAAACCATCCTCCTCGAACGGGTTGACTATTTATTTTCTTTTTCACAGTCAATCCATGCAATCCACATCACGGCCCCACTATGGATGGACCGTTCCCAAAACTTACACTATTTTTAGACGATCCAAACCATCCATTCAGTCACAATCAGATGGATGGATAAAATGGAAAATGGTCAGCAGTTTAAGATCAGCAGGTGATTTCAGATGGTTAAGCTGTTTGATCAATATTATTTCCAGATGTACTACATGCACATCCGGTCCCACTGTCGGCTTTCTGGATTGTGTCATGTATATGCAATGTCTGGGGCGGTTCAGTCACCACCATTTAAGGGATTCTGAAAACTCACATATTAGTCAGGCGATATACTGTAACGTCCATGCATATCTTAACACTCTTTCTTAATCAAGTGGGGCCCATATAATTATATGTGGATGGGAGATCATCTAATCCAGAAGCATCACAAGATTCCAAATGGGAGGCTACAGACATGATCGAGGGATCCAGACCAATGATAGGTTGGGCCACACCTTGGATGGCAGGCTCCCAGAAAATTAATCTTCTAGGCATCACCTTTGAGTTTTTCTCAGTTGATGAACATGGGCTGCCACTGTATTTCTCATCTCAGCCGTCTATTTGCAGGTTACAAATTGAAAGGTTGGCATTATCCTATCGAGGAGATTTTCAAAAGATGGTCCATCCATTATGTTGCTCAATATACCAACGGTATGGATCACTAAACACCATGGGCCCCACTTGTAAAGGTATAAAAGACTAGACTGTGTATATCCTCTGGCCGAGGACCATACAACTCCTCTTGCAATCAATTCAAAGAACAACATGCCCACAAGCAATCCATCACAGCCACACAGCCAAGCATGCAACTTCGGGGGTTGAAAGATTGAAAAGGCACTTCACACGTGCGGAGTGGAAGAAAAGAAAAGGTGGGCCACCCATCAAGTCCATGAAAACTACTTGCTGAGCTGGTGGGATCGGTTTTATCAACAACAGTGCAGTTGTCGGCTTTCAAAGACAGTGAGATGAGTGAAAGAGAACCTTTCTCACACTGTTCCAGCCTCACTTGTCCGTGCTGCTTTGATGCCTCACTGGAGTTTTCTGTACAGATGCATTATTGAATAATCAGATCCCACGCTCTGCGCTTTATACTCGGACTTACATTTCTGACAAGTGGGGCCTGCGCTTCAGTAATCCTGACCGTTGACAGGTTGCTTAGCAATCTGGATGGATCATGACCCAGAAATCTCCTCGATAAGACAATCCTAACCTTTTGATTTATTGCGTGAGAAAAGGCCGTTTGAATGAGAAATTACAACGGCAGTCCACATTCAAATGTGGGTCGTCCACATATTAGAGGCCGAGATATGCTGTATCTGATTATCTTTTGGCTGTGGTCCATCGACGGTGGAAATAACACAAACTCTTCAAACCCAAGGACAAGGTACGAAGCCTCCCGTGAGGCTCATAGGATTCCCATTTCCTAGTGTACAAGGTCTAAATGTACTCGGGTCGTTAGTTTATAAAGGTGGGACCGTGATGGGTCCTGACTCATGCCTCAATAGACTCGCAAGAGATTCAAGACGAGGTCATGGGTCCCAGTGCTCATTGCGGTGAGAAACCACTGTGGGACCCGTGGATCACTAATCCAGGCCATTGATATGCGGGTCCATACGGTGGATGGACTATTTCTTACCAAAATAAAAATCTTTTGCTTATCATACGTAGGATTTTGATCCATCCATGATAAGGCCCAACAAACCAATGGCGTAGATCACTGAAAAATAGGGTCCACTTTTATAGACCATGGACCCGAGTTCTTAACTTATACCCCTGCAGAATCTCGAGACATTTCATTTTTATGTGAGTGAATGCGTTGGAGTTGTGTAAAGCCCACCCATGATGTGTATGAAGAATACAAACCGTGCATCTTGTGCGCCTCGTCATAATCACCGTAGATCACTGTACTTCGCCAGAATCACCCTGATATAAAACTCAGGTGGGATACAGTATAGGGAGCAAGGTGCAAATAAGCCTAAAACCGATAAATTATAAATTTGCTTGTTGTGACCCACCTAAGTTTTCAAATGACTTAAATTTAGGCGTCTCCCTTCATGCTGGGGTGGCAGACCTGATGAATGGGTTGGATGGCATATAGACAACACGGCGGACCCTACATTCCATCTGGAATTTTCTATGGTGGGCAATCCCCTCCCCATCATTCCCGACCGTGTGTAGATATTGATCAGCCTTTATTTTAGGATCTACGACCAACATGGTGGGTGCATATAATGGACGGGTTGGATGGAACTCATACGTCACGGGTAGGTCCCACACGGCTCATACATATGCTAATTGTCATTGGTCATCCCCCAACGTATGGTTATGATCGAACATAGGCGATTGTCCCCCATTTTCCATCACCGTAAGGCCCATGGTGCGCCAACAGAGATGAACTGTTCACCGTGATGATCTGATGATCTAAACCAAATTTGATGGCTAGGATCTAAGATAAATTATGGATTGACGGTTAATGACGGGACATAACAGCACAATGGTTTGGAACCATCAATTCGGCTGGCCAGAACTGAAGAACTGAGTAAATGTAGCGAAGCCCACAAGCCCGCAGTTAATAAACCATCACATGCCAGGGACTTGCCAAAGAGGTACGAAAGATCATTTAAGAAATTACATAATAGGTCCAAAAAGGGTTTGTAGTAAAAATCGTTAAGAGTGAGAAAATTACTAGGTATTTTTTTACACGCCGTACCGAAATCCAACATCCGCGAGGAGGGGACAGAGCAGGACACGGATTCCGTGTTGAGTAACTCGGTACTAGCATCGGTAAACCCTGTTGGCCACCGTATCCGTGACATATATGTCCATCCATTTTCAATTCAGTTTAGGGCATGAGTTTGAGGATCTAAGTATATAAAAAGCTTAAGTAGACCACATCACAGTACATAACAGGATAATGATTACCGCAAACCTTTTTAGGGCCCCTAGTGTTGTTTACTTGTCATCCAACCTATTCATAAGCTTATAAAAATAGCAATATCAGCTTGATTGGAAACTTCTATAGCTTTTTAGAAGTTTTCAACAATAGACAATCAATTCTCACTATTTCTTCTAATGTGATCCATTTAAACTTTAGACATGGTTAAAATGCTAGGCTCCTTCGTGGATAAGACATGCACACTAAGGTGAGCTCCACAAAGTTTACCCCATAGGATCTAGTGTACCAAGTTAGTACGCAATCTGCCTTGATGGTGACCCCAGTGCCAGCCAGCTAGGTGGTGGAAAAGATCCGTGAACCCTAACATGACGTATATGTTTTATTCATGTCATTCATTTGCTTTGTAAGCTCATTTTAAGGCATGAGCTCCAAAGTGAGGTTGACCCAAAGTTCAAGTTGATCACACAACAAGAAACAATTGAGATAATAAGACCCACTATTAAAACCTCCCTAGGGCCTATAATGACTTTTGTTGGCCATCCAATATGTTCATAAGTTTATATTGACATGGATAAAAAGAAATCACAAAAATTAGTCAATCCAAAACTTAAATCGGCTACTAAGAAATTTTCAACAATGGCATTCAATCTTCACTCATTTTGTAGTGTTTGTTCACTTGAGGTTTGGATTTGCCTTATTTTTAGGCTCATGCCTTACGAAGAAGAGGCAAATGGATTGACAATATGGATAAAACACATATATCATGGTGAACTTCTGGTGGTGCTGGGTCATGACCCAATCCAAATTTGCAAGGGGTAGGGGAAAAAACCTAAAGGGGGTAGAGGGAAAAGTGAGGTTTGTTGTTACCTAATCAGTATCATTGACCTTAATGAAGTTTTGGGTTAACAACCTAAGATGAGCCTATGTGTTGCAAATGCATAGAAATGATATAACACAATATATCAGGCAAGGCTCACAGAAGATTCGATACATGGACAGCTAATTTAGACCTTGCATGTACTTTATACACAGAAGAGAGACCATTCATTGTGCATCTTGTGCAGTGAAATCATTCCTTGGTGGTCAATTATATTTTTAATAATAATTTTATTCTTTCATAGTCAAAATTCTTAAAACTAATTCTAAAGGTTAAATTACTTTCAACTACTATACAATATAGATATTGTACATAAAAGCTTGTTAATTCCACTTGTGTGTATGCCCGCATGCATGCACGTATGGGCTAAAGTGCAAATATGAAACATGTTTATAGTGTCTAATCAGTTTTTCATAAGGTTGAAACTTGATGAGAAGAATAGATCTAAACAGAGTAAATTGATAGTTAAAAACCTGTGCTGCACATTCACTTGTTTTCATGTGTTGTGGCCCACATGACAGTCTGAAACTCCTTTATGTATTGGGTGATTGATTGATTTTTAGAAGACCTAAACAGTATATAACACTTATGGAAAGTTTATATTTCACATGGGTGTCACATCATGACACGTGTGCATGTGTGGATGCCCATAGCTCTTAACTGTGTGTGAATGCAAACTTCGTGAGCATAAGTAAGATTAAAATGTAAAAACATCTATTAAAGCTATTTATTCATGATAAGCAGCAGCAACAACAACAACAACAACAACAACAATAATAATAATAATAATAATAATGAAAGTGCACCTATTACGTGCCCTGGTTTGTCAATTACGTTGTATGTTGAGTCAGTCAGACGACAGCACCTAACAAGAAGATCAAGTCAAGCGTCTGCCTCATCTGAATGTGTGAAAGCTCACCAAAAGGTAAATCATAGCCTCACATCCCATGTTCCAAAACACCAGGTGATTAAACCCTTAAAAAGAACTAGAACATCTTAGGGTTTATGTGTAAGAAAACTTTTTATCCAAAAGAAAATTTTTTAAGTTTTTCTTACACTGTCGATTATATCGATTCCCCTTTCGATATGATCGACTAGCTCTGTCGATGTCCTCGACATATCAATCGATACAATCGAGTGAGGACAAAATGCGTCCAGCAATCAAAACAATCTTCTGGACGATTTATCGATATATCGACCTTCGAGTCGATATCATCGATATTCGAAAATCGATCATATCTGAAGTGGATCGATCGTATTGACAGACTGTTTTCCAGCGCCCCTATTTTTCTAAAGAAAACTATTAATTGGGGAATAAACTTCCGCATTCCTATCATTTACCTAAGAGTGCTTTAGAGTGTTTAAAGTGTTTTACGCTTCCTATCATTTACCTAAGCCCTTTCTCTCGGGAAGTTCATCCTCCAATCCACCCTTATTATTGATATCTCATAGAGTAGATTGGGGAATGAACTTCCGCATTCAAGGATCCTTCAGCTACTGCTTTAATGACATATCATTAAGCTGGGATGCCTTGAATGCATAGATGATGGGAACCTCTCTATCTTCCTTGTAGGAAAACATTTAAAGAGTGGTAGTCCATCATAACCTTGACCCAACCTAAGCCTAGCATATATGCATCTTCATGTTGTGAATCAAGGGAGCTGAAGACTCTTCATCAATAAGTAGAAGGTCTTCATCATTGTGCTAAAAGGGACTCATCAACTTATCTGTAAGTACTAAGAGTCCAGAGGACACTTGCGATCATTCCTTTTTAGGATTGAGTTTTAAGTGTTGCTCACCATTTGAAGTCCTCGAAGGAGGCCTTCGACGGGAGTGTACGTCTGGGGTGTGTTGTGTGGACCCTTGCTCTGTGGAGAGCATAAATATCTGGTTAGGAGTACGCCAGCAAAACTTCAGGGTTAGAGGTGAACCGAGTAGAAACCTCAGGGTGCGTTGTGTGGGCCCTTGTCCTGTGTGGGCATAAACATCTGGTTAGGAGTACGCCAGTAAAACTCCAGGGTTTGAGGTGAACCGAGTAGAAACCTCTGTAAAGGTTGAAGGTGAACCTGATTTAAAACCTTAGGTTTGAGGTGAACCATGGGAAACCTCCTTAGTGGAATCCGGTCACTCAAGGGTTGAGTGTGGAAGCCGGGAGTGGAGTAGACAAGTCGTCGAACCACTATAAAATGACTGTGTTTGAGTTTGATATTATCTTTCATTTATGTGATTGCCTTGCATGTCTTTATATATGATCACATCCTATGCACACACAGTCATATCCATCACAATCTCATCTATACACTGTTTGTCTTTTAAATAGTTTGTGATTGGATCCTCTATCAAGCTTGGAAGCCAGTAGAGTTAAGGTTGAGTAATCCTAATCAATACTCTGTGATAGGATTAGTGTGATAAGGATATTTAATAATTTATAAAATTTTTAAAAAGTCCTATTCACCCCCCTCTAGGATATACTGACCTATTCCTACTTCAACTAAAGCGGTCTTCACTGCAATTTCAATTAGTATCAGAGCAGGTCTCTCTTAAGGGCTTCACCGCCTAGAGAGTGATCTTGACTGAAGTAGGAATCATGGTCAAGAAAGTTCCATAGGATGTGACAGATCAAAATTGCCTTATAATCCACACCGCTCTGAAATCTGGTAATTGTTTAAAGTGGTATCTTGATAGTGGGTGTTCCAGACACATGACTGGTGATCGTACTCATTTTTGTTCATACTCAAACTTCAATGGTGGATCAGTCACATTCGGAGATGGTAGCTCAGCCAGAATTGTCGAACAAGGAACAATAGGAGTACCAGGTCTTCCAAAAATTAAAAATGTTCTTTGTGTTGAAGGTTTGAAACATAATCTCCTTAGTATCTCTCAAATTTGTGATAAGGAACATCTGGTCACTTTCTCAAAAGATGTGCGTAAAATAATTGATCTTACAGGAAAATTCCTCATAAAAGATACACGCACTAGTGATAACTGTTATATTATTGAAAGTACCAACGATAAGGGTCTGTCCACAAAATGTAACATGACTGTAAAGAATGAATCAAGATTATGGCATCAAAGGTTGGGACATGTCCATTACCAAAATTTAGCTAGACTTAGCTCAAAAAACTTGGTTAGAGGCCTTCTCAGAATTAAAACAGAAGAAAAAGTAGTATGTGTGGAATGTCTAAAAGGAAAACAGATAAAAGTCGGACATAAAAAGACAACCACCATAGCCACAACAAAGCCCTTGGATCTACTGCATATGGATCTAGTGGGTCCTATTAAAGTGGAAAGTCATGTCAAGAAAAGATACTTTTTGGTGATAGTAGATGACTACACTAGATTTACTTGGGTTGCATTTCTTCGAGAAAAATCAGATGCTTTTGGAAATTTTGTTGTCTTGGCAAAACAAATTCAAAATGAGAAGGGATATGATATAAAGCGTATCAGAAGTGACCATGGTGGTGAATTCAAAAATTATGAATTTAAAAAATACTGCAATGATAAAGGAATTCATCATGAATTTTCAGCCACAAAAATCCCTCAACAAAATGGGGTTGCTGAAAGGAAAAATCGAGTATTGCAAGAAATGGGATCTGTCATGCTAAATGGAAAGGACATGGCAAAGAGCTTTTGGGCAGAAGTGTCAATACCGCCTGCTACATCATAAACAGAGTATATCTTAGAGCAGGTCTGAACAAAACTCCATATGAACTATGGTATGGGAAACTGCCAAATGTGAAATACTTTCGGGTCTTTGGTAGTAAATGCTACATTTTAAAGGATAGGGATCATATAGGGAAGTTCGAATCTAAAAGTGATGAAAGCATTTTTCTTGGATACACTATGAATAGTTGTGCTTATAGAGTGTTCAACTTAAGAACCCTTACTATTCAGGAATCGGCGAATGTAGTAATAGATGATCACCCTCAAGACATGAATTCTCCTGTGAATGATATAGACGATGATGTAGATTCATGCATACCCGAAAAATCAGATGACAAATCTTCATTATTGGATGAACCTCAACAATCAACAGACAAACCCGTCATCAAAGATCACCCTCGAGAGCAAATTATTGGAGACCCTAATGTCGGTGTAAGAACTAGATGACAAATAGACAATGTTTATAGTCACTTCTATTTTACCTCAAAGATTGAACCCAAAAATATTATAGAAGCTCTTCAAGATGAACACTGGATAAATGCCATGCAGGAAGAACTTCAACAATTTCAGAGAAATGAGCTGTGGAAACTAGTTCCTATACCAACAGATACAAATGTCATTGGAACAAAATGGGTCTTCAAAAATAAATCTGACGAATCGGGGAATGTAATTAGAAACAAAGCAAGATTAGTTGCTCAGGGATACTCACAGATTGAAGGAATTGATTTTGATGAAACCTTTGCCCCCTTGCACGTCTAGAATCCATTAGAATTCTCATGTCTGTTGCATGTGCACTAAAATTCAAATTATTTCAAATGGATGTTAAGAGTGCCTTTCTTAATGGGGATCTTGCTGAAGAAGTATATGTGGAACAATCAAAAGGATTTTCTGACCATAAGCATCCCCATCATGTTTATGGGTTGGACAAAGCTCTGTATGGTCTCAAATAAGCACCACGTGCTTGGTATGAACAGTTAACGAAGTTTCTTCTAGACCATGAATTCCGCAGAGGAAGTGTAGACAAAACACTGTTCACCCATAGAATAAAGGATTCATTACTTATAGCATAGATTTATGTGGATGATATTGTGTTTGGATCAACATGCGAAGATGAGGCATTCAAATTCGCCAACCTCATGAAATCATAATTTGAAATGAGCAGGATTGGTGAATTAAATTTCTTCTTAGGGCTACAGGTCAAGCAACTGGATGATGGAACTTTCATAAATCAAGCCAAGTATGCAAAAGACCTAGTGAAAAGATTTGGCCTTGAATCGGGTCGCACTTATCACACGCCTATGAGTACTACTCTAAAACTTTCAAAAGATACTAATGGCAAAAGTGTGGACCAACATCTTTATCGAAGCATGATCGGAAGTCTACTATATCTAACTGTCAATCGTCCAGATATATCCTTTAGTGTTGGGGTATGTGCTCGTTATCAGGTGGATCCTAAGGAATCTCACCTAACAGCAGTTAAAAGGATTATCAAGTATGTTGGAGGGACAACTACCTTTGGACTATGGTATCCGCATGAAACCTCCACCTTCATTGCAGGATATTCAGATGCTGATTGGGCTAAAAATTTGGATGATCGAAAATCAACTAGTGGTGGATGCTTTTATATTGGCAATTATTTAGTTTCCTGACAGAGCAAGAAACAAAACTCAATCTCATTATCCACTGTAGAAGCTATATATAGCTGCTGATAACTGTTGTGCTCAACTCCTCTGGATGAAACAGATGCTATTCGATTATGGGATTGCACAATCCACAATGAGTCTCTTTTGTGACAATACCAGTGCTATCAACATCTCAAAGAACCCAGTTCAGCACTCTCGGTCCAAGCATATTGATATTCGTCATCATTTTATCCGAGAACTAGTTGAAGAAAAGACCATTGTGTTAGAATATGTTACTACTGAAAAGCAACTTTCCGATATCCTTACAAAGCCTCTTAACACAAATAGGTTCTGTGACCTCTAAAAGTCAATTGGCGTTTGTTCGCATTGATAATATCTCTGGACTTATGGTACTCACTGAAAATCTTTAGGTCTGATTTGTTCATGGTTAAAATTCTTACAGTCTCGATGATATCTGCACATTATCGATTTTATAATCGATTCCATCGAAACTGTTCATCGATCCAATCGACGGTTGTCTTGCTGCTTTCAAATAACCGTCAGAGCAATGTTTGGGTAAAAGTTTTGCGATGCAATTGGTAACTGATCGATATAATCGATAAGTCTGCTATATAAAGAGAAAGGCGCACTCGAACTCATATTTTTCCTCCTCTTTCAGTCTTTATCAGCATTTCACCTCCTCAAACATGACCCAAAGGAAAGGTAAGGATGATGCAACCACCTATTCTTCCTTATTCAAATTAAACTTTGTGGTAGAGCGAATGGTTAACAAAAAGAGCATTGAACCCCTCATAATTATCGATCTTCTGAAACAAATTGGATGGAAAAATATTGTGAATCTTGGTGGAACATTTCAACATGATCTGGTACATAAGCTTACTAGCTTAATCTTCAATGTTGATAACAATCCTCCAATCATCTCAGTTGCAGTCGTCAATCGAGTTGAATATATCACGCCCAAACTGATAAGAAGGCTTGCTGACCTCGGATCTACTGGAATATCTATAACGGATCGCAACATGAATGATCTCGATGTATGGGGTGAAGTTACTCGTGCTTTGTGCAATGGTGCCACAATTCTCAAGAATGCTAAAAATATTCTCCACATCAAGCACTAATGTCTATACCTATGAAATCTCCGGCAACAAACTCTCACCATACATTCTGAACATTCTGTATGACATTCATCTGAGAATTCCAATATGCTTACCCACTCTGATTGTACAACAGCTGATCCGTGTGCTTACAGAAGCATCCATCACTACACTACCATTTCCATGTCTTCTCTCTAAGCTTTCATGTCAATTCGGACTACTACCGACTTATGATCTTCCTCATCCTTGTGCGTGGTTTAACTTTGAAGACATACATAAACTAAACATCTTTAAAAATGTATTTTGTGATGGAAGAACTGGTTCAATTCCTGGCAGTAGAAGATTGGTGCAACATTCTGATATCCCTGTGCAAGACAGCATACAAGATCTTTTGAATGAACAAGCTCACATTTTAGAGAAACTAAGTGATTGCGAAGCCTATCTTTCTGAAGTTCGACAGCAACTGATGATCCTGCAACGAGCAACTAAACGAGTTCTGAAACGTCTACCTGCATCATAAGTGTGCTCAGGATACACATCCATCACATTCCTGAAGTCCTTTTGAAATAATCCAGGCCTAAACATCTTTTTGAATACATGTGATCACATTTATGAGTGTGATGAATTTCAAACTCGCAAAGATTGTTTCTCTTTGGTTTGAGTATACCTTGTACGGATTGCTTGTGATAGATTCTTATCTCAATGCATCCGTAGTTTTGCATGGCATGTGCTGTTTTTACTTATATATCTTTATTACCATCTTGGTTATCTAGTAAATTATTGCAATGCATGAAATTTTAATGACTATCTTAACTGCTATTGCTCTCATAATGTTCTATCATTGATGCATGATTTACACTAGTTTACTACAAATATATCTCTCTGGGGTTCTCTCATATGCTTCAATCTTTAATCAATATCACGTCTTATACCTTTGCCAATGACTGACAAAAAGGGGGAGAACAATTCAAAACACCCCGAGCGAAAATTGTATATCTTTGTTGCAGGTGTTAGGGGGAGCAGCCGCAACAAGAAAGGGGGATTTTTTGAATTAAAGGGGAGAATTTGTTTGTTGTGTACATGGGTGTTTAGAATTTGTAAAATTATGTTAATACATGTACACACAATTTAGGATGTATCTATTTAGATATGTTCCTAGGATGTTTTGAGGATTTTGTCACGTAATTGACAAAGAGGGAGATTGAAAGTGCACCTATTACGTGCCCTGGTTTGTCAATTACGTTGTATGTTAAGTCAGTCGGACGACAACACCTAACAAGAAGATCAAGTCAAGCGTCTGCCTCATCTGGATGTGTGGAAGCTCACCAAAAGGTAAATCATAGCCTCACATCCCATGTCCCAAAACACCAGGTGATTAAACCCTTAAAAAGAACTAGAACATCTTAGGGTTTATGTGTAAGAAAACTTTTTATCCAAAAGAAAATTTTCTAAGTTTTTCTTACACTGTCGATTATATCGATTCCCCTTTCGATATGATCGACCAGCTCTGTCGATGTCCTCGACATATCAATCGATACAATCGAATGAGGACAAAATGCGTCCAGCAATCAAAACAATCTTCTGGACGATTCATCGATATATCGACCTTCGAGTCGATATTATCGATATTCGAAAATCGATCATATCTGAAGTGGATCGATCGTATCGACAGACTGCTTTCCGGCACCCCTGTTTTTTTAAAGAAAACTATTAATTGCTTCGATATATCGATGACTGTCCAATTCAATCTGAACTCAAATATCGATCATATCAGGAGTCAGTCGATCATATCGACTGTGGGACGCATGTTCTCTCCATCATGAATTTCAGGTTGCTTTTAATGTTGATCGGGGTGCCTGTCGATAAATCGATATTCATATATCGATCATATCGAGATCAAGTCGATTGGATCGAGTCAGGACATAATTCGTCCAGCAAGCTTATATGTAAAATCTATACGATTTATCGATCCCATCGAAAGGTCTCCGATATGATCGATGTACAAATTCCGATGACATCGACTGTTTTTCCGATCATATCTGTGATCCTGAAATTCTTCAAGGCTTCTCTCTTATTTTTCAACTGTCGATAGATCGAACCATCACTCGATGGAATCAGAGTTCGAAATCCGATAACATCGATGCGTGTCTCGATTCCATCGACCAGTCGGCAGAAGGTTTCCAAAAGCGAAATGACAATTGAGTTCTTATCATCGAGAGGTCAGCCGATACAATCGAGAGTATATGCTCGATCATATCGATGACTGCTCGATGATATCGAACTCTGTCATAAATATGACTGTTTATATCCGTTGGAACCTTTTGCCTATAAATAGAGAGAGTTGTCTTTATTACTGGCTGAGAAAGAAGTGAGTGCTTTAGAGTGTTTTAACATTCCTATCATTTACCTAAGCCCTTTCTCTTGGGAAGTTCATCCTTCAATCCACCCTTATCATTGATATCCCATAGAGTGGATTAGGGAATGAATTTCCACATCCAAGGATCCTTCAGCTACTGCTTTAATGACATATCATTAAGCTAGGATGCCTTGAATCCATAGATGATGGGAACTTCTCTATCTTCCTTATAGAAAAATCTTTAGAGAGTGGTAGTCCATCATAACCTTGACCCAACCTAAGTCTAACATATATACATTTTCATATTACAGATCAAGGGAACTGAAGACTCTTCATCAACAAGTAGAAGGTCTTCATCATTGTACTGAAAGGGACTCATCAACTTATCTGTAAGTACTAAGAGTCCAGAGGACACTTGCGATCATTCCTTTTTAGGATTGGATTTTAAGTGTTGCTCACCATTTGAAGTCCTCGAAGGAGGCCTCCGATGGGAGTGTACGTGTGGGGTGTGTTGTGTGGACCCTTGCTCTGTGGAGAGTATAAACATCTGGTTAGGAGTACGCCAGCAAAACTCCAGGGTTAGAGGTGAACCGAGTAGAAACCTCAGGGTGCCCTATTGTTTGGGTAGCACCGATGATGGGTGGTTGAGCTAATGGCTTCTGGGTTTGACCAGATGGTTGGGATTGCGTCAGTCACAGTGATATTTTTGGTTGTGGCTGCTGCAAGAAGGGTAGATGATGCCTTAGCTGATCAAACAGTGCTAACGAATGCAATGGATTCCACAAATGCTGAGGAGTGGACTGTGAAGAGGGCAACTGTAAATTGCGCAACATGCTCGAGTGAATGTGATTTTGAGGCACATCAGTAGAAGAACCTTGAGCAATTTTAATGTGTGGCACTTGGTTTGGCTGTCCTGCAAGCTGAGAAGATCTTTCTCCTGGTTGAGGTAACGACTGAGCTGGTGGGTGATTGTAACGCCCTGAAAATCGGAGGTTGCGCATATGCTCGATTCCCGAGTTTCCGAGTGTCACTTATAACTGATTTCATTAATATGTGTTTAATCCGGTTTAGCTGCGTAAATCTAAAAATTTCTGAAACATGAAACATCATCACACAAGTCTATTGAAATGAAAGAGACCAAATATAAATACATATATACATGTCCAAAAGAATAAGGGGTCGCATATGGCGCCACCCAACAAAATCATAAAAGAATAGTAAGTCCAAAAAGAATAGAGCTAAGCCCATTGCTCAGCAATCCGACGCCCTATCTACAAATCCAATGAGGTCCTGCTCATAAGCTGGAAATAAGAGAACTCGTCCGCCTCCTCGATGCTCACATCGCCAGGCTCCACCTAATCTACAATACCTGCATTTATGGGTGAGTTTGGTTGGTGTTTTAAAACACCGTCCCAGAGTGAGAGTGAGTGATCAACTCAGTGAGTACTATTAATCTCAAGTTATAACTGGCATCAATTATAATATGAATTTAATGAAACGCAGCCAATCATCAACACTTAACAACTCTTATTAAAATGCATGCATGTGGAATGATATGATGCATAACAACTCTTATTAAAATGCATGCATGTGGAATGATATGATGCATGCTCTCGTCACAACGCTCCCTCGAGTGACTCCATCTAACGATTGCGTATGTTAGCACTCTCTCAGAGCGACCTCGAATTCCGAGTCACCACCCTAACTAGTGCGATGTAATGCGATCATGTTAGCCTAGTTATTAGTTAAGTCCAGTCATCCAGCAGATTGGACAATCTGATACACCCCACATATCAATGCCCTGAGCTAGTCGCGAGGCCAACGCCCCCCACCGTGTAAGGCTAAGACTCCGCGGTCTATGATCCCGTCGGGTACTTCATCCCCGACTTCAAGCACATGAGGAGTACCGAGAGAAAGGGATCGCTCGTGATCACTACGAGGAGGCACGACAAGCACCTCAGCGTAGGCCAACAGCTCAGACACAGTGTCCCATTCCACCATACCCGGCTCATGAGACTGTGGATCAGTTTCAAGTGGGTTATTGATGGGCTACAACGGTTGTAGGGTGGTTCAGGTTCAATACATATGTGAGTAAACAGGGTGAACAAACAGGGTTGGTCAGCCTATAGACGAGACCGTACGAGTCCAGGCAAGTATTTGACGGAACGACATCAGGTACAAGTAACCCATGTAGTCTAACTACTGTCGCCCACACGTACTCACCAAAATCAATGGGTATAGCCTCGAGGCGGTCATACCAACGGAACCACCTTCGCTGTCCTCATGATCCTGACCAACCCAAGGGTACGAATAGTGATTCATAGCATATTGACTACCAATGTATTAAAGAATAAACAACATCATGTTCTCATACTTTTCAACATGCAATTCAGATTCCTATAGCAAATAAGACTAACAATATCAAGAAACAAGTACATGTGAGTGTGTGAGGAAGTTAAGCACTTCCTCCATCTCAAGAAATCATAGGCATAAGAGTAATAAAATCATACATACTATGAAGCAATAATACATGAAAAAATCAACAAGGCATGAGCATGTAATCATTCATACGCAAGATCATGTGAGAAGAAAGAACAACATCATGAGAGCCAAACATACAATTTCAACAAACATACAATTCTTAGGGTTTCTCTAGGTTCTTCAAATATGACATCTAAGCAATCAAAATCATTAATCTCATACTAAAATTGGTGCTAGGCCATTTAAGAACAATAGTCCACACTTATGGGTTGTTGGAGACTCGAAAATTGACCTAGGAATGAGGGTTTCGCGTCGGACAGTTGGAATCCCTAAAACAAGTTCTTGCATGTGAGAAATCCATGTCAATCCTTTCTCAATACATGGGCTTCAAGGAAAAGAGGTGAAAGATCTTACCTAGATGTCTCACGGACGATTGTAGAGGTTGTAGTGGAGAGTTTCCTCTTATAGGAGAGGTAGGGAGTTGAAAGGGTTGATCCCCTTGGCCCTCAACTCGATCTAGGGTCCACCTTGGATCTCCTTCACACATTCCTTCTTCTCTCTTTACTCCCAAGCTCTCTCTTTACGGTGGTGGGAGTTATGAGATAAGAGAGGTTGGTTGTTGGTGGATGGTAGGAGTTTGTGAGGGGGATTTGTTGTTGGAGAAGGAGGAGGATGTGAGGAAGAGGGCTTGATGATTTGGAGAAGGTAGGAAGTTATGAGGGAGAGCTTGGTTGTTGAAAAGAACAATGGTGAAAATGTGAGAGAGTGAGCTAGGGTTTATTTTCTAGACTTGGGCCCTTTGGCCTCAAGTTTTCTCAAAATTTTAAAATATCCTATTAGGACTCACTATTGGTGTTGGGGTGTTCACTCCCCAAGTGCAGGGTTGTGATATAGTAATAACTCGGTAAGATCGAGGTCGAATCCTAAGGGACTGAAACTTATACGTTCTCTAAAATTATCTAGAAGTAGAACTAGGCTAAGATGAAATCTAATCTGATTGAATTTGAAGGAATACTGGTGAAATAATTATCTAAACTTGAGAAAAATTAGAAGAAGGGAACTAGGGATTCAGAGGATCCGCTTGTAGAGATCAAGGAGATCTTATGCCTACTTTAAGAATTAAGAAAATTAACTGAACTGCCGTTGATCTAGTTTTCAAAGAGATGAAAGGTATATGAATTAGAATGGATTCCATCACCAAACCATGCTAAAAAAACTATGGCAAACAATAGAATTAAACTAATTACCAACCAATCAAGATGTTATGAAGGTCAGAAAGGGTACTGACATCCAACCATGCCCAGGAGACTATGGTGAACAACAGTGCTTCCTGACGTCATAAACATGGAAAGAAAAAGGACATAATCAAAGCCATTGCAGATCCCTTGTAATTTCAGTCACAACAGACCATTAAAGACTAAAAACATTCCCAATATTAATCAACTAAAATCAACATCAATTCATGTATTAGAATTAAATTAAAATCATAAAATCCCCCATCTCACTACAAGCTTCACCTCTTAGCCCTAGCTAAGAGGTTTAGCCTGATAACATGGTTAGGCTAATGAAAAAAAATAAATAAATAGAAAAAGAAAAGGAAAAGAAAAGTAAAAGAAAAGAACAAAAGCCCTCCCTCTCTCTCTCTCTTCACGTTTTCTTCCAACCTCCACGTCAGGCCTCTTGCTGCTTCCCCCTCTTCCCCTGGTCACGTTTTCTCTCCCTCTTTTATAAGTGCGTGTGTCCAGAGGCGGTGGCTGGGAGAGCCTTCGCAGCTCATCACGCACCCGGGCAGTTGCGTAACAATAACGCAAACCGACTTCTGCTGTAGTATTGGCGTGGCCCACTTCCGTTGACGTTTGGAAAATCCCCTCCGTCCATTGTCTGGCCCTCAAAATTTCAACTAGAGAAGAATGGTTTCGATTGCCTGTTGGCATGACCAAAGGTAGAATCACGTTGAGATCACTGCAGGGCTGTCTATTTATGACCGTTTAATCAAGCACGTGTGGGAGCATGAATGCATACGGTCAACATGGGTTTGACGAGCTCGCGGTCCTCTGCGTGATGGACGGTTCAGATTGACCTTCTGGACCATGATGATGGCCCACTCACATCATCCGCAGCCTCTGTTCCACGAGCGGAACAGAGGATGCTGATTCGATCAGTGGTGTCTGTGGAGCCCAAGATTAATGTCAGCGGCGAAATCCAGTCCATTCATTGGACTTTTCTCCAAAAACCGTTATGCAATGACTGTTTATTGGAATAAATTAGAGTGGCCCATAGGATTTTCTCCTCCGCCGTCCATCTTGCGTTTAACGGCAGTTAACGCACATCGGCTTGTATGGAACGAAACAGAAAGCTAGACGATGGTTACGCCTCCCTATGGACACGTTGAACGGTCCAGATCACCAATCCAGGCCACAAATGGGGCCCACTAATAAAAAATGGACGGACAGCGTAAATATGTTGTCCGTTCTTTCGCAGTAGAGAGATGAAGACGGGTCAGCGTACGCTGACCCGTTTCTGGTTTTTGTGTATACGGCGGACACATGTGCATTGGGTATGCGCATGTGCATATACAGGGTCCATTGTGATGTTTCTCAAAAATCCAAACCATCCATTCATTTTGTTCCCATGTTTAAACCGTCGACACCAAAGTTGAGACAGTTCCAGAGATCAGGTAAGCCCAGAATCAACGGTTTATGGGCGGATCTGTCAGTTGAGGCACTTTTATAGTGATCCAAAGGTTGAAATTTGATATGTATGGTTAATTTATGGTCCTTATGTCATGTATAAAGTTTCGAACCGATCAGATGTCGGGAACCATGTGATCTTGCATTCTGGATGCGTTTCAAGCCACTTGAGCTTCAGTTTCTTAGTTTTCTCAGATTTCTGACTGTGTATATCTGTCAATCTTGGTTCCCTGGAGTGTGTCCCATGATTTGGTGAATTTGGAGCGTTAAATCCATGCATTTAGTATCATATTTCGATCCAAGCTTGTAAAATCCACATGCAACATAAACACGATTAAATCAGCCGTTAAACACTATTATGCTCGTAAATTTGAAATATTTGGGGTCTAATATGCACTATTTGACCCTCAACATGGGGTGGCCTTAATACTCCTTTGACCACCAAATTAGGTGTGTAGGGGTCTTATGGTCCAACAAGGGTCCTTACAAAGTTTGGGATCAAACGGATAAACTAATATGCGGTTTGACCATATGGTCCCGATCCTTAAATGGCCATGTGGGGTCCATTCCGGTTGTTGGGACAGTCCTGATGGCCCCCTGGCTATAAAACTTATAAGATAGGTGGTCCATGGCTCATTGAAGGGCCATGTAAAATTTGAGAACAATTGGATATGGGGTTTGATCGTACGGGTCCGATTTGAGATCAACAGTCGTCGTGCCGCAATCAGGTCCTAGATTTTGTGGACGGGCGTAGGACACTACATTAAGCCTTCACTGTAAATTTTAAAGAAATTCGATGACTAAAAATTTTGGAGTCTCAGTTTCATTTACTAGTGCCAGATTTCAACTTTAACCTTTGATGGATTGACTAGTGCTGTTGGAACGGCTCGAATAATTAAATTCTGGGTGTCCAATAAGTCCTTGGTCCTTGATGGACCACAAGCCCAGTGAGACATATGGTTCCCTAAATTTTTATAATTTTTTAACCTTCTTGCGTCGCGATATAGTCCATACGGGCTGACGCTAAGAGTAAACGGTCATCTGACTTGGTGGCCCGCACTAGGCCCTATCATGACCTGTCTGGTATACTCTAATGGGCTAATCATAGGTTAATTAACTTGTGGTATCCCACCACGAGCGGTTTAAACGAATGGTCCTGCGACAAATCTTACATGGACGCCCCAGGATACGGTGCTGGTTGGACGGGACGTTACAATCTATCCTCCTTACAAAAAACATTTCATCTTCAAAATTTGTACCTGTTCGTATTGCTGAAGCAGGCTTAGGTAATTCTTGCAGACTTTTGCTTCCGTATCCCAAGTGGCCTCCTCTTCATTATGATGGGTCCATACTACCTTGACAAATGGGATGACCTTATTGTGTAGGACCTACTCCTTCCTATCCAGCATTCGAGTGGGGCAAAGAATGTATGTGGTATTTTTCTTACGTAGGACCTTGTTGCGAAGGATCGGGAACGTACTTCTTCAACATAAATACATAGAAGACGTTATGCACTCCAGCAAGCGGTGCGGGTAGGGCCAAGCGATAGACAACCACACCAACACGGTCTAAAATTTGAAAGGGCTCGTTGAACCGTGGCGCGAGCTTTCCCTTTTTACCGAAGCGTAAAATGCCCTTTATTGGGGAGATCTTGAGAAATACGTGATTCCCAACTTCAAATTTCAAGTCCCTCATCCTCGTGTTGGCATAACTTTTCTGCTTGCTTTGAGCAGTAAGAGGCGGCGCTGGATAATTCTAATCTTCTCAGTCGTGATCCGCACCAAATCTAGTCTTAGCAAACTCTTCTCATCAATTTCTTCCCAACAGTGTGGGGCACGACATGGGCGCCCATACAAAGCCTTGTAGGTGTTATTTTGATGCTAGCTTGGAAGCTATTATTGTAGGCGAACTCGTCATATGGGAGACAATCATCCCAACTCTCTTGAAAGTCCGGAACTTAAGCTCGTAACATATCCTCTCAAATCTGGTTCACCCGCTTGGTTTACCCATCCGTCTGTGGGTGGAAGGCGGTGCTAAACTTCAACTTCACTCCCATGGCCTCTTGAATGCCGATCTAGAAGATCGACGTGAATCGGGTATCGCGGTCTGACACAATTTCCAACGGGACACCATGGAGCCACACGATTTCCTTGATATACAACTTGGCCAAATCGTCGGCGGAACTAACAGTCTTAATTGGCAAGAAGTGGGCTGATTTGGTTAGCCTGTCCACAATCACCCATATTGAATCATGCCCCTTTCTAGTCTGGGGTAAGCCAAAAATAAAGTCCATAGATATGAAGTCCCACTTCCATTCTGCTATGGGCATGGGTTGCAAAAGGCCTGGCGGTCGGCTGTGTTCGGCCTTGACTAGCTGACAGGTGAGGCATCAGGACACGTACTCCGCTATTTCCTTTTTCATGTTGTCCCACTAATAATTCTGCTTTAAATCCTGGTACATTTTTGTACTATCAAGATGCATCGCTAACTTGGAGTTGTGAGCGGTGTTTAAGACTTCTTCTCGTAATTCTTGAAGGTTTGGGACCTAAAGGTGGCCTTGATACTGCAATTCCCTATCACTGTCGACTCTTCACTCAGACTTCCCATCATTTCTTACTCTTTTTCTCATCTTCTTCAATAGTTCATCACCCTCCTGGGCTTCAATGATTTTGCTATCAACTAGTGGCTGGGCCTGAATGTGGGCTACGACCTCGTATGGCTCCTCCACAGTTAGTTTCGTGTCGAAGTCCCGAACAAATTCCACATGTCCCACTCTCTCAACATTAGTGGGGCCGCAAATTCGATCGTCTTTTTGCGACTCAAAGCTTCTGCCACCAGATTGGCCTTGCCAGGGTGATATGAGACATCAAATTTGAAGTCCTTCAACGTTTCCATCTAGCGACGCTGTCTCATGTTCAAGTCCTTCTGGGTGAAGATGTATTTGACGCTCTTATGATCAGAAAAGACTTCAAAATCCTCACCATACAGATAGTGCCTCCATATCTTCAATGCGAAAATTACCGCCACAAGCTCGAGGTCATGCGTAGGGTAGTTCTCCTCATGTTTTCTTAATTGTCGAGATGCATAAGCAATTGCTCTATCCTTTTGCATGAGTACACAATCCAAATCTACTCGAGAGGCGTCCGTATAGACGGTGTATTTGACCCCTTGCTCAGGTAGCACAAGCACAGGTGCTGATGTCAATTTGTCTTTCAGCTCTTAGAAGGCCGCCTCTGCCTTCTCATTCCATACAAATTTGAGGTCCTTCTGTGTAAGCTACGATATATAATGGTCTTGCTATCTTCAAAAAGTCCCTAATGAATCTGCTGTAATAGCCTACGAGACCAAGAAAGCTTCTCACTACTGTGACCGACTTCAGTTACTTCCAATCTTTCATAGCCGCCACCTTGGTGAGTTCCACAGATATTCTTTCCTTGGACACTACATGTCCTAGAAATTTGACATCTTCCTTCCAGAAGGCGCACTTCCTAAATTATGCAAACAACTGATTTTTCTTAAGGGTTTTAAGGACCGCCCTTAAGTGCTCCTCATGCTCTTCATGCCTCTTTGAATAAATCAATATGTCGTCGATGAACATGATGACGAATCTGTATAAAAACGGCTTAAAGATTTTGTTCATGAGGTCTACGAATATCGCTAGGGCATTGGTGAGCCCGAACGACATAATCAGGAACTCATAATGGCCAAAATAGGTCATGACGGCCATTTTCTATATATTCTCGTCCCTGACTCGCAGCTGATGGTACCCTGATTGTAGATCAAATTTTGAGAAGTATTGAGCACCCCTCAGTTGGTCGAACAAAAAGTCAATTCGAGACAATGGGTATTTGTTTCAAACCATTACTTGGTTCAATCTCCTGTAATCTATGCATAGACGTAATGAGCCATCCTTCTTCGACACAAATAAGACTGGAGCTCCCCATGGCGATACGTTGGGTCGGATGAAGCCTTTCTCTAACAATTTATCAATTTGAGACCTAAGTTCTTCTATCTCACATGGGGACATGCGGTAAGTAGGCAAGAAGATAGGCTTAGCACCCGGAGGCAGATCGATTGTGAAGTCTATCTCACATCGAGGAGGAAGTCCTGGTATGGCTTTAAACACATCACCAAAATCTTGGGCTATGAGAGTGCGTGTTAGTGAGGGCCCATCATACCCGTCCTCCAATGAAGCATAACATAAAATCCTACATTCATGGCTACCTTGGACTGCGAATGTTAGAGAAGTGTCGTCGCCTTCGTATATTTTCACTGTCAGAGTGTTAAAGTCAATCTTTGCCTTCATTGTGTTCAACCAATCCATGCTCAGGATGACGTCATAATGGAAGATCTTGGTCACTATTAGATCCACAAGTGTCACCTTACATCCCAAGTTAATGAGGCAATCATGACACATTTTCGTCGCTTTTGAGAAAGTATCGGTGGCAACAATGATCTTTACCCCTACAAAGGGGGTAGAGCGTAGTCTTAGGTGCTTGACAGTCGTATGTGATATAAGGAAAGCAGTGGATCCAGTGTCCACTAACAGAAATATGGGAGTACCTTGAATGTGGGCGGTCACCTCGAAGGCCGTAGGAGTGGGGATGATGGAATCCTGGCCCTTGGCCGCTAGTGCGTGGACTCGTGCCTGTTGAGGAAGGTTTGGTCGTTGCATGGGCCATTGAGGCGGCCTGGCTTGTGGTGTAGGAGGGTTGCCGAACTGCTTGCTTGGCCCCACCATCTGTAAAGATGGAATCTGTAACGCCTGCTGTGGGGGCCTGTTGTTGCGTTGAGGTGGAGTGAAACCGAGGTCCCTCATCCTCGTAAAGTAATACGGCTCTGAGTGACCAACTCTCCTACAATAGCTGCATATCTATGTAGGTCGCGTAGAGGGTGCCAGTGTGGCAGCTAGTCGAGGCGGAGAGTTCAGGCGCGGCCTTTTTTCGACAAAAGATGAGGATAGTCCTTCCATCCTGTTTCGTGGCCCTAACTGTGAGCGGGTCCGTGAGACACGCTCTTCATCCTGCTCTGCCTGTATTGACATCTCCATAAACTCGACATATGTCCTGATGCTGGCACAACACATCTTGGAGCGGATGCCGCTCATCAACCCCGCTGTGAATCGCCTCATCTTAATTATTTTATCAGCGATCATCTCGGATGCGTAGCGCGATAGTTCCGTGAACCGGTTCTCATATTGCGCTGTTATTCCCCCTTGTTGGAGGCAGATGAACTCATTTTTCCTCTCATGCTGGTTTGAGGGAGGTATTTTTTGTTGAAACGGTTCTCAAAGTCCTCCCACATCCATATGTGGTTCTTTGGAACGGACTAGAGAACACTCTCCCACTACAAGTCCGCCTCTTTCTCAAAGAGGTATGAGAAGAGCTCGACACTCTCTACATCATAATAGTGGAGAGTCTGAAGTAGCTTGGTGACCCGGTTGAGCCAATACTCTGCTTCCTCGGGACGGTGTGTGCCGGTAAATGTAGACGGCTTATACCGTTATAATCGCTCAAAGAGATTACTTATGTTGTTCGCGGGCACGGCCATGGCAAGTGGTTATGGTTGTTGTATGCCAAAGTTCTGGGCCATGACTCCCATTATAGTGGCCATCACCTACTGCTGTTGTTGCATATTAGTGGCCATCATTTGCTGTTATTGTTGCATAAGATGGAACATTTGGTCCATTTGATCCATGGCCTGAGGCGGAGGAGGTACGGGTGCCGCGGCTTGCGGTGGTGGTACATTCGGGGCCGCCTCATGGGTAGTGTTACCCGTATTTTGGGAGTCATGCTCCCCTTGGGGGCCTTGGTGATCATCGAGGATATGGTCCCTATTAACCAGGGCGTCGTGAGGCAGACAAACATATCGACCCTCCGCTTCCGGAGGCATTTCCTGGAAAAGAGATTCCTTAGAGTATTAATCACTAGAGCATCGCGTACACTGAGCATACAAGACCTATAGCCTGTCATTCATGAATGTAGTCACAACACAGGTAAGGCATACTTCAAGCAAAGAGAAATTCAAGCCGATCCATACATTAGCATTAATTTCAAAATTCCATTAACATGACCAGTTACATGCTACCACATGGATTACCAGCACTACTTAAACATGCTATGCGAAAGGAAAATGTGATCTAATTAAGCAAAAGTCCTTAATACTTCAGTACATGGGATTAGACCTAAACAACTTTAAGCAAACAACTAACCGTCAGTGAGCTGGGGCTGCTATTCGTCTGAGTAGAGCGAAAGTGGAGGTGTTTCTTCCCCCTTGTTGTAGCAGATCATGACCTTTATAGCCCAATACAACTTCTTGTTCTACCTTTCTTGCTTCGCTTGATGCCTGGCTTGGCTCTCCTTGATCTCTATTACCTCAGCCTTGAGCGCATCCAAGCACTCACGCATATCTGAGATGGTAAGGGGCTCCCTGCCAGTTTCTTCGACTTCCTCGGCTCCCTTAACCGGTTTAGCTTCATCCTCATCCTCTCTCTCATCGCTTCCATCGCTATCCTCCTTTTCTTTGACAAGATCCCCGTACTGGTCAATGTGGGCCTGTTACTATTTGGAGCTTATTTGCATCTTGTTTAAAACCTCATCACTCAATAGCTGTGTTGGCACAAGATTCCCGTCTGATCCGCTCACCAAATTGCTCCCCCAACTGATAAACCAAGCGACCGAATGGAAGGCATACACTCTTCATCATCGCTATAGTGGCCCGCACAATCTGGTGAAGTACTACGCTGGGGAGGCATATATCCACTCCCTGACCCACCTGATATAAGAACTCCACCATATAGCGGGAGCACTAGGAGCGATTCCCCAACCTTGGGTATACATTGTGGGTGTAGATGCGGTAAAGTAATCAGTACCCTGGGAGGAGGTTAGTCGAGCTCAGACCCTACCCTTGCTCCCCTCGCTTCCACTGGGCGACCCAACCACACAAGAAGTATGTCCACTCATCGCGCACCTGACTTGTATCCAAGTTCCTCTCCTCTATCTGTACTTCACCTTAAGGTATTCCGAGTATGTCGGCAATATCCGCCACCCCAATTGGGATTCTCTCGCATCCCACCACCAAATCAAAGCCCAGGGGGTTGAATTGAGGGTTTCTAATCCTCACATAGAAAGCCCTAGCCTGGCCTGCGTTCGCCTGATAAGTCGTATAGAACATTGGACCCCAATCTTTACCCATGAGTCGACCGAGTATGGCATACTCATCCAACAAATGCTTCTCCACGGAGGCTTCGAAGGCGACGCATCACACTAGAAAATTTCCCTTGTCTTCAACAGGAGGTTGGGAGTCATTCTTGCGCCTGGATCGGACTTCCGCTACTTCCTTCCGCTTCGAATCAGCCTTTTGCTTGCTTACCCTCTCTCAGCTCGGCCCCGGCTCGGCAGTTGCTGGCCTTTTCTTCCCCGTGAGTTAAAGGACCACCAAAATGAAGAAGAACAAGGCAAGGGTGGTTAGAAGGGCCATTTTCCTTGGCTAGGATGGTTTGGGTGAGTGAAAATGAAAATGGAGGAAAGATATGTTTGAAAAAAAAAATAATTTAGAAGAAATGGGGGAAGATGGTTTTTTTTTTTTTTAAATGGGTTGAGAAATGGTTTTGTTGGAGGTGGGTTTTCTTGAAGAAAGATGTTGGAGAAGGGAATTGAGGTAATAGAGGATGGGTTGAGAAATGAGGGTTGAGCAAGGTTGGAATGGATTTGAGGAAGGACCCAACCGTGGATTTTGGGAATGTATGTAGAATAAATGGGTTTGGATTTTGGGTTTTGAGGAATGAAAGTTGGAAATGGGGAAGAAGATAGTGAAAAGAGTGGGGTTTGAGTTTGAGAAATGGGGAGGGAGAGATTTCACAAGGGTTTGAGATAAAGGAGTAAAGAGAAATGAGAGAAAAGGAGGCCCTTTGGGTCTTATTTGTAAAAGGAGTGGGCCCCACACGTTTAAAAATTTAAAAAGGGGAGGAGAATCTCATTTTGGGTCTGGGCGTTGCGACGCCAAGGCGCTGGACTGGTGGGCGTTGCGACGTCGGGGCCCCTGGAGGTTTAGGTGTGGCGACGCCGGATGGGCGTTACGACGCTGGGGTCCTAAGATCGAGACTCCTTGTTTTCTAATTTCCCGGGTGCCAGTGAGGCCCTTGGAAAAGTACCTTATATGAATTTGGGGTAGGAGAAGCTGCTCTATCCAAACAATATGGTTATTTCATACGATTTTTTCAGGTTAATGGTCAAAAGTCCATTTTACTTATAATTTTTACTATTTATAGTAAATTTTTGTTTACTTATAGTTCTTTATACTTGAACTTTATGATTTGTGTTTAAGATGAAGGCACATAGTAAAATTTGAAGGATAAAGGGGTGGAAGGCTAGGATTTAAAGGAGATAGGTTGGAAGGAGGAGTTTAGACTTAGAAATTGAGTGGACTGGACTACCTAAATTTTTTAGTTAGTTGAATCGGGTCTTGTCGTTAAGTTCTCGAGCTGTAGCCCAAGGACAGGCTAAAACGTGTCGTAAGGCTCCCAAGTCGAATTCTAATATTGTTATGCTCTCTCTCATCAGTCAAAGCCCTTCGTAAGACTCTCTGACCTATTTCCTAGCGTCACTACTTACTCTCGCTACCTAACACTAACACTCTGGAAGTCTCACCTTCCGTCTAAGAGCGTCAGCTCAGGGACTGGGGTGGTTCCTAACATTGTTATGTTTTCTATTGCATTTCCTCTCAAGTCGGCAGATGCGTTAGTGAGTTCATGACCCATGCCTCAATTGATTCCAAACTATTACTTTGATACCAACTTGTAACGCCCTGAAAATTGGGGGTCACATATATGCCCGACTCCTGAGTTCCTGAGTGTTGCTTATAACCGATTTCGTTAATATGTATTTAATCCGGTTTAGCTGCGCAAATCTAAAAATTTTTGGAACATGAAGCATTATCACACAAGTCTACTAAAATGAAAGAGACCAAATATAAATACATATATAAATGTCCAAAAGAATAAGGGGTTACACATGGTGCCACCCAATAAAATCACAAAAGAATTGTAAGTCCAAAAAGAATAGGGCTGAGCCCACTACTCAGCGATCCAACGTCCCATCTAAAAATCTGATGAGGTCCCGCCCATAAGCTGTAACACTTGCATTTACGGGCGAGTCTGGTTGGTGTTTTAAAACACCGTCCCAGAGTGGGAGTGAGTGATCAACTAAGTGGGTACTATTAATCTCAAGTTTTAACAGGCATCAATCACAATATGAATTTAATCAAACACAGCCAATTATCAATACTTAATAACTCTTATTAAAATGCATGCATGCGAAATGATATGATGCTTGCTCTCACCACAACGCTCCCTCGAGCGACTCCATCTAACGATCGCGTATGTCAGCACTCTCTAAGAGCGACCTCGACTTTCGAGTCGCTATCCTAACTAGTGCAATGCAATGCGATCATGTTAGCCGAGTTATTAATTAAATCCATTCATCCAGCAGATTGGAGAATTTAGTACACCCCACATATCAATGTCCTAAGCTAGTTGCGAGGCAAAGGCCCCCAAACGTGTGAGGCCGAGACCTCGCGGTCCATGATTCCGTTAGGTTCCTCATCCCTGACTTCAAGCACATAAGGAGTGTCGAGAGAAAGGGATTGCTCGCGGTCACTATGGGGAGGCACGACACCCCAGCGTAGGCCGACAGCTCAGACACAGTGTCCTATTCTACTATGCCCAGCTCACGAGGCTGTGGACCAGTTTCAAGTGGGTTATTGATGGGCTACAACGGTTATAGGGTGTTTCCAGTTCAACACATATGTGAGTGAACAGGGTGAACAAACAGGGTTGGTTAGCCTGTAGACTAGGCGGTCCTACTAAAGAAACCACCTTCACTCTCCTCATGATCTTGGCCAAACTAAGGGTACGAATAGTGATTCATAACATGTCGACTACCAATGTATCACTAGAATAAACAGCATCATGTTCTCATACTTCTCAACATGCAATTCAGATTCTCATAGCAAACAAGGCTAACAATATCAAGAAACAAGTACATGTGAGTATGTGTAGGTGTGTGAAGAAGTTAAGCACTTCCTCCATATCAAGAAATCATAGGCATAAGAGTAATGAAATCATACATACTATGAAGCAACAATACATGAAAAAATTAACAAGGCATGAGCATTTAATCATCCATACACAAGATCATGTGAGAAGCAAAAATAATATCATGAGAGTCAAACATACAATTCCATAAAATTTCAACAAACATACAATTCCTTGGGTTTCTCTAGGTTCTCCAAATGTGGTATCTATGCAATCAAAATTATTAATCTCATAATAAAATTGGTGCTAGGCCACCTAAGAACAATAGTCCGCACCTATGGGTCGTTGGAGACTCGAAAATTGACCTAAGAATGAGGGTTTCGGGTTGGACGACAGGAATCCCTAAAACAAGTTCTTGCATGTGAGAAATTCATGTCAATCCTTTCTCAATACATGGGCTTCAAGAAAAAAAGGTGAAGGATCTTACCTAGATGTCCTATGATCGATTTGTTGAGGTTATGGTGGAGAGTTTCCTCTTGTAGGAGAGGTAGGGAGTTTAAAGGGTTGATCCCATTGGGCCCCAAATCGATCTAAGGTCCACGTTGGATCTCCTTCACACACTCATTCTCTCTTTACTCCTAAGCTCTCTCTTTATGGTGGTGGAGTTATGAGATAAGAGAGGTTGGTTGTTGGTGGATGGTGGGAGTTTGTGAAGGAGATTTGTTGTTAGAGAATGAGGAAGATGTGAGGAAGAGGGCTTGATGATTTAGGGAAGGTAGAAAGTTATGAGGGTGAGCTTGGTTGTTGGAAAGAATAATGGTGAAAATGTGAGGGAGTGAGCTAGGGTTTATTTCATAGACTTGGACCCTTTGGCCTCAAGTTTTCTCAAATTCCCAAAATAGCCTATTATGACTCACTATTAGTGTTGGGGTGGTCCTAATACTCATTTGGCCACTAAATTGGGTGTGTATGGGTCTCATAGCCCAACAAGGGTCCATGCAAAGTTTGAGATCAAATGGATAAACGAATATGGAGTTTGACCATATGGTCCCAATCCTTAAATGGCCATGTGGGGTCCATTTCGGTTGTTGGGACAGTCCTAATGGTCCCCTGGATATGAAACTTATAGGATAGGTGTTCCATGGCCTGATGATGGGCCATGCAAAATTTGAGAATGATCGAATATGGAGTTTGGTTGTACGAGTCCAATTTGCGATCAACGGTTGTTGTGCCACGATCGGTCATAGATTTTGTGGACGGGTGTAGGACACTACATTAGACGTTCATCATAAAATTTGAAGAAATTTGATGGCTGAAAAGCCCGGAGTCTCAGTTTCATTTACCTGTGCCAGATTTTAACTTTGGCCTTGGATGGATTGACCAGTGTTGTTGGAACGGTTCGAATAATTCACTTTTGGGTCTTCAATGAGTTCGTGATCCATGATGGACCACAAGCCCAGTTAGACATATGATTCTCTGAATTTTTATAGTTTTCCAACCTTCCTGCGCCGCGGTATAGCCCGTATGGGCATACGTTAAGAGTAAACGGTCATTTGGCTTGCGGCCCGTACTAGGCCCTATCATTACCTGTCTGGTCTACTCTAATGGGCTAATCATAGATTAATTAATTTGTGGTATCCCACCACGAGCGGTTTAAACGAATGGTCCTGCGGTAAATTATACATGGATGCCCCAGGACAAGGTGCTGGTTGGACGGGACGTTACAGTGATTGTGGTCACCTAAACCTTGGGAATGTTGATGCCGATGGAGTGCTGATGATGAAGATGAGAGGGAACGTCGTCTTGTGATGACTAGAGAGAGAGCCGCACATGAGTTGCAGGGTGAGAGACGACAAGAGAGAGGGAGAAGGTGAGAGAATGAGAAAGCGATAGGGTTTTTTTTTGTTTTAATCTTTTAAGTTGGGTTCAACGGTTTGGATCCAAGGTTCAGATCCACAGTTTTGGGCCACGGTTCAACGGATCGGTTCCACAGTTCGGGTCCACGGTTCGGTTAACGGCTCGATTCTACATGCCCCTAAACCGGAACCGAACTGTATCCAACAGTTCTTGCAATTTTGGAGCTGGAACCGGTATCGGTGCTGTCTAAAACTGGACCAAACCAGACTGATCCAACGGTTCCGGTCCAGTTCCACGGTTCTACTGGTTAAATGTGCACTCCTAATCGGTACTGAACCGTTAGTACCCTGGAACCGAACCGGAACCAGACCATGAAAACCAGTTCGGTTCCGGATCAGATCCACGGTTCTGGCCTTACCGGAAAAATCCAAAAAAAAACCCCTCGTCTACACCTTTTATCTAGGGTTTTGAAAAGGGGGCGTTCAAAAGAATCAGAGATCGAAAGAACGAGATCGGCTGATTTCTCATTTATTTTTAGAAAATTCAATAAGAGAAAATCTCAGAGCTTGTGATCGATTGATGTCAAGAAAAGCTCCATACCGGGGATTAGTCTCTATCATTTTATATTTCCTGGAACTCTTTGGATTTTGATAGATCAGAGCTTGAAAAACAATAAAAATGAAAGAGAAAGGGGAAACTAATTGCACGAATGGAACCTTTCAAGGAAAAGTCACAAAAATGTACGTTTAGTGCTGAATGAGAGGATCAAATACAGATATAAAAAAAAATGCAGAGATCTTGAGTGAGATCTCTGAGAAGAAGTGATTGAGATTTTGAAATTTACCTGAAATTGTACTTTTTTAAAAAAAATTTTTCCTTTTACAGATAAGTTTGATGGTTCGCCTGAAAAGACAAAGGAATGTTAGTTAAGATATCTTTTTGATAACTCTCAGAAGAATAGATAGTAGAAGCCTGAAAGAGATGAATTTCTCCATTGTAGAGAGAGAGAGAGAGAGAAAGAGAGAGAGAGAGAGAGAGAGAGAGAGAGAGAGAGACGAAGGAGTTTTTTCTTTTTGCAGGGGCGAGAGGCAAGGCCGTAGGGGGGTGCTAAAGCTAATCGCATTAGGTTTTTTTTTTTTTTAAAACACGAATGCTCATATCCACTGTTCGGATCTATGGTTTGTGGCACGGTTCGGTTCAACGGATCGGATCTACGGTTCAGTTCAACGGTTCGGTTCAACCGATCAGATTGGTTCTACAGAGCCCTAAACTGGAACCGATCCGTAATCAACGGTTTTGAAAATTTTGGAACTGGAATCGGACCTTTAGCATTCTAGAACCGGACCAAACCGGACCGATCCAATGGTTTCGGTCCTGTAACACCCTGAAAAATTGGGGGTCGTGCATACGCTTGACTCCTGAGTTTCCGAGTGTCACTTATCATCAATTTTATGATTTTATGATTAATCAAGTTTAAACGCGCAGCCTGAAAATTACTTGGAGCATGAAATGCAACCACAACTAGTCTACTGAAGTGAAAGAGATATATATATATATATATATATATATATATATATATGTACAAGTCCAAAAGAATATAAAGGGGTCGCCCAAAGCGTTGTCCAACAAAAATAACAAAAAAAATCATATATCTAAAGGAATGATGTGATGAGCCAACGACTCAACGATCTAGAATCCAGTCTCCTAAGCCGATGTAGAGCCGCTCATCAACTGGAAGTAGGAAAACTCGTCCTTCTCGCTCAAGCTCTCGCTACCAGGCTCGTCGAACTCAACACAACATACAACTACTGAAGAGTCTGGGTGGTGTTTTAAAACACCGTCCCAGAGTGGGAGTGAGTGATCAACTCAGTGGGTGCTATTAATCTTAAGTTATCACAGGCAACAATTGCAATATGATTTTAATGAAAAACGAACAATCACAAAGACCTATCAACTATCATTTAAATGCATGCATACGAGATGATATGATGCATGCCCTCGCTACAACGCTCCCTCAAGCGACTTCGTCTAACGATCACGTATGTTAACACTCCCTCATTGCGACCTTGACTTCCGAGTCACCACCCTAACTAATGTGATGCAATGCGATCGTGTTAGCAGAGTTTTTAATTAAGTCCGTTCATCTAGCCGATTTGGAAATTTGATACACCCCACTGATCATTGCCCTAAGCCGGGTGCGAGGCCAGAGCCCCCCAACACGTGAGGCCGAGACCCCACGGTCCGTGATCCTGTCGGGTTCCTCATCCCCGACCTCTAGCACATGAGGAGTGCCAATAGAGAAGGATCGCTCGCGGTCACTACGGGGAGGCGTGGTATCCCAGCGCAGGCCGACAGCTCGAACATAGTGTCCCATTTCACCATGCTCGGCTCACGAGGCTGTGGACCAGTTGCGGTTCAGTTATCAATGGACTTCAACGGTGGCGGGGTGTCCAAGGTTCCATACATAAGTATGCAATAATGGTTAACAATCAGGGTTGGTCAAACAGTGGACTAATCCGCAAGAACCGGGCGAGCGTGAGACAAATGACATCGAGCACAAGAGACCCATGTAGTCGAACTACAGCCACCAGAACACGTCCGACCGGATCTATAAGTTTAATCCCGAAGTGGTCCTACCAACGAAACTACCTTCGTTCTACTCATGGTTCTGGCCAACCTAAGGGTCAATAAAGGTTTCTAGCATGCCGACTACTAACACATCACAAGTATAAGCACCCACATGTTCTCAATAATCATCAACATATCATTCATATATCCATAGCAAGTAAAATTAAACATATTGAGATACAAATGCATGTGAGTGGGTGTTTGTGTGCATGAGTGAGGAAGTCGAATACTTCCTCCTCCTGAAGCAATCACATGCATGATAGGAAGCAACCACCTATACTATGAAACGTAGATACATGAGGAAATCAAGAAGACATAAGAATGGGATCATTTATACACCAAATCATATGGAAATCAAGAACAAATAACATATGAGAGCCAATACACAATATTTCATAACATTTCAACAATCATACGATTCCTAGGGTTTCTTTAAGTTTCATTCCAAACAAGCATCCAACAAACAAAATCATTAATCTCATAGCAAATTGGTGCTAGGCCACCTAAGAGTATTAGTCTGCACCTATGGATTTGTTGAGTTCTTGAGAAATGACCTACGAGAGCTCGGATTTGGGGTCGATTGGTCGGAATCCCTAAGGCAAAGCATTTACAAGTTAGGATTTCCTACAAATCATATCTCAACACAAAAGATTACAAAAAGGATGGATGCTTACCTTTTCAATCAGTTGGAATTCGAGCTTGGAGTAGTGGGTGTGAGATCTTTTGAGAAAGAGGGAGGAAGATGCAAGGATCGACTTCTCTTGGGCCCACCTTCACTCTCTTCCTTCCTCTCCTTCTCTCTTTCTTCTCTCCTTGCTTTCTAGCTCTCCCTTCTCTCTCTTTCACTCCTTCTTCCTCTCTTTCTCTTTCTCTTTCTCTCTCTTTTTCTTTCTTTCTTTCTTTTCATAGGGCAAAAATCGTATGGGGAGAGGAGTGCCCAAAAGAAACCCTTATATAGTGACAGATTTGGTGCCAATGGCCCCAAGTTTTGGGTTTTTACCAAACTAACCCTATGAGAGGGTTTAGCCCCTAGGGCCCACTATGGGGTGTACACGTCGATGCACACCGGAGGATAGTTAGCCCTAATGACGATCTACGTATGGATATGATCGGCCCACCATTTGGATACACCGATCGACAGATATGATGAGAAGTTTGTTTAACGGTCACCGATAGTCGATCGGGGCCGCGGCTATACGGATATGGGCAGAGAAATATCCTTACTCCACATGTGAAGTTTGGTCGCAAACCGACGGTCCGAAATCCTCAACTTAGCATAAGAGTGGACGACCCAATTCACTTAAGTTTTAGTTCATTCTTTTAGGGTATTTGCACTTCTCATGCACTCATCCTTTAGTTTAAGTTGAGCGGTTCTAGATAGCACCCAGGTCTGACTTCCGTGATGGACGTCGAGCCTAGAGAGATGGACATTCTTCTATAGTTTTGGAACTAGTGGCCCGCCAACGAGCGGTCTAATGCTTGTTCAGAAAATCGGGGCATTTTTGAAATGAATTAGGTAGTGAGATTTCTCGAGGGCGATGATTAGGGTTTGGATTAACTATGTTCATTGTGTGGCCTATTTATAACTAGTGAAAGTGGAGATTTGGTCGTGCTTACTCTAAACCGTCGGTTTTAGGCTAAAAGAGTAACGGAGTTGCTCTGATGGGTCCCTGGTCACAAAATTTATAGGACAGGTGGTCCATGGCCTGATGAGGGGTCATGCAAAGTTTGAGAGCAAATGGATGAACGAATATGGGGTTTGATCATACGGTTCTGATCTTTAAATGGCCCTATGGGGTCTATTCCAGTGATTGGAGAGGTTCTGGTGGTCCCCTGACCATGAAACTTATAGGATAGGTGGACCATGACCCGATAAAGGGCCATGCAAAATTTGGGGACGATCGGAAATTTGGTTTGATCGTACGGGTCTGATTTGCGATCAACGGTTACCGTGCCATGATTGGGTTCCAGATTTTGTGGACGGGAGTAGGAAAATACATTAGACCTAAATTTGGAAGAAATCCGACGGCTGAAAAGCCCAGAGTCTCGATTTCATTTGCAAGCGCTAGATTCCAATTCTGACATTGGTGGGGTGCATTTGGCAAGTGCCAGATCCCAATTCTGGGTGTCCACTGGGTCTGTAATCCACGATGAACCACAAGCCCAGTGAGATCTATGATTTCTTAAATTTTTAGATTTTTCTGACCCTCCTCAGTCGTTGGGTGGCCTACACGGGCTGTTGTTAAGTGTAACTATGCCATCTGGCTTGGCGGCTCGCACTAGGCCCTATCATGACCTGTCCGGTCTACTCTAATGAGTTAATCCTAGGTTAATCAACTTGTGGTACTCCACCACGAGTGACTTAAACAAATGGTCCTCGGCAAATCCTACGCGGACATAACAGGACACTGTGCTGGTTGGACGGAACATTACAACTACTGTTAAGATCCGGGCCTCATCTGACTCGACTTTGGTTAGATATTTAATTTAGTTATGCCTGTCTTGATTACTTAACGACGGGTCAGTTAGATTTGGGTCATACGTGAGTAAATTATGTGACTACACGTGATGTTCAAGCGATCAGGAGGATTCGTTGATTTCATACGGTTGATTAATCGGACTTGTGCGGTTCTTTACTGGTACCACCCCTGTATAAACTAATATTGAGTGCTAATGGCCATTAAGTGATGTTAAGTTAATTAAATTTAAAAAAAAAATTAAAAATTTTTAAAAATTCGAAACAGTGAAAAATCCGGGATGTTACAGGTCCGGTTACACGGATCCAACGGTTCGATGTGCACCCCTACCATCAATGCATGATGATCTCATTTCTTTCTTTTAATCATCCTCAAAAGTTTTATGTTTTTAATGCTAAGATTTTTTTTTAAATAAATACTTTAATTAGTTTATCAAATTAAAAAATAATAATAATAATAATAAAAGGAAAGGAAAGGCTGATATTATGAACTAGTTTACGGCATGGTTTTAAGGCTTGGATGAGCCCTGGTTCATTTATACCCATCGACTCAAACTCAGTGAGACACAATCGGTTTCACCACCATGACTCAATTCTGACTCGTCAAGTCAGCAAGACTTCCCGCAGGTCCCCTAACTCATTCAAGTTGTGATGATTCAACTAAGACTAGATGCGTTGGTCCAAGTCACAAGAACCATGGTTTACAAATTAATTAATGGCTTTTGGGCACGGAAAGATGACCATTGCCACTGGTGAGGCGAGCCGTGTGAAAATGACACATAAAGGGGCCACCAATATTGTAGGAGGAGGTGGCCCACACATGTGACAACCTTTTGATCGTTGCACGAACGGTAAAAGAAAAAAAATAAATTCTTTTGCACCGTAAATCACTCAAGCAAATTAAAAATCCATGGTAGATTGTCTATATTTGACTATAATTCCTTCACGTACATGGCAGAGTATGTACCTTGAACTTTTCACATGCAGCCCGTACAAACTGTCTTCCTGGTATGGTATGAAAGACTGAAAACTCGAGGATGATGTACTTCCTCCACCTTCATGCCATGTACGTTGAACTTTCACATGCAGCCCTCCCGGACTCGGATTCAGTGGTGACCCCTCCGCTGGTCAAAGTTCTGTGAGCCCATCATTATGTATGTGTTTTATCCACGCCGTTCATCCATTTTGTCAGATTAGTTTAGCTTTTGATGCAAAAAATGAGGCAGATAAAAAGATCAAGTGGACCACACCAAAGTAAACAGTAGGGATTGAATGCTCATTGTTGAAAACTTCATGTGGGCCACAGAAGTTTGTATGACTTTATGGACAGGTTGGATGGCAAATTAACATTGCGGTGGGCCCTAGGAAGGTTTCAATGGTGAGCTTCGTTATCCCCATTGCTTCCTGTGGTGTGGTCCACTTGATCTTTGTATCAACCTTCTTTATGTATTATTGATTTAAAATGATATGGAAAAATGAATGGACGGCGTGGATAAAATACATACATCATGGTGGGCCCACAGAGCATTTCCATTACCGACCAGCACCGAGCTCAGTACTGGAGGAGTCACTACCGAATCGGAATCCATATTTCCCGCCATTTTGTTGTGTTTATTGGACATCCGAACCCTGCAAAAGGTAGGCCATACTACGAAGATTAGATTGGATGAAAATCCACTTGTTTGGTACGACACACCCGTACATTGAATCAAATCGTTGATTGTTTGTTGATTTCAATGGTGTAGACTGCTCAGTGGGTGAACAAACCTGATCTTCACACTAAGTAGCCTTCAGAGTCTGGCCCACCTTTTGCAACACTAGGATGTCCAACACACCATGCACATTGGCAAGAAAGGTGGAATTAGATAGAGAGAGAGATATGTAATGCATAAATGTCGATCCCATGAAGTGTACAAAATCCAACCTATCCAAAGGTGGGTCCCACTGTGATGAACAACTAATGCAAAAATCAGTCCGATCCACTCGTCATGTGGGCCACATCAAATGGAACAATAGTCAACCGTCTATTTGTTGGAAAGTACACATGTCGGCCACCTGATAAAAGCGGACCGGTCACATCCGTTCGCTACGTAATATTTATAGTTCATGGTGGGATGAACTATTGGACAGGTTGGATGTCATACGCACGTGACAGATGGGCCATCGCGCACTATGCTAGAACATTTACTTTGGTGAGATGTGCTCGTATGGTACTGCGGTAGTACTAGCCTGCCGCGGGTCCAATGTCAAGTCTTCTACAGATCCACCCCATCCATCGTGCTGTCTCCCTCATGCTCACCGTAGAAATCAAATGGACATTTTACAGAAAAAATCATTCATGAATTATAATCTATGATTTTACCAAACAATGCCTCCATTTTTTATTACAGCAGAGTGCTTTGTTTTTCTGCCAGTAAAATCACTATAATGACCTTGCGTTTGTATGACATCCAATCTGTACAGTTGCTGCATCTAAAAAGTCCGATGATACAATAAAAATAAGAATAAAAATGAAGGGGGAGTTTGAAGAGGAGTAAGCCTCGTATTGTTAAAATCAGATAGGGCGACGACCTTCGGGGTAAAAACCCAAAAAAAAATTAGGTGGATCCAAAACTCAAAACTTAGGTGGGGTACAGTGCAGTAAAGATGTAGATCATGCCCAAGATCTCTAATTTCATATAACGAGGCCAACTCGAGTTTTGGAACGGGATGATTTTTGGAGTGTTCCTTCCCCGTCTCATGAATGGATTAGATGGCATATACACGATGGACCCCACAAACATTGGAGAAGATTTTATTGGCTGAGCGTCCCTCAAACTGTTCTTGTGGTATGGCCCACCTGAATTTCCAATCTGGTTGAATGTTGGTCTCATTTCCTGACATTGAATGATGCATCTAATGGATGGATTGGATCTGATACACAGTGGAGATGGCACCACAACAGTGTGGTGCCAGCACAAGTTGCGGTGACATGGTGACACACGAGTATCGTCTAGTAGCATACCTAAACCTTCTTGACGCAGAGAGGAATGTAACGTGGTCGTTCACCATCTTCCTTGGGAAGATATCTACTTTGAACCTTAAAGATAGTTGAACTCCATGGATAAAAGTAGAAATAATTTTTAAAAAATTCAAATAAATTAATTTATGATATAAAAAATTTACAATTATTTAAATAATGAGCTCAAATATGGGAGAAAGTTCTAGACTCAAACTCCATCTCAAACATCCTAAAAGTATGACTCACTATGAATAGGAGATTATTTATCGGTGGCCTCCATTCTTATTAGAGTTTATACCCCTATCTTTTCTATGACGTACACTGTTTTGGCCCAACCACTTTATATACTTATCTTTTCTAAGACTTTTGGCAACTCAAATGATAGAGTTATACTTGAATTAAAACTTACTACTTGTAATAAAAATGAAATTAAATGGGACATTAGACCAGTGATATGATGGAATCTCACAATTCCAACATGGACAACCAGGTGTAGTAGGGTTGGTGGCTTAAGTAGCTTCTCCTACCCAAAGATCCTATACGTTATGTCAAAAAACTCATTTTGATTTGCAAGATACGACATTTTAAAGATTTCATCAACCCGTATCATACCGCTTCCCGTTAGGGCTTATCAAGTCCATCTTTTCCATTGAAGTGTACTTTTGAAGGTCACGTTTGTTTCCTAATAATCAATCGTGGTTATTCATTCAATAGCACCAGGGAAGCAAGCCATGCCCATCAGATGATCCTAACCTTTTGAAATAGTCCAATTTGTTTTAACTGTCCATTGTTGGTGAGTCATATGTCACATGCCTAAAATAATCAAATTGAAGTGCTACTTTTGAACCAAGTGTTATCTATCAAATATTTCAAAATAATGATTGGTCCCTTTTTTTGTTCAACCTTTTAATCTTAACTGTCCATTTTCCATGCTAATAAAGCCGATGATTAGGATCACCCAACAAATGAACCGTTCAGATTGATGATAGTCCACCCTACGTGCCATTTAAAATTTTAGAGGACCATGCTAATATCCCCTAATGTCCTGACTTAGGTGAGGACTTTACACACACAAATAGCCACTCACACACGCACACAAAATTCTAATTTGCATTTGTCATCACAAGTTCTTGAGTTAGCCTATTGGACGGACAATATGAAACAGAAAAAATAAAAATAAAAATAAACAAAAGGTTTTCGTGTACTTAATGGTTTATGTGTACCAAAATAATTTTAAAGAGTAATTAATTGAATTGATTAGTATTAATACAAGTAGCAATGTCAATGTCAATTAGACCATCTAACCCACAAACATGTGACATTGAGTCGTGACATTTTTGACATTTCCATTTAAGGAAACCTTAAGCTAGAAGTTGAAAAGTGGACCACTTACCATCTTGGTTGTATAAAGAGACGGTCCGGGCGTTGTAACCACCTTTACTCACCTTTTAGGTCAGATACCTTCCCAAGTAAATTCTAACCTAAAACTCCTTTGGTCGCGACACGTCTAACCTTCGTAGCATATCCCTTTATTCTCCACCAGTCTGTGCCTTTTGGGTCCTTCTGTTTTTTTCAAAAAAAAATAAAATAAAAAATTATAAATAAGACTCCATTGAAATGCATGAGAATGTTCCTTATTTATTGTCTACATAGCACACATATAATGGTGTATAAAGGGATTTTTGCAGCAAAATCCTGCCAAAAATTCTCATTTTGGGTGCGTGTAGTTCCACTAAATTTCATGAAATTTCGTACTAAATTGGACTATTAATCATGATATCGGGTGCAACCAAACGTGCCCTTTACCAAATAATGCCCAGTCAACTAAAACTCCTTAATAATGATTCTTCTAAAGTTGAAATGACCTTAATAAGACGGCTGTTTCCTTCTTCTTCTCTCTCAAAAGTAGTGAAATTGATCACCATTGGGTGTTGTAGATTATCTCCATAGTGGGACCACCTGATGATTGGATGGCATTATTTTTAGTTTATCTATTCATTATGATAGAGTATACCTATTGGATGGTTTAGATGTCATATACACACATCACTTGGGCCCTACAATACACGAATTCATTACTAAATTCCCAAAAAAAAAAAAATAGAAGAAAAAAAATTAGCCTTTCCATCGCTTTCCTCCCAAAAAGCAACTTTGAGTGTTGCGTTGTCCAAGAATTTTGTGGTAAAAAATGTCTATCATTAATAGTGGAGCCCATATGGGCCAAATCAAGTTTAAGGGTGGGATAAAGCCGATGCATATAACAATTAAGTTAGAATTATGGGCTTTGACCCAACCCATTAAAATTAAGGCACGGTCCAGGTCAAAAATAGCGGACTCATGCATTTAATGATTTGAGCCAAAGTTGGGAAGGACCAAATTCTGACCCACTTATCACATGGGCCAGGTTAGAAAATCAGGTCCATTACGTTTCAGAAATTACATTTGAGGTTTTACAAATAAATTTTTGACATTTAATTAGCGGTCGATATCAGTTTTAATGATAAAGGGTGTATTGATCAACCATTCAATCTTCAACGTGTCAAATAAGATGATTATGGTATAGTCTAATTAGTGTAATTTTTATATATTTCTTTTTCATCATAACTGCGCAGAGATGTGCAGAGTCGATTGTCACCAACAGTAAATGGGTAGCTAAAAAGGTGGTGGGCCATTGTTCTAATCTAGCCTGAAAGAGAAAACCACGTGCCCTGCTTACTACTTTTACATGAGCATGGGTCAATCAGGTCCATTTTAAGATGATTTTGAATCAGACCCATTTAAAAATTGAGCATGCGTCTAGCTAAGTCGTGTTGATTTTGAGAGGATTTGTCTTCTTCCATCTGGAAATTTTAAGTAAAACTTTTGAACCTAGGCCGTCATTGTTGACCCGACCCACTAATTGCCTGGTCACGTCCAAAGACCCATCCGGTCGACCCGACCCACTAATTGCCTGGTCACGTCCAAAGACCCATCGGGTCGACCCGACCCACTTGGACTCGGATTGGTAGTGGCTCCTCCAGTACGGAGGTTGGTACTGGTTAGTACTGGAAAAACTACGTGGGCTCACTATGATGAATGTGTCTTATCCACTTGGTTCATCTATTTTGCGAGCTCAGATTAGGGCATGAGACACATAAAAATCTAAGGTGGACCATGACATAAGTAGGTAAGTGTGATTGAACGTTTACCATTAAAAACTTTCTAGGGCCCATTGTAATTCTTACTTTCCATCTAACCCATTTATTAAATCACACAGACTCAGGTGAATGGAAAAATACAAATATCCGCTTGATTCAATATTTTGAAACCTTAGAGAGGTTTTTAACAGTGAGCATTAATCACCGTTCCTATGGTGTATTTCACTTGAGATATGGATCTAACTCAGTTTTTGGAATCATGCCTGATATGAGAACGTATAATGGATAAGGGTCATGGATAAAACACATACATCACGGTGGTCCACTTAGCTTTTTCTAGCACGGATCAATACCAAACAGGGTACTGGAGGGGTCACTGCCAGATCCAGATCCGAATCCGACCCACTTGGACAGCAGAAGTGACTAGTACAGGAGGACACTTATCATCCAACCATGTCTTTTCCACTAACATATGTTAGCCAGCCGCACAAGTCACCAATACCATGAAAAAGTAGGCCCCACCATGGAGAACACGTGGCACCATGCTGTTCCAATCGATGGACCATTTACTGTCTGATTCAACATACGGGTATATACATGACCCATTTGATGAGCCGAACGGCTTGATTTTTGTGTAAGGTGATCCTTTTGGTGGGGCCTACCGTTTGCATGGTACGGCTGTCCTGTGAAGCTGGCAGGAAAACTCTAGTGGGCCCCAAGTCAGCCTCATTCCCGCTGTACCTGATCGGTTGTATAGTAAAATGATCATCATCTGATCATGACCTCATGTTGATAACAAGACGGTGGATCCACCGCTCGTTAGGAATATGCGGCCCAACTCGCGTGTTTATCCAAGAGCAGGTGGAGGATGGCACTTTCTCTTCCGTGCCTCAGATTGTATTCCCTGCATGTAGCCCACTTGTATGATGATCCAAACCAGCCATCCTGCAGGATTTGTCTTTTATTGGCCTACTACTAAAAATTTATTCATTTGGTTTAGTAAATGAAACTTTTCTCACTGAATGGGAGCCGTTGCTATTTTCTTATGGTGTTCAGTTGTAATACACGGCTAAGATTGGCCTAGTACTGTTGCTTTTGGATTAACCCTGTAGAATATTTAAAATATGAATGAATGGTTTAGATTTCGTCCATGTATTTCAAGAATGCGAAAATTACATTGAGGCACGCACGTCGTACGTCGCAGGGCACCGAGTCCAATTCCTCGTTAATCTAATCATACGTACGAGAAAGAAAGCCATAAATCGAACTCGCCGTGGTGCCCAATGAACTGGGCAATTGTGCTGGCTTTACAGGTGGAAATAAAGCACCCGTGCAAGATCCTAGCCGTTGCAATCTCACTGTGAATGTCTCGTGTCTGCAAAATAGATCGACAGCGTCTGTACTCAGCTGAGACAAGCGTCTGTACTCAGCTGAGAGACAAGCCAGGTGCGACCATCTGTCCGCATTATCGTATATAATAAAGGAGTTTCAACACCTGGTCAAGGATTTGAGTATCCATAGGTGGTGAAACTACAGCATGAGTGTGTGGGGGTGTATGTGCGTGTGTAAATTGAAATAAATTTTTTTTTTTAAAAAATAAAAATAAGAAATCTACTCACCACAGTATAAATAAATAAAAAGGAATTCTGCCAAAAAAAAGAAAAAAAAGCCATTTACCCAGAAACGCATATATGCAGGCCGAAAATCTCAAACGTGGGTCATCCACCTTACTAGACATGATCAGTAAGCATAGGCACACTCATGCTGTATTACAGCATGTAAAGGAAGCTTAGAAGAAAAACTACAGTTGTTGGACAATTACTTAACTATTAGTTGGATGGCATGACTTTTATTTTGAAGAAAAATAATAATAGCAGGAGAGAGTATATGCAATTGTCCCAAATACTATAAAAACAGACTTAAAAAGTAGAAAGCCGCACGAAAACAGAGACATTATTGCTCACAACAAGACAAGGTCGCTTCTTAATCAGAAAACTACTGGTGGAGGATACGGAGTTTCACACACTGCTGTACCTTAGAGCTTATAAAAGCGGAGCCTAAAAATAAAAAATAAAAAAGAACTTAAGACCTCATCCCAATACAATCGCAAGATATTTTCAGCTCAAAGCTATTCAATTAGTTTCATTCCAAAGTCCCTTCACTTCTCTCAAGCACCATTATGCAACAAGCATAAATCATTTAGATTAATTTTAATTTTATTTTCACTTTTGTCCAACACAATATTGCATTGAGCAATAGTTTTAGCTTAAATATAACGACTTTGTTATTGGATCTCTCAATTCCCTAAGTCTTTGTTAAGTGATTCTTCGATCATGACCATCTAACCAAGTACTATAATTACCTTTTTTTTTTCATGACCTTCTAGGTTTGGTGGAGCATTAAGACTATGGCCGTTTCGTCTGCGTAGGTGGTAGTTAATAAATTCTTTTTTAACTTTTCTTTATTTATTAATTATACTTCGTCTATACCTAAATTAATAAAAATGATAAATAAACTATCTCTCTAATTTTATTATATTTATTATTAAATTGTCATCATTGTAAGAAATGTTTTTATTTGTTTCCAAAGTAAAAAGAACTTTATATGAGAGACTTTCTCATTCATGAATCATTTAATCACCTTAGCAAACTGGTTTAATAAATGGCAGATCTCTTCACATATGGTCTTAATTAATTTGTTCATCTCAATACCTGTCATCATAAAAGCGTTCAATTTACTTAGCTTAAAATATGACTCTAGCACGCCCAGCATTTATATACTAGTACATGTTTAATCAAAAGCGGGTTATTTATGATTTAAATATCAACACAATCATAAAGTACGCCACTACACTACAAAACAAAAATTAGACCATAATAATTTTATAAGAATTATGAAAGATAGGTTATTATTATTATTATTATTATTATTATTTAGTTTTTCTTATACTACACAAGGGAAAAGGAAATAAATTACAAAGAAATAAAAAACAAAAACAAACAAACAGAGAGAAAACGTACCAGTGGTATCGAATAGATTACCGTCTGAATGCTTGGATTGAAGAATGAATGCTTCGAATTAAGTGAGGCATGATGGATGATAAGGAGTCTTACCATCTTACGAAACGACAGCCGATTGGCTGTAGTATCACACATCACATCTGTATTGACGTCAGCAAATTCTGTGCGTCACATTATGAGGTATATGTTATATCCAAACCGTCCATCCATTTTTCCAGCTCGTCTTAAGGCTTGAGTCAAAAAATAAGGCAGATGTAAAGATCAAGTGGACCACACTGCAAAAAGCAGTGAGGGATTGAACGTTTACCATTGAAACCTTGTTGGGGTCACAGAAGTTTTGGATCAATGTGAAATTTGATTTTCCTCTTCATACGGTTATTTGTGACCTTATGAATATATTGGATGAAAAATAAACGTTATTATAGGCTCTACAAAATTTTTAACGGTGAAAATCACTATCTCGCTGCTATTTTTGGTGTGGTCCATTTGAGTTTTGTATATGATTCATTTCTTGTATAATGCTCTAAAATGATCTCCAAAAATGAATGAACTGTGTGGATATAATAAATGCATCATCGCTGGGCCATGTAACTTTGATCTCCTTTGAACCGTTCGTACAACTCGGAGATCGGAGGAGCGTCGGCGCTCGTCTTCGCATGACATGTATTTACGGCTATATAGCTGATGTGTGGTACACCAGCCAATCCGCTTCCAAAAGGCACGTACTTGCCAGAAACGGATTGGCTACTCCCCCTGCCACTAGCCCGGTGGCTGGTTGTCAGTTCTCTGTGGGCCCCACCATGATGTATATGCTTAATCCATTCTGTTCATCCATTTTTACAAATCATTTTAAGTTCTATTTTATAAATAAGAGGAATTTAAATATCAGGTGGACCACACCACAGGAAAATGATGGTGATTGGATATCCACCATTAAAATCCTCCTAAGGACCACTGTACTTTTTATTTAAAATCAAATCTGTTGATTAGGTCATACAGACCCAGAAGAAGGGAAAATACAAATATCAGTTTGATCCAAAACTTTTATGACCTCCAAAAAGTTTTTAAGGTCCACGTTCAATCGACATTGTTTTCTATAATGTAGTCTATTTGAGATTTGGATATACTCATTTTTTTCTCTAATACCATAAAATGATCTATAAAAATAGATGGACGGCATGGATGAAACACATACATTATAGTGGGACTCACAAAGCACCGACCACCAGCCATTGGCTGGTGGGAGGGTGTAAGACCCGTATCTTAGTCCGTACCATTTCGTAAACTTCCGCGGTTTTATCGGTCGAATTCCATCAACCTTCGACTCTTAATCGATATCGACGCGTGACCCTGATTCATATGACGCCAACCTGTTTCGACTCGACCTGAGTTCTATACCATAGCGACCGCGCCGTCGCTGCGGTTCCAATGCCGCGACTCGCGCGCCGAGGCGATAACCTAATAAAGAGATGTGGGCCAACGTTCGATGTGAGGAAAACACCGCGCGTTGCGAAATCTAAGAGAATCTCTACGATGTGTCACATCAATCACATCAATCCCATCAATCAATCAATCTCTCAATCCATCACATGTCAAGTACATATCCCTTTCATCCATTCTCAAGCAACCACAAAAGTCAAGCTTTTCTTACAAATCCCATACCTCTCTTACACAAAAAGCCACAAAAGTCAAGCTTTTCTTACAAAGCCCATACCCCTCTTATACAAAAGGCCTCAAAAGTCAAGGATTTCTTACACAATCATCACTCACCACATCCATCCATCACTCTCTCTCTCCCTTTACAACTCCTCTCTTTCTCATTTGTAAAAAATCTCCAAGCAAAAGAGATCCCACGTATAGAATTCTTCCTCTCCTTCTAAAGCTCCAAGTGGCCCACTTTCCTACCCCATCATCTCCCATCTCAACCCTCCATTCCTCATCTCATCCATTGAAGTTGAAGCTAAGGTGCCAAGAAGCCCATATGAGCAAGAAGATCGGACGGTGGGTGCCTCTATAGGGTAGTTTTTCTTATTTTTATGATCGGCCAAGTGAGGCCCACCGATCAATGGTGTGGATCTTACTTGGGACTTTAAGTTATGGCCAATGGACCACTTGGATCATCATGATCATTCTATGATGGGGCCATTCTCCATAGACCCCATCATGATGTTTATTTCTTTAGAAAATGTCATCTATACCGTCTATATTGGTGGGGAAAGGATCCCCACCGTTGATTCTAAATTTTGATAGTCCCATGTGTTAAAGGACCCACTTGATTGTATGATTCATTGCAAGGGAGGGCCCATAGTATCGGGGTCCCTCCATCACAAGCGTGTCCCACCCTCCATCTCTCTCTGTAAGACCCGTATCTTGGTCCGTACCTTTCCATAGACTTCCGCGGTCTTACCGGTCGAATTCCGGTAACCTTCGACCCTTAAACGATATCGACACGCGACCCTGATTCATATGCCGACAATCCAAGTCGACTCAACCCGAGACCAATACCATAGCGACTGCGCCGTCGTTGCGGTTCCGATACCGCGACTCGCGCGCCGAGGCGATACCCTGGTCAAGAGTTATGGGCCAACGTTCGGTGCGAGAAAACGTTACGCGTTGCGAAACCCAAGAAAATCTCTACGATGTGTCACATCAATCCCATCAATCAATCAACCCATCAAGCCATCACATGTCAAGTACACATCACTTTATTCCATTTCCCCAAGCAACCACAAAAGTCTTCATCTCTCATACATCTCTTACACAAAAAGCCACAAAAGTCTTCATCTCTCATACCTCTCTTACACAAAAGCCTCAAAAGTCAAGCCTTTCCTTACACAAACATCATTCACCCATCCATCCATCTCTCTCTACATCACTCTCTCTCTTTCTCTCTTTCTCATTTCAAAAATTCCAAGCAACAAAGAGTCCCACGTATGGAATTTTGTAAAATTCCTAAACTCCAAGTGGCCCACCTCTTCATCCCAAAATCTCTCATCTCAACCTTCCATTCTTCATCTTAACCATTGAAGTTGAAGCCAAGGTGCCAAGGAACCCCTAGGAGCGAGAAGATTGGACGGTGGGTGCAAGATCATTCTAGTTTTTCTTGTTTTTATGATGTGCCAAGTGAGGCCCACCGATCAATGGTGCGGATCTCACTTGGGACCGTAAAATTTGGCCGATGGCCCATTTGGATCATCATGATCACTCCATGATGGGACCATTCTCCATGGACCCCATCATGATGTTTATTCCATTATAAAAAGGTCATCTAGACCATCCATATTGGTAGGAAAAGGAAACCCACCGTTGATCTTTAGTTTTGATGGTCACATGTGCAAAATGACCCACTTGATGTATGATTTCATGTAAGGGAGGGCCCATTATGTCGGGGTACCTCCATCACAAGCCGTGTCTCACTCTCCATGTCTCTCTCTCTCTCTCTTTTATTTCTTTTTATTTTATTTTATTTTTTTTTATTTTGTGTTTATGCAATAGGATTGTGTGGCCCACTTGAATGGATCCCACCTTGAAGTATTTATTTTATTCAAGTGGGGCCCACCTTAGACGTTATTCCCATGCCACTTATCAGTGGTAGCCCACTTCATCAGGGCCCACCATTTAGAAAAAAAAAATAGTAATATAACCGTCCAGCGTCTGGGACGCTGGACGTTTTCAAAGGAAAGAATAAAAGGGAAAGAAGAAAGAAGGGCTTTGGTGGCCCACTTGCATATGCCCCACCCTGATGTATTGCTCTAATCCAAGTTGTCCATCCCTTTCACCATCTCATTTTAGGCTTTGAGCCAGAAAATGAAATTGAACAGAGCACCTAGTGGGCCATAGCATCAAAGATCGCACCTTCTCCATTCAAACATCATTTTCGTATTTTATTTCATTTCCGTAGCATTTTAAAATTTAAACCCTGACGGCCTCGAGCCGTTGATCGCAATGGCTGGGGTAGATTTCGTTTTTGCGAGCCCCACGTGTGAAAAATCCTTAGAAAACGGGTTTTCTTTTTTTTTGAAAAATGCATTGGCAGAGGCTTTGCCTCTGCCTTGACAACGGCCAGCGCCTGCACGCAGGCGCATGCAGGCTTATCTTGACAGGCGAACGGATGTGGGGGAGGGTGCCCACGGCTCCTGCGTGTGGGCCCCACTATAATGTTTATTTGTCATCCAACTTGTTCATTAGGTGGGCCACCCCAGTGGTGGGCCCCCCTCCAAAAATGAGTCAGATCCAAAACTCAGGTGGCCCACACCACACGAAACAGTGTGAATTGAATTCTACCGTTGAAAAGTTTCTGGGGCCCACAGAAGTGTTGGATCAAGCTGAAATTTTTGCTGTCCCTTCATACAGGTCTGAGTGACCTTATGAACGGGTTGGATTTTAAATAAACATCACGGTGGGCCACATACGTGGGACCCACAGTGATTCATGTATTTTATTCACACCGTCCACGGTCCGTGGACGGTGACGCCCACTGTGATTTGTGTTGTATCCACACCATCCCCACTGGACGATGGGGCCCACATATATATATTATTATATTATATATATTACATATAATATTGTATATATTACATATATTATATTATATGTAGTTTATATATTATATAATATATACGATTGTACGCCTTCATGTGAGCCCCACCATTGTCACAGGCGATGCATCCAGACCGTCCAAAAGATCATTTTAGGCCTATGGGTTAAGCCCATTTGAATTTCAAAGGGGCTATGGGCTAGGCCCATTTGGTTTATGAAATGCTTATGAGCTAGGCCCATTGGATTCATTTAAGGCCTAAGAACTTAGGCCCATTTGATGTACTTCAAGGCCCATGCACTTGGACCCTTTTGTTGAAATTTTAAAGCCCATGGAAGTAGGACATTTGATATATTGTAAGGCCCGTGGGACTAAACCCATTTGATTATAAAAGGGTCCATGGGATTAGGCCCACTGGATTTATTTAAGACCCATGAGTTAGGCTCATTTTATTTGATTAAGGCCTAGGGGTTTAGACCCATTTGACTCATGTTAGTTCTATGGGTAGAGGCCCACTTGATCTACATGTGGGGCCTAATTGGTGTGACCCATTTGATACATATTAGACTCATATGACTAGGTCCAATTGATGCAATCTAAGGCCCACGGGTTTTGACCCATTGCAATGCACATAAGACCCATTGGTGTGGCCCATCTGAAGAATAAAAGGCCCATAGGATATGGCCCATTTGATATATATGTAAGGACCAATGGGGACAACTTACTGTCCATTGCAATGTGTGAATCCATTATAGTCTAAGTACTGAGGTTTACAAAGATCGTGCCTTGGGAGCAATGTTGGTTTGACGTCCACATTGCGAGTGTAATGCTGGTTGGATGTCCACATTACGACTCTCCTTAGGGCCCATTACTGACCGTACTTGCTGTGTATAGGCCGTCCAGGCCCATCTGCGTTGTAAGAATGGATCATCACTCATTGACATGTTTAGTGTAGTTTCATGACTCATGATCATACGCATCATATGCATGCTTGATTTGAGGATTGACTGATCATAGCATATGCCTTCGGGCAGGTTGTTTATGGGCTCCTGGTTAGGCAGTGTTGCCCTACATCAGCGCACGATACGCGCAGGATTTGCTGCATGATTGGATAGCGTGAATCATGCATATTGCATTTTTATGACATGGATATGGTACGCCCTAGCGACATCGGGGTCGTAACTTCCACAGATATATCGTGGTTGACAGGATTGGATACCAGAAATCTTATTCTACATGGGGTACTATAGATATTCCTGGGTGAAAGTCCCTAAACTCTTATGGTACCAAGAGGTTGCTCCAACGTCTAGACCGAGTGGGTAGATGAGCGTTGAGTGCCGAATACCAGTTGGCTGCGCTCTCCACTGTGTCGTGGTCGGTTGGAAGGGGGTGCGGCCTTACCCACCCGAGAGTAGGGGACAATGCTAGGCTGAGTTTGACCAGCTCGAGGAATGGGTCCGCTATCGACGAGTCGTGCCCGATATTGGCAGACGGATAGTGTGGTCTCTTCCACTTACCTTATTGCGCGCGATGTGGCGCCAATCTGGTTTAGAGTGTACTAGACCCCGGTGATATTCTATATTTTGAGCTGTATTGATGTATGGACATAGATGAGGATCTGTATGCTTGAGTTGCATTGCACATCGCATGGCCTTGGGATGGCCGATACCATTCATGTCTTGCATCGCATAAGCCTTGGTACGGCTCATGATATTATGATTCCATCTGCATATTCCGCATTACTCAGGCATTGCATGTTCATATTACTACCTTGCGCACACACTTTCACCACCCTCTAAGCTTTCTGTAAGCTTATGCACTACCGTTGCGTGCAGGTGACGTTGGATCGCAGCAGCGCTAAGTCAGGAGCACGTTGCTGAGCGTTTTGGAGTTTTTGTTCTGTACCATTGTATTTCCCTTTATGCTCATTGTACTTGTAAAGTTTTTGATCATAGTGGAAATGTAATAGAGTTCTTGGTTGTTGTTTGTGGGTTATGCCTTTGGTTATGCTTATTACGAATCAAACTGACATTTAAAATCCTCCTCGTAGCATCCCAGGATCGGAACCTGGCGAATGGGAGCTAGGAGCCGAGAATGGGGTTCTACGGAGGTTGTCGGCGCCGGATTCGGAGATCGGGAATTTTGTGAGCCCGGTTTCTGAGTTTAGGGCATGACACACTCTCTCTCTCTCTTTTTATTATTATCTTTTTATTTTATTTTATTTTATTTGTAATAGGGTCGTGTGGCCCACTTGAATGGACCCCACCTTGAAGCATTTATTTGGCCCAAGTTTTCTTCAAGTGGGGCCTACTTTAAATGTTGTACTACACCATCCATCAGTGGTGGCCCACCTAATCAGGGCCCACCACAAAAAAAATTTGTTTTAAAATGCCAAACCGTCCAGCGTCTTGGACGCTGGACGTCCCTGTGTAAAAAAAAAAAAGAAAGAAAAGAAGAGAGCTTTGGGGTGAGCCACCTGCATAGGCCCCACCTTTATGTATATATTCAATCCACGCCATCCACCACAATCCTTGGGACATTTTAACCGTTGAGCCAAAGAATGAGGCTGACGTGATCATCCAGTGGGCCATAATATCAGAAACTTAGGTGGTTACCCTGAAAGACACTTCCTGATGAGTCTATGCATCCAAAAATTCCGAACCTTGGACTCATTGGGCTTGTTTTGATCCCCTGAACTCAATGGACGGGGTGGATCATCTTGATGTGGGCCCCAGACGTGAAAAACCCCGGAAAATGAATTTTCCATTTAAAAAAAAAAAAACAACAGAGAGGCTCTGTCTTTCTCTAACGCTGCAGCAGACGCTGCACGTCTTGGCGGGCAGGCGAGCGAGCGGCCACCCACGGCTGCTGCCGTGGGCCCCACCATGATGTATATGTCTTATCTACACCGTTCATGAGGTGGGCCCCTTCCAAATTTCAATCTGATCCGTGACTCAGGTGGCCCCCACCACACGAAACAGTGGGGTTGAAACTCTACCATTGAAACCCATTTTTGGGCCCACATAAGTTTTGTATAAATATGAAATTTGTGTTCCCCCCTCATTCAAGTCCGAGTGACCTTATGAACGGCTTGGATGACACATAGACATTGTGGTGGGCCCCACATGGGAGCCACAATGATGTATGTGACCCATGTCCACGTCCAGCAGGCGGTGAAGCCTAGTGATGTATGTGTTCTCCCTTGCCGTCCATCCGTTTTGATGGTGGGGCCCACTGTCTCCGAGCAATAGCACGTTTTGTGGGTCCCACCAATATATATATATATATATATATATATATATATATATATATATATATATATTATATTATATTATATATTATATTATATATACTATGTATATTCAATATTATATACTTTATTATATGTATATGGTGGTGGGCCCTACGTGGGTCCCACCTCTGTTCCCCTTTTATGTGCTTAAAAGCTACATAAGCAGCTATATATATTTTATATACATTCGGGCCTTTAAATGCATTAAGTTGTTGTTGCACTTATGATGTATATATATTATATACGTGGGCCCAAGGTCCATATGACCTTTTGAATAAAATGGATTGTAAATAAATATTACAGTGGGCCCTAGGCCATGTGTCCCTATGAATAGTTTGGATGGAAATAAATATTTTGTAAGGCCCATGGGTCTGGGCCCCTTTGATATATTTAAAGGCCCATGGGATTGAATCAGAACGATGTATTCCAAGGCTCATGATATTAGGCTCATTTGATATTTTTGGGGGCTCATGGATTAAAGCCCATTGAGATGTAGTAGGGCCTATGGGTTAGGCCCATTTGATTTATATAAGGCCTATGGGTAGGCCCATTTAATTTGTATAAGGCTTATGGGTTAGGCCCATTTGATTTGCATAAGGCGTACAGGTTTAAGCCCAATTGATGCATTCAATGCCCAACGGATTATGACCCATTGCAATGCACTTAAGGCCCATTGGTGCGGCGCATTGATGTGGCCCGCTTGATGAATGGAAGGCCCATATGATATGGCCCATTTGATGTATTTAAGGCCCAATGGGACATACCTGAGGCTCATTGCAATGTGTGATCCCAACCTAGTTCATGATATTTACTACGGGTAACGCCTTGGGAGCAATGTTGGTTTGACGTCCACATTGCGAGTGTAATGTTGGTTGGATGTCCACATTACGACTCTTCTTAGGGCCCATTGAAAGGCCCGTACTTATTATGTATAAGCCGTCCAAACCCAACTGCATTGTAAGGATAGTCCATCTCATTATAATATGTTTAGTATAGTTTCATGACTCATGATCATACGCATCATATGTATGCTTGATATGAGAAGTGACTGATTATAGCATATGCCTTCGAGCAGATTGTTTATGGGACCCCGATTAGGCGGTGTTGCCCTGCATGAGCGCACGATATGCGCAGAATTTGTTGCATGATTGGATAGCGTGATTCATGCATTTCGCATTTGTGTGACATGGTTATTGTACGGCCTAACGATATCAGGGTCGTAGCCTCCATAGACGTATCGTGGTTGGCAGGATTGGATACCGAAAATCTTATTCTACATGGGGTGCTATAGATATCTTTGGATGAAAGTTTTTAAACCCTTATGGTACCAAGAGGTTGCTCCAACGTCTAGACCGAGTGGGTAGATGAGCGTTGAGTGCCGATTACCAGACGGTTGCGCTCTCCACTGCGTCGTGGTCGGTTGGAAGGGAGTGCGGCCTTACTCGCCCGAGAGTAGGGGATAATGCTAGGCTGAGTTTGACCAGCTCGAGGAATGGGTCCGCTATCGACGAGTCGCGCCTGATATTGGCTGACGGATAATGAGGTCTTTTCCACTTACCTTATTGTGCGCGATGTGGCGGCAATATGGTTTAGAGTGTACTAAACTCCGGTGATATCCCAGATTTGAACTGTAATGATGTGTGGATATAGATGGGGATTTGTATGCTTGAGTTGCATTTCACATCGCATGGCCTTGGGATGACCGATATCATTCATGTCTTGCATCGCATAGCCTTGGTATGACTCATAATATTATAGATCCATCTGCATATTTCGCATTACTCTGACATTACATATTCATATTACTACCTTGCGCACACACTTTCACCGCCCTCTAAGCTTTCTATAAGCTTATGCACGACTGTTGCGTGCAGGTGACGTTGGTTTGCAGCAGTGCTGAGGCAGGAGCACGTTGCAGATCGTTTTGGAGTTTTTGTTCTTTACCATTGTATTTCCCTTTATGCTCATTGTACTTGTAAAGTTTTTGATCATAGTGGAAATGTAATGGAGTTCTTGATTGTTGTTTGTGGGTTATGCCTTTGGTTATGCTTATTACGAATTAAACTGACGTTGAAAATCCTCCTTATAGCATCCCAGGATCGGAACCTGGCGAATGGGCGCTAGGATCCGAGAATGGGGTTCTAAGGAGGCTGTCAATGCCGGATTCGGTGATCGAAAATTTTGTGAGCCCGATTTCCGAGTTTCGGGCGTGACAGAGGGGGAGTAGCCAATCTGTATCCGTACTTGCCCAGCGTTTGGCCACACCATCTGATCACCGTTAGATGATGAGATTGACCGAATGATCTGTGAGCATGCCCCACCAACGTGCAATGATCACGTCTCTTTGAAATAGGGTAATCCTCGAGCTGTGGATGCGTATACAGAATCCAAACCGTAAATCCTCATGTGCGCCGTACATCCCATGAACCATTCCCACAAAAAACTAAGATGGGACTCACCATAGGGAGTACAATCATGCCAACAACTGATATATTCAATTGTTGTGGCCCACCTAAATACTGTAATGGCTTGGATTTCTTTGTGTAACTTATTACTGGTGGGTCTCACATGATGACTCGGTTGGGTGGTATACACATAACACGGTTGATCATCCGGAGGAATTTATGGTGGACGTCCCCCTCCCAAGTTGTTCCTTCGTGTGGTCCATCTGATTAACTACATATAATGGATTTTGGGATCTAAACATACCATTTGGGGGCACATCTTATGGACGGGTTAGATGGCACTCACACTTCGCAGTTGTGCCCACACATCTTGAAGGTACGGTAATTACCAAGCGTTCAGACGCATTTGATCATTCTCCCCCCAAGCGAATGATTCTAAAGCGAGTGCACTTGCCTCTGCGTCGTGCCCCTGTACCAGAGATCCGAGTTGATTATCAGATGGACCCCACACTGCAGATTCCCTTGGAGAAATTCAAGTCCCTACTCATCTGATCGGTCCCCACCTGATGAACGGCTTGGATCTCACCTAATTGACAAGTATCGAAGCGAGTTCACTCATCGAGGCTGTCTAGCAAAAGCCCCCCACAACAAAACCACTCTTTCGAGGCCAACCCAACGTCTCTGCTATGGAGGGCGCTTAAGTGATAGAGACGTCTCTGTCATAGTACGATCAATCGAATTCAATGCTACACGTGGCTGCGTGTGGGCAGATCAAGAACGTCAGCATGTCGATGGATGGCCCATGGTTTAAAAACCGCGTTATCGCATCACAACGCCGCTGCGGTTGCCTGCTCTTCAATTGAATACACTCTCACGCCACCATTAATGCAAATTTGCAAGTGGGCCATCTATAAAACCAACTCAAACCCTGATTGATAAACATACACGGCCCAAAATCAAAGCATCACACTCATCATGTCATTAGCTGTATTTCCGTTATTTTGCAGAAGATTCATTTGTGTTTTTTAACCTCTTATGGTACAAGCGACTGGACCCAAGCAACGCACGTGTGGCTCCATCATTTCGGAAGCGGATTGGCTGGTGTGTTGAGGGCAGGGTCCTACCATGAGGTAAGTGTTATATCCCAACCATCTATCTATTTTACAAGATGGTCCACAGGGTTAAGCCCAAAAATTAGACAGATCTAAAAAACAAATGAACCAGAGAAAGTAGCAGGATATTGAACATGTGCCATTGAAACCTTCCTAGGGTACGGAAATTTTTGATCAAACTAATATTTATTTCTTTTCTTTAGCAGTGTTTGTGGGACTTTATGAACAGATTTGATGAAGAAAAAGAATATCACGGTGGGCCTTATGATTGTTTCAACGATGGGAATCATTGTCCCACTGATATTCGAAGTATGGTTCACTTCAAATTTGTATATAAATAAGTTTTTAATAAATTACTTAAAATTATCTTACAAAAAGGATAAACAGTATAGATATAATAAATACATCGTGATGAACCCGTCAAATTTTGATTTCTTTCCATGGTTGGTACCACTCCACTGTTGATGGGGAAACGGATTGGCTGCTCCTCCTGACAGCCCCGTGGCTGATGATCGGTGCCATGTGGACTCTACGATGACGTATGTATTTCATCCATCCTATTTATCCACTTTTAAAGATCATTTCAAGGCCTTATTCAAAAAATAAGGGGATAGAAATATCAAGTGTACCACATCCCAGGAAAACAATAGTGATTGGATGATCATCATTTAAATCCTACTAAGGACCACTGTACTTTTTATTTAACATCCAATCTATTAATTAGATCATAAAGATGCAGATGAAGGGAGAAAACAAAGATCAGATTGATCCAATACTTTTATGGTCCCCAGATTTTTTTTAATGGTTGACGTTCGTTCAATACTGTTTCCTGTAACGTAGACCACTTGAGATTGGAATATACCTCGTTTTTTGTGCAAAATGATAAAATGATCTAGAAAAATAGATCAACGGCATTGATGAAACACATACATCATGGTGGGGCCCACACGGCACCGACCACGGCTGGTGGCAGGGGGTGTGGCCAATCGGTTTCCATTGCTGGGGGAGCGGACTCGCTGGCGTACCACACCCCACCGAGCAGGCTGATGTGCTGACGTCACAAAGTTCTGTGGGTCCCACTATTATGTATATGCTATATCCAAACCGTCCATCCATTCAGTGATCTAGTTTTAAGGCTTGAAAAGAAAAACAAAACAGATCCAATAATCAAATGGACCACACTACAAAACGCCACGGAGGATTGAACCTTTACCATTGAAGCAGTTTTGGGTCTAAGAAGTTTTGGATCAATATGATATTTTGTTTCCCTCTTCATCCATGTCAGTGTGAACTTATGAATAGATTGGATGGAAAATAAAAGTTATGATGAGTCTTACTAATGTTTTAGCGGTGAGAATCATTCTCCACACTGCTATTTATGGTGTGGTTCACGGTTCACTTGAGAATTGGTTATGACTCATTTTTTAAATCATGCTTTAAAATTATCTTACAAAATGGATGAACGGTGAATATACTAAATAGATCAATGTGGGGCCCATATAACTTTGATCTCCTTTGAACCATTCGTACAGCTGCGAACTCGAGGAGCGTCAGCGCTCGTGCGAAGTCGGTGGTGTGCGTAACAGCATCTAACCTCTTCCATTTCACACATGCCTCCTTCACATCAACCGAGTCGTCGGTGAGAACTCATTTGGTGATCCGGAAGTCTACTTTTCATACACTTCTTTGGATTAATTTGATACTCTGGCAGATCATGTCGCTTGATACGCTGTCACTCCGATAATCAAATATAACAATCTTAACCTCTTATTAATTCAGATGACGAAATAAGCGTAATCTTCGGTTCATGTTACATGGTACATCCGAACTGCGACTCATAGGTTGGACAGTTTCACTTGAATTACGGGTAGGGCATTACGCAATTTATGCCTGCGTATCATCCATCACGCTGCCGGAGTATCAAACCTCCCTCGCCTCACTTTTACCTTTTCCTCCCCCTCTGTGGCACTGCTTGAACACTAACCACGAAAACGCCCCAGCACCGACCAGGCCTTTGGCACGGAGCGATCCGCTGACAGCAGCCGAATCTCGTCGGCTCGGCTGCGCGCTAGCCGGCTCAATCAGATTCCGTACAATCTCTGTTGTATTCGTTTTTGTTTATTTTAAATTTCCTTTTTTAAGACTCCATAACGAAGGTTCTTATTTTTCAAGGAATGCTATTTGCACCCAAAAATTGATAGTTACAACACCTACAAGTGCAATTCAGTCTCAATAACTCGTTTTCCAGAGCAGAAACATAACCAAGTGCCCTATTTTTTGAAGGAATACTATTTCTACTCAAAAATTGATAGTTACAACACCTACAAGGGCAATTCAGTGACAATAGCTCGTTTTCCAGCGTCTATTTATGCTCTCATCACTGACTAAAATCACATTTGGAGGGGTGAAACTATCAATTTTAGTAGTCGAAATATCAGTCCTCTTTGAAAAGAGAAGGCCTCAAGTACAACCGGTTGTACCAAGGTCATGGTCCACCCAGTGGGTAACTTCTAACTTATTAAGTTCATGGAGCATCGAATCCGTTCAATTGATTGAAACACTCATTAGGAATTATTAAAGACGTATCAGATGATCAGGTAGACCAGAAATATATTTTTCTATTTATCAACGGTTATATAATATTTTATACGGTATGAATCACTTGATGAGTGGATATGTCTTATTTTTTTATAATGTGATAAAAATGGTGATTTCAACCTATTAGGAGGATTGGATTTCACAGGAAATTAAAAGTTTGGAAGTTATCCGCTGATGGACCAAAAACTGTGGTCCAACCTGTTGGACTTCAGACCCCCTTTTAAAAAATACTGTTAGATTGTTTTATTGTTGTATATATATTATACAATAATGGGTTTTCAGTTTATACGAGCGGGACCGACGTTTCAGCGATCGACACTGTTGGTTTGATGCGCCACACGGTGGATAGCTTACACAATAAAATACATAAATAAAAAAAATTAAAAGATGCGTAGATCCTGGATATATATAGCATTTGTTCATCAACTGATTGAATGGAAACCATCGATGCATTTTTTATCCATCAAAATCACTTGGGGAAATGATATCAACGGTGTGGATCACTTGTACAAAATGAAAACCAGGAGGATACTGCGCATTCACTTCGCCCGAGAATTGTGTAATACCTCGATTCTGTGAAGAGATATATAATACTCCGGCTGTTTATGACGCTTGATAAGCCGGCAGGTATAAACTGTTCACATGTCAGATGCTAACACCGATAAAACAGACTAGAATGTGTAGTCTACTGTCGCATAAGTCACAATCCCATTTTTAGATTTGTTGAATAATACAAAACCTCTTATTCGTGGAAATTCGACTGTATAAATAGGCCATTAGATGTTTTCATTTTTAACGTCCAATAAATGTCAAGCGATCCGATAATTAGATAATTAAATAAGATTAATTTTTATTTTATAAAATACATACTCTGGGTAACTTAATTTGGACAGTTTAATTTTACTATTTATTATACGTGTTTGCAATTTATAAGGAATTCCTAAGTGACTGTGTATCATCTCTCATGCTCCGGTAGAGTATAAAAGTTTTTCTCCTATTCCATGCTACTTTTCCCACCACCAATGCGCGCGCGCTCTCTCTCCTGCGATCCCAAAAATATCTCCGCCCGTGGCAACGCACGTACAAACCGGCTATCACCAGTCACCACGCATTTCCATTTCCATTCCATGTTCATTTCATTTCATTTCATTTAACCGGAGTCAGCATCTAACCCCACATCTAACTCAGGCGGGTTTATTTATAGAGAGAGAAAGAATCGCCAGCGGGTCGTGAAAGAGAAGCCATGACATAATGAGATCAGCCTCGCTGGCCTTTTACTACTCTCTCTTTCTCTCTCTCAGAAATTCCCATTGAAAATAGCTGAATTGATTGATTGAGCAAATATGAAATAGAGAAAGAAAGAAGAAGAAGGGAGAGAGCGTATTCTACTGACTTTGGTCCGTTGGATCCATTTTCTTTTTCGTTTCTTTCTGGTGGTGGGGGTTTGATGGGATCTGAAGGAGGAGAAGAGGTGGGGAAGAATGAAAAAGATGGTGAAAGAACGAGCAGTATATGGCAGTCTTCCAGACAGCTGTGGGCGCTGTTGCTGCTCTCAGCTTGCTTTAAGCACGAGAGTAGCTGCCCTTCCATGGTTTTTCTCAAATAACGGAAGAGCTGTTGCTGCTTGCTTTCTTTTCTTCTCCCACTGTCACTGAGCTAAGAAAAAGAAGCACAAGTGAGGGAGAGATCTTTCAGCTGTTTTGGGTTTTTAGTTTTTGTAGGGGAGCTTTTGTTTTTCTTTTTTTCTTCACAGACATGAAGCGGTTGGGTAGTTCTGATTCCTTGGGTGCTATGATTCCTGTCTGTACATCTGCAGGTAATCTTGATAACCCTTAAAATGCTTTTACATATATATATATATATATATATATATATATATATATATATATATATATATTGAAATTTAAAGCAGAAGAAGAAGAGATATATTAGATTGATGGAATTTTCTCTTTTAAATGAGAAAAGAGTAGCTTTTATGGAGTAGTACATCCATATGACATTTTTCTTTTAATTTTCATTCTAATCGGGACCGTTTATCCAGTGGCCCCTCAAATAAAAGGTCCATTTTTTTATTTTTTATTTGTCAAAATCACATATAACAATCCATCTCGTCCGTAATTTTCTTCACTTTTCTGAATTTCCACCGTAATGAGTTTATGATCAGAAAGCTGTAGCTAGGATCATAGGATCTGCATATTTGGACATTTAGACTCTGTATACTCGGAAGATTACATTGTAACGTGGCAGGATTATGCGTCCATCTTGACCTTCTATCTGGTGGGCCCTTTCATGGATGGTCCTTTCTTTAAAATAATACGTGTGATTCGACCCTATCGCTTGTTTTTCTTCATTTTTCAGCACTTCATGGTGGCTAATAGCCTTTTCTTGTTTCAATCCGTTGCGTTGAAGTTCGCTGATCAGATTGATAGGATCATCCGAGCTATTTTTCTTTGAATTTATACCATACGTAGTACGACACTAGATGGAAGGTCCTGATTGATGCATTCACCTTCAACGTGCGCTATGGAGAGACGGCATCTAGTAACATGCCGTTTCTTTCAGCGCTACGTTATCTTCTTATCGCCTGTAGGGCAAGAATATGAATCAATCAGGGCCGTCCATCTAATGGTCTCTATCTTGATTGACTTGTGTTTTGAAATCACCCTAGTTAGACAATCCTGTCCGTCACATTTCTTCAATTTCTGTTGATGAAAGGTTGGTTACTAATTACTTCATTTGACACCGTCCGTTTGAAAGCCGCCTATAACTAGGGGAAACTAGATGGACGGATCCGATTGATTCTTATCTATACAACTTGATTCTTAGCTATACAACCTGTGACCATCCAACACCCAGATCCATAGCTCAACTGGCAGACTGAGTGGAGATACCTTGTTTCAACACTTGAGGTCTTGGTATCGATCCATAGCGGGGGTGGCTAACATGGACTGTGTGTGCTGACATGGCTTGTACTAACAAGCTAACTCAAAAAAAAAAAAAAAAAAAAAAAAAAAAACTTGTGACCATCCAAATTCCCCTGAAGTGATATATGCACCCAACCTAACTTCTGACGCATCCTTTCTTTACATTTTTGGTATTCTACTGACACAAGTTTGAATTGATGAAATTTGAAATTTCCATCAGCTTAATTTGAAAATAAATAGAATTTAGGAATTAAAAAAAAATCAACACAAGCTGTTTATTTTCATTTCTCATTGATATGTAAATGGATTTTAGTCTGATTCTATGTAATTTTGCTTATTAGAAGAGAAAATTTCAAGCGGCAGCAGCGTTTACAACAGGGGATATCAACCCATGTTAGATGGCTTGGAAGAAGAGGATTGCGCTGAGGAAACCGGCCATATAGCCGAGAAGAAGCGGCGACTGAGTGTTGAGCAGGTGAAAGCATTGGAGAAGAACTTCGAGGTTGAGAACAAGCTCGAGCCGGAGCGGAAGGTGAAGCTCGCCCAAGAGCTGGGCTTGCAGCCACGGCAGGTTGCTGTGTGGTTTCAGAACCGGCGAGCTCGTTGGAAGACCAAGCAATTGGAGAGAGATTACGGCCTTTTGAAAGCAAATTACGAAGCGCTGAAGGTCAATTACGACACTCTCAGCCATGACAAGGAATCTCTGTTGGCGGAGGTTGGTTCGTCTCCTGCAATTTGTGTGAATTCCGATTGTAAGATATCTGAATTGGACTGGATCTGAATTGGGTTTTCTTTGTTCTGATGTTTGCAGATCAGAGAGCTGAAATCGAAGCTCAAGGAAGGAACTATGGAGAGCGAGCGCCCAATCAAAGAGGAGATTGTCCAGTCGGAATCCGAAAACAAGGCTTCCGAGGAGCAGAGTCAGATCTCTGCTGCGATCGGCGGACCAGATAATGCGACTGCCGATCAGAGTCTAGACCATTACGGTGGACTGTTTGGAGAATTCAAAGATGGGTCGTCAGATAGCAGCGATTCAAGCGCGATCCTGACTGACGATAACAGCCCTCACAGCACAAATTCCTCTGGGGTTCCCCCTCAGATGACCACCGCATCGCCGGCATCAGGGCCCCTCAGGTTCGACATCTCAAGTTCTTCCACTTCGTCATCGAATTCATTGCCGAATTACCTGCAATTCTCAGATCTGAGGTTATCAACAAATGCCCAGAAGGCATATTATCATCAGTTCTTGAGGATGGATGAACCCAGTTTCTTGACTGGGGAGGAGCCCTGCAATTTCTTCTCTGATGAACAAGCTCCCACTCTTTCATGGTACTGTTCTGAACCATGGAATTGAACTGAAAAAAAAAGAGTAAAAAGCAATAAAGAAAATTGGGAGGGGGGGGAATGGGAAGAGAAGTAAAGTGTGATGGGGCATTTTGTAAAATGCAAATGTATGTAGCTTCTTGTTGTGTCTTTTGTATAAAGGGAAAAAAAAAAAATCAGTGCTGGAAAGAGAATCTCCAACGCAAAGAAAGAGAGAGGTGGAATAAGGCAAAAGAACGAAAAGAGAGAAGTGGAGGTCCTGAAACAAAACATGGAAATTTTGGAGAGAGAGAGAGAGAGAGAAGGGTTTCACGTGGGTATGGGGGGGTAAGGGATGATAACGTTGCCTCCAGTAAGGAAGCAGTGCCATTGCTTTTGGGTGCTACTGTGATTAAGAAAACCAAGAATCATGTACTATCCCTTTTAAATTCAGGATCTTGTTTCCACATTTTTGCACCCGAAAATGGCAAACCATGGAAAGCTAACGGGTGGGCCCGGATCGCAATTGCTCATCGCCATAATAATTGATTGATGGCCACGATGATAATTATCAACGGTACGAATTTGTCTGAATTGGTGCAATGGGCCCCATGTCGCTGATAGAATGGAATGTTAGTGGAGCCAAACCCAATTACTTGGGATAAGGCTTAGATGGCTATGATTTTGATGATGATTAAGGTAATTTGGAGCCATCTATATCCACCGATTGAGACACGGTTGCTTAATAATCTCTACCACGTGGTGTGGGGCCATCGTGATGTGCGTATGACGGTCAATCCTTACATTCTAGGCCCACCTGCCTCCTGATGAGATATCTCCGAGAGCCCAAAAATTAGGGCACCAGTTTCCTGCTCCACCTACAGGATGTTCCTGCAATTGGATACTAGGTGGGCCCCTACTGAGAAATCCACCCTCGCCATCAGCTTCTTGAGCTAATGTTAGGACATTATTTTATAAATGAGGCAGATCAGAAACCCTAGTGGACCACACTACCGGAACGAGTGGCTACGGAACGATCACCTTATGAGTGGTTTGGATGGCACATGAACATCAAGGTGGGCCCTGGCATTTCCATCCTCACTGTTTCCTGCGATGTGGGCATGTGGCTTACTTTTTGAATCATATGCAAAAATGGGATGGAGAAATTCTGACGGTACAAAGCTCAGGTGGGACGCACCATCTAAATATCTCGGAAAGCCTCTAAAGTCAAGTGGCGTGTCCCGAGTTCTTGAGTGCCCTGATTTTAGGTGTGTCCATTCATCATGGCAGGGTGCATCTTCTGAATGGTATAGATAGAATATACAAAATGCAGTGGGGACCCACTCAAGCAGAAGATTTAATGCTTGGCATCCCTAACCCGACAGCTAAACGTGGTGTGACCCACCTTTGTTTTAGGTGGGGCTGATTTCTGGCATACGTGATGAACCTGAAAGGAAGCACTTTCTGGTCAGACGACTTTTAGCCCTACATCAAGGTGGACCCCATGCTTTTTTAAATTAAGCTCCTTCTACAAGCGTTAAAGAGGAACCGGGCTCCAATGGAAAATTGAAGTTCGGTGTTGAGCGGATGCCGTCGGATTCTGCAGAGCATGGGAGCAGATGTGGGCATTGAGTCGGAGCGGATCGGTCCAAGTTGGCTCAGTCTGAACTTTTCAATGAACTAACCCGAAATCAATCCGATCGGGATCAAGTCCGGATCATCTGACTCGATTTGATCTGTTGCACTACTGGCCTGACCCGAATCAAGTCCGACTCGTCAAGAAAACTAAGTAGGATCGGGTTAGGTACGGTTCGGATCAAGTCTTATATTTTACTCAAAATTGAAGAAAATATCCCATATGACATGAATTTAGAACACAAATCTAGGAATCGAAGCTTTTTAGCCCCAAATTCAAGGTTTTTGATAGCAGAAACTGTTGCATTTCTACTCAAAATCTATGAAGAAATACATGCATTGCAGCGATTTCAAAAAATAATGATTAGAAAGATGATAGGATTTGAAGTATTTCCATGAGATCCAAGCCATCGGTTGGTGAGATTTTGCAATCAAAAAGTATGATGAGATTCAAATCTCTTTCCCATCTTTTAGGGATATTTCGTTCCCTGGCCTTGGTCGTAGTCGGAAGGAGATCTCTTAAAATTGCAAGTAGGTTTAAACTTCAAGCTATGCATCGGACAGACAAAAATGTAGTCGTGGGGTGACAGAAGCTTAGAACCATTGGATTTGGACATGTGTGAACGGTTTAACTATTTCGTGTGAAAATGTTCCCACTTAGTGTAGATAAAAAAGTCTAACATTTTATTTTTTTAAAATTTTAAAAAAAATTGATTTTCAACATTAAAAAATTCATAAGGCCCTGTGAACGCCGGGAGATCAACATCCACACTTTAGGCGATCTTGTTTTTGTCTTTTTGTTTTGGTGTGGGGGATGTGACTTTGATTGTAAGTTTGGAATCACCACTAGCCACTTAATTTTCGAATCTCGCAGTCGACTAGAACATGTAGAATAAGTAAGGCTTAGACAAATCCAAAGATTCTCTTGCCTTAGATTGACTCCTGGTTTGCGATAAGGGATTCCGAGTAAGGGATGTAACACCCTGTACTTTTAGTACTCGGGTGTTAGAATGAAAGCCTAATCTAGTATAAAAACCAATTGAGCCATCTATTTTCGAGATAGATTATCGAGTCATTAGGTAAACCTAATTTAGGATTTTAATAACTTTGTTAGACAATTGAATTTCACATTAGTTATCGCAGGCCTTAGATTACACGATCCACTAATTGTTCAACTTATGTCAAGATCATTAATAATCCAACTATACGATTATAAGATCAATTATAGGTTTAGATTAATAGTTCACTTAGATGGGTCTTAAGGGTTCGAATCATTGAGATCACCATTGATTTCCACATGAGCAGTCTCTAAGGCCACTATTGTATGAAGTAGATCTGATTCGATCAATTGTCTAAGTTTTCGAAGCACTAGCCAACTGACCCACTGATTTATCATGTTCCAGACAACTTAATAATACATCAGCTTCCAAACCATACCATATAGCTAATCCACCGTTGATTAGTTGCTTAGAAAAACCTGGGTGTCGTTAGGAACTTATAAATCCATAGACGACAAACTGGAGTTAAATCTGACCATTCGAAGTGATCTGCAAACCGAATCATTCGTTGTTGATTTCCAAAAGGATTGTCAATCATTAATATGAGACCCTGGATCGTTAGAACCACCATTCATCGGGCCGTAATCCTAATGAGATAAATTACCATATAATTGAATGATCTAGCTATCAAATTATAAATATTAATGTCAAAGCTTTATTAAAAGTGTAATAAGGGTGTTAGGTGTGTCGTAGGTCAGAATTAGATAGGAATATGATCGTTGGATCGACAGAAATCCATAATTAAGACTGAAGATTAAAATATGGTCCACTCGAGCCTTGGATCTGCTTCATCCTTTAACAGAGGCCCATTTTGGACCAAAGGAACCTCATGGATGGAGTGGATTTCACCTGATCATCGCGGCGGACCCCATATAGGTGTTTCTTGTGCACCAGTCCGGGGAACCTGGTCAAAGCGGGCTAACCTGCAATTTCTTTTAAAAGAGAGGATTCCCTCTCTCTATTGCTTTCCGCCCGCACCCTGACAAATAGACAACCTCCATTTATTCTGATCAGAGGCCCACCACATGTGATCAAAAGGCCGATCTGATCCGTCCATCTGGTGCAGACGCTTCTTCTAACTAAACCCCACCTAATATCGTGCCTTAGATCACGTGTGCATGCACATGTTTCTTGGTGCAAATAGGTCTTGCTCGCAAAACATTTTTTAAAAACAAAAAGTTTCCCTTTCTCCTTCTGTTTGTCAAGATGGCAATCCGCACACCCTCCTTCCTTTTCATCTTAACTGTCCATGGGGAGCCAATCCTGGCCGTTGAAAATTGCACGCGTTGTTGCTAGCTATCTAGTCGAACAATAGGATATTTTCATGAAGAGAGAGAGAGAGAGAGGAAAACCCTGGAACAAAACTTGACTGTGATCTTCCTCATCCAACGGCCCTAGGAGCTTAAGTTATGACATAAAAGAAGGAAGAACCAAGCACAACTGAACATTCTCTCCATCCCTTGTGGCCGCTCGAGAAAAACCAGCCATTTTCTCCTTTTGCTCAAACTGACCACCCAAACCTCTCCCAAGCGTTGAAAAAGCTTAGCCATAAGCTTCATACAGTTTGTTTAGACCATCAAGAAGAAAGAAAACGGAGGAAGACACTCTGCGGGAGAAGACGCGATTAATGGCAGTCTTCTTCGCCATCACATCTGTTGGGTTATTAGGCGACTCTGCTCAGGTCAGGAGGGGTTGGTGTAACAGCCACATGAGGAGGAAGAAGATAGAGGGAGAAAAGAAGATAGAATATTGAGAAAGAGAGAAGATATAGTGAGGAAGTTGTGTGCAAGACTCAGACTCGAGTCTCACCGAGTCGCTGCTCATGGAGGGAGTCATTGTCGCACTCATATCTGAGTCGGACCACGTCCTGGTTTGAGTCGGAAAAGTCTGGTCGTGATCAGGAGGAACAAAAAGAAAGAAAGAGGATGAAAGAAGAGAGGGCAGGTTGTGCCGCACTCCCGCCCAAGCTCGGGTCGAGTTGGACCGAGTCCGCTGAGCTGGGCTGCGCATGTGACGAGTCTAGCCACCTCTGGACTTTCCAGGAGTAGAAAAGAAGAAGAAGAAGGGGAAAGAAGGGGCGCATGGACCAAGTTGCTAGGTTAAGTTAACTAAGTCGAGGCTGCCGTTCGACCTTGTGCCACATTGAGTCGACATCGTTCGAGTCGTGTCAAGCCTGGTCTGGTCCAGGTTATCCGAGGAAAGTGAGGAAGAAGGAAAATAGAAAGAAGGAAAGAAGAAGGAGAGTGGGTGTTTTCCGTCGCACCGACTTGGCCTGACCGAGTCACTGGACCCATGCATCAGCTGCTACTGAGTCCAGACCGAGTTGCGCCTACTCCAGGTCAGCTGGACGTGTTGGCAAAAGGAAGAAGTAGAAGCGGGAAGAATGGAGAAAGCAAGGAGGAGCAATGGGGCTTTGGCTAGTCGAGTCAACTCAACTAGGTTGAATCAGAGTCTTTTTTAATTATTTTTTTTCACACACGTACACACACAATGGGGCTTTGACTGGTCGAGTCAACTTAGCTGGGTTGAATCCGAGTTTGGATTAAGCCCAAACCCTGTTAGATCATGAGAAAGGAGAGAGTGAGTGGGAGAAGGAAAAGAGAAAGAGAGAAAGGAAAGAAGAGGAGCGAGAGTTGATACACATTTCCGAGTCAACTCGACTGAAACTCGTCAAGTTAAGCTGCTCGAGTCGGGAGTAAATCAAGCTTGTGGGTCGAACATTGTCGACGTAGGTGAGTCAATGTTTTCTTCCCAAGCTGGACTTCTTTTGATATGTTAATAATTGTTACCACACTAATTACTGGGATTACTAATATTATATATGATTAGACATTAGTAAATTATTTATGCTATAATTAGGTATTATAAACAAAGATTGTAATTATCAAATAGTAGTATTTTATTTGATTATCTTCAACATTATCCTTAGTATTAGATCATAGTAATTATTATCATCAAAATGATTATTGGTAGTATGTTACCTAATATTAATTATAACGTTAAGTTTAGTACTTATTTTCTAATTATTAAATTAGCATTGTAATTTATTGTACACCAACTGTAATTAAAATCCTAAAAATCTAAGTGTAAGACTAAACTCTAGGATGGAAACCTACTTCTATATCAAAACTCTAAGAATAATTAATTGAAACCCTAAGCTATAATATTAAACCTAATAGTACGTAGAACTTGGATCTAATTGTAATGCCCTGACTTTTCGAGATCCGAGTATATGACTCGTTTCCCAAAAACCCGAGTGTTAACCTTAAAGGATGGTCAAATTGGAGTATATATTTTTTTTAAGTATTAGAGTAAGCAAATGAGCATAGAATGGACAAGTATGCATAAACAAAAAATTGTAATTTCATTTAGAATATATAAGAGGTTGCCCATAATGATTTATACAAACAAATATCTCAAATTTATAATTACAAAGCGAAATGATGTTACATGTGAACAAGAAAAATATAATAAATTTGGAACTGTAAAATCATGTAGCAACTCTTGACAATACAATCATGCCTCTTCAACACTGGTACTATACCCCCCATCAGTCTGAACCTGAAAATCAATTAAGCCACATATTCGACTTGTATAGTTATATATATTTGATGGATGAGTGACCGACTCAGTGTGAATTCCCTTCAAGATTACACATTGCCGTATTAAGTAAGCATATTCATAAAGTGAAGCATACAAACAATACCTAATGCAAGTCTTATTAGATGCATGGATGCGTGAATGCAGTCACGCCCCGGGGATGCTCATCCGTGCGAAATTTGAGCTTATCACCCATGCAATCATCGACTTATGAAAATCATCCAGTTAGAACGATAGATCGATAGTCGGTGGTCTAAGAGCTAGCAAAATGATACCCCAATGATCTTAAGGGCACGTGCTATATTATCCAAAATTAGTCACCCATCATTGCTAATATGTTATGGATGCGTGATTAGCCAAACCATTATTATTCCAGTTACAGTCAGCCGATTTAAATAAGCTCAAGGTCACTCTGAGGGCTCGTTATCAACATAGGCCGACAATTTGGGCATAGGTCTCATACCACCATCACCGGCTTATGAAACTACCATCTTAGGATATTTAATGAAACCTCGTCGACTAGTGACCAATCATATTATATTATATGGGGCTTATCATCGCATGGTTGCACGGTATAAAGCATCAAACCCATATAGAGAAAATACCATAATAAAGCCACATAGGGCGATATCAAAACAAACCACATAGGGCAATTCTGAAAATAGGCCACATAAGGCGAGTATCAAAACCATTCGATAAAAGACCATCCTTGAAAGCCATTGGACACAACAACCCTCAATGGTACGCTTACATCAATGGTCAATTTAAACCACCAATCAATAACCACTAATTTGAAGGTCCAATATAATCACAACTAGTTGGGTTACCTCCCAAGTATGGGTGTACACATATGGGTGGGGATTTCACACTTATGTACCGGTTTAAGTACCATAAGCAATCCATAAATAATCCACAAGCATGAATAAATATGCAAGATAAACATTAAGCATGTAATGTGACAATTCAATTCCAACAATTAATACTTGTGACTATGAAATGGAGATATCAATTACAAATTAAAATAAAAACTATAACTTAAGATAATGAAAAAATGAAAAGCTCAAGGGGAAGAATCATCACCTTATTTGTTGACTCACATTCCAATGTTATTAGGAAGAGAGCACGCCCTTAGACTTATATCCTACATTAATTGTATGTTGTATGGTTAGATCTCTGCTCTACGTACTGTTTATGGCGAGACCCGATGTGGTGTATATGTCGCCCTTGAGTGAGGCCCAATACGATGAATTTGTGGACCGATGTAATTTGTGATTTCACTATAATGTATGTAATAATATTTATGTGGGTCACTACTTGGGAACGATGTTGGTTAAATGTCCACACTGATGGGCAAAGATGGCTAGATGTCCACATTGTGACCTTCCCTTCGGCTCATTGTAAGGCTCATTCTTGTTATGAGTAGGTTGTCTTAGCCTATCCTTAATATGATGAAACTACATCATCATCATATAGCACGCTTAGTATAACTTCACGACCCACGCTCATGCGCATCACACCATCATCATATAGCATGCTTAGTATAGATTTACGACCCATGCCCATGCACATCATATGTATGCCTGATATGAGAAATGATTGATCATATCACATGCCATTAAGTAAATTATTATGGGATGAGTTGTCCGCATGAGCTTGTGGTACGCACAGGTTTGATGCACGACTAGATGATATAATTCATGCATCTCGCATTTTGTAATATGACAACCGTACACCCTAGCAATATCAGGGCCGTAGCCTCCACAGGCATATTATGGATGACCAGATGGGACACTGGAAATCTGTTCTACATGAGGTGTTATAAATATCCGTGGGTTAAAGTCCCAGAACCCTCTTGGTTCTAGAGGTTATTCCAACGTTTAGACTGAGTGGATGCATGAGCGCATGAGGGTCATAAACTGTTAGGCCACATCTACCATTGTATCGTGGTCGGTTAGAAGGGTGTACAGCCTTACCTGCCCGAGAGGAGAGGGCAATGCTAGGTTGAATCTGACCAGCCCGAGGAATGGGTCGGCTATCGACGAGCCGAGCCTAATATTGGCAAGCGGATAGTGAGGTCTCTTCCACTTACCTTGTTGCATGCAATGGAGCCACAATCTGGTTTGGAGTGTAATAGACCCCGGTGATTCTCCAGAGAGGAACCATACTGATATGTGGACTTAATGTGTAGGAGTTACATACTCATTCATTCACTATCCACTCGGGCTGGTGGTGCACAACTAATTATTGTATACCTTCGTAATGGCAAGAATTTCGGTTGGACGCGCAATTAACCTGAGATCAGGAGACTACTACATTGAGTCTGACTATCCAAATTTAGGTATGGGACTGGTTTAGATAGAAGTCTCTTGTGATGGACCCCATAGCCTGCGATACTACGTACTATCATCCTGACTTCACTCCTACTTGGTCATTTCATTCGCACCGCATATTATATTGCATCCGCAGCATTTAGCATTTTGGGTTGCCATGTTTCTGCATTGATACGGCCATTAGTATTCATGTCTTACATCACATAATATTAGTACGACTGATGGCACTCATTGACTTACCAGTATATTTTCGCTTACTCTGATATCGTATGATTCATGATCTTGCCAGTATTTTCGATGATGTATGATTTTTAGGCTTTATTGAATACTTGACACTTACCTTACACACACTTTCACCACCTTCTAAGTTTTCTATAAGCGTATGCATGATAGATGTGTACAGGTGGCATTTGGTTTCAGCAGCGTTGAGCTTAAAGCATGCAGCGGACTTCTGGAGCTTTGATTTTGATATATGTATTTTTCTTTTTGTATTGTACTCAAATGTTTATATTAGTGGATATGTGATGATGATGTTACCTTTGTGATTTAGGTATACTTGTGGTTATGCTTCTTACGAGTTAAATATACATTGAAAAATACTCATTACAGGATCCCAAAATTGGAATCTGGCGTATGGATGCTGGGAGTCAAGAATGGAGTACTACGGAAGATGTAGACACTGAATTCGGCTATCGAAAATTTTGTGAGCCCGATTTCTAAGTTTTGGGCATGACACAAGTGATGGGTGCCATGCTGGTGTCATTTAATAATAGTTTCATTTATAATAACTAATATTAACAAAGATAGTGTAGTGATGGTTATTCATGATTAATAGCTATCATATTCATGGTAATGAAGCTAATGGTAACATAGGATGATCTAATATGGGAAGAGAGAGCTGACTCACACTAGTTGACTCGACTCAACACACAACCGTATTCTTTCTTCTTTCTCTTTTCTTTCTCCCTTTCTTCTCATTCTTCTTCTTTTATTGCAACCAGCCAGCCCTGACTTGACTCGCAACCCACAAATCGAGTCATGACAGTGTGGCGAGTTGGCATAACCCGGCACAACTTGATCCCAACTCTCTCTCTCTCTCTCTCTCTCTCTCTCTCTCTCTCTCTCTCTCTCTCTCCTTCTTCATTTCCCTCTTTTCCTTCTTCTTTATCTTCTTTGTCTCATTTTCTTCTTTACTTAGACCATATGCTAGCAGACCGCCAGGATAAATCAGACCCGTCCTAACTGAATAGGCCCAACTCGGCCGAACTTGACCCAGCTGACTTGGCAACGAGTCAGCCCATACTCCGGCCCAAACTCTCCCTCTTTAGTTCTTCTTCTTTCTTCTTCTTACTTTTCTTTCCCTTTTCTCTCTCTAGATTTGGTTCAGATGTGGACCTCAGAATCGAGCCTGAGTCGTGCCTAACTCGGTAATCCGAGACACGACTCAACCACACTTGTACATGAATCGATCGAACTCGAATCAAAAACCCGACTCCAGCAGCAACCAGCCCTTACCCTCTCTCTTCTCTACTTCTCTCTCCATTCTTCCTTTTCCTTCTTTCAATTCATTTCTTCTGGTGTCTTTCTTTTTAAAATAGAGTATCCAAACACGGCCAACAACTGCTGGACTCGCAGTAGTGGCCGACACACCAGTCAGCAGGAATCGTTGATTCCTTCTCCTTCCTAACCGCCTTCTTCTTACTTATTTCTTTCTGATTTTGTTTCTCCTCACCAATCTCTCTTCCCCACTCTCTCTAGCTCGATCCGAGCTGGTCTAGCCAACGAGACTCAGATGGACTTGCTTGGTGTGACAACACAGCCCATTCGACCCGCACCCCCTGTTTTCTCTCTCTCTCTGTTTTTTCTCAAGTGTGGTTGTAATAATGGAGGGTGAGCTCCTATTGCTCAACCCCCAGGCCTTTTAGGCATTCCCTAACTCTCTCTCAACCCTGAGATGGGCAATGAACAGCCCGAATTTAACCTACCTAAAATTGCTAAGTACACTCCCAAAATCGAAACCAACCACTAGTTTTCTCTGAAAACCACGATCTGTGTGACAGCAATGGAGGGTCGAGATGTGCTTGAATAAAAGGCTGGGATTGAGAGGCTCCCCTTCACGTGGATCGCCCACTGGCAAACAAAAATGGAAACGGAACTTTTTTCATTTTTGGAAATGTTGCACAAAGCTCTTTTCGTGCTTGATTTAAGTGCCTACACATATGTAAGTGCACGCACAGACGACATGGGTTTGGTCAAATGGGAGTCCTCTACTCAATGGACGGCTTGGATTGGTTGAAGGTGGTCCACCTCAATCACCATGGGTCTGATTTGGAGAGGTTGGAAACACAACATTTGTCGTCGACTCAATTCGGCTAAAACTGCCAACATAACTATGGGTTTCACTATGCCGAACTGCTGAGTTTTGATCGAGGCCGTGCCCCAAGCATGATGGATGGTTCAAATCATCCAAGAGAATGATCATGGTGGGCCATTTCCAATCACACGGACGACATCCGTTTTTGAAATTCCCATAGTCGGGAGAGGATTTCTCCTCCTTAGTAATTTCCATCAGGTCGACCTGATGGTGTATTTGGTGTGGGGCAGGTGTACGTCCTAGATGCACAAGCGCTCCGAACGTGGGGCCCCTCATGATGTTTTTGACAGATCCACACCGTTCATTATTCTGGGAAGCTCTTACATAGGATCTTGGCCATTGATCAAGCTGATCTAAGTTCTAGGTGGGGCCCACAACTCAAATTGGGTCTTACTGGTGGGTCTCCACCAATCTAACGGTCGTATCTTCCCGAAATTGGACGTCGATGGTTAAAATGGTCTAAAGGACCATTCAAGCTAGGAACCAATGGTCAAATTACAAGTATATGACCCGTTATGATTTTATAACACTAAGTATCATGTTATACTATTTTAATAATATTATTTATTGTTATCATTATTATTTTTAATATCATGCATCTTTAAATCATGTTGTGGGTCCCACTTTGTAGGACTACCCATTTCATGATTTTATATTATTAATATTTAACCAATACCTATGTGGGATGTGAGACTACTCGTCATGTGTCATTCAGCTACCTACCCTAATCTAGGGTTGCTTTGCATTAGTGCGAGCTACATCGCATGAATCTCTAATTGTTAAATCATGATTTACTGAGCATTCAGACAATCCAACGATTAGATTGACTAACATTAAATTTTTAATAACCGTTGAGATATTAAAGAATGGTTAGGTATGATCCAGGAGTTGGATATGAAACTAGGTAACCCGATCTATGTTTTTAAACGATGGATCCTAAGAAGATAGGTCTCTTTGACGGTATGACGATCCATCTTGAGAATCGATGCATAGATAGCTTGATGTATGGATTGGTACTGTTTTCAATGGTTGAATTTAAGCTAGGATGAATATAAATGTTCACCTAGCCAGGCTTGTGTTATTATACATTTGTGTATACGGTAACACCCGAGTACCGAAAAGTATGGGATGTTACACTAATCGTACAATTTCATAATTCGTGATAGGATTCGACCCTAAGGGCGTATGCACCTCTTAGCGATGACATAAGTGGTTCAAAACATAAGGTGATGATTTTTTCCCCTTAAGCTTTCCATTTCCAAATTGGTTTAAGTAATAGTCTTTATTAAAATCACATATGTTATCTCATAGCATGTGATCTTTTATCAATTCTCAAGACATGGCTTATACTTGAATTATAGTTGACAGTTGTGAACCATGATTTCATAAAATAATTACGTACATGATGATTTTCATTTAAATTTAAATTGATAGTTCTTATCATGACTTATTGCGATTATTTTGAATTAACTTATGTCTGGCATGCCATAATTATATGCTTTATCATGGATTGTTGTGGGTCGCTTATAGATCTCTATTTACTACACTTAATAGTAGGTGATCCCTCTTGTATATGTGAACCCATGCTTAGGATGTAACAAGATAGAGTGTGGTAAGAAATGGACCCTCGATTTGGAGGTTATACGGAACATGGAACATTAATGTGGGATTCACCATCCATAAGTCATATGGCTTGAGTGACTTAGAAATGATCTCTTTAACCGCTTTGATTTAATTTTGCTTGACCCCTTTCTCATCTCAATTTAATGTTTCGAGCATCCTTTTACCTCTGCGATTTAATATGTGACATGTTTTGACAGTTGTCTTTCGTGGCTTCGATGGCCTATGCCCATGCGATGTTGATCCCTACTAATTGAATTTGATTGACCCCTGGTCGACGAACATCTATTAAACATCCTAAAATTGAAAAATCATATGAGCCGGGGATGGTGAGAATAAGACATCATGCTCAAGCCGTCAGCCTACGCTAGGTGATGAGCCCCATGTAGTGACCATTGAGTTACTCTAATCAGCTGATTGTAAATGGAATAATAATGGTTTGGCTAATCATGCATTCAGAGCATATTGGCAATGACAGGTGGCTAATTTTGAATGTTGTAACACGTGTCCTTAGAGGTTTAGTGGAGTTTCATTTCGGTAGCTCCCAGACCATCCACTATCGACTTACGTGCGTGATGTACGATGATTTGGTCACTATATTGTACGAGATATCCTATGCTGGTGACTAGTCTTATGCATGGATGACGAGCCCAAGTTCGATTAGATAAGTATCCCCAGGTCAATGTGCATTCACGCATCCATGCATTTTAAAAAAATATATCATATATTGTTTTGATTGCCTTATTATTTTTAACTATGCTTATATAAGGCGGCGGTGTGTAATCATTCACATTAAGTTGACCACTCATCCATCAAATATGTATCTGTAGGGAGAAGTTGCGCGATCACGCGGCTCAAATTTATATGCATTTTATTATTTCTCTTGTATAAATTATGTAATTTTTGTATTTGTTATTATAAGGGACATTGGTTTGTATAAGTTATTATGGGCAGTCACTCGTATATTCTAAAAGTAATGGAGATTTACTTCATGTTTGATTCATCTACCTTCCTCTAAATTACAAACTCTAAAAGAAAAAAAAAATATATATATATGAAATTTGGCTCTTTATAGGTAAATACTTGAGTTTTTGGGAAACGAGTCATGTACTTAGGTCCTGAAAATATGAGGCATTACAAGGGACCTCAGTTACAAAGATGGAAGGTGTTAAGCACCCTATTTGCTCGTATAAATGTACGGTCTCTACTTAGTGTAGTAAGAAATTTCAAGGGATAAATGATATGGTTGGAGTAGGACTATGCACACATGGATTTCTAATGCAGCAAGATCTGAAATTTTGGTAAGCCACAAAGCATACGTCCGAAATTTGTCTAGAAGAATGAATGTGATGATGCTTATGTAAATGTAAAGAAAAGTAGACTAGATCGCTAGGAGTTTCTGGTGTGTTAGGATCCGATGTACGGCAAGTCACAAAACATACATTCACTAGTATTTTAGAGAAGTAGTGGGTAGCTAAAAAAAATGAAATGATCTTTGGCTTGATCTCGATTTGGCTAGGACATGGACTACACCATGATTAATATAGGATAGACTTGTGGAGTTAAGATGGTTGGGTGGAATCTAAGAGGTAGCTAAAAAAAATCAGATCTCGGAGGTTGGAGCTCCTTCTCACCCCCACTCTCTTCCTCTCTCTCTCTCTCTATCTCCCACTTGGAATTTTTAGAATGAGATCTTCTCTCTTGGATTGTTGTTGTTGTGTATGAAATGTGAAGAAGAGAAGACTATTTATAGCATTTTGTGATGATATTGTGGTAATTTATGGGTTTGTGAAGAGTAAAAGCTAACATACCAACTTAGGATTGGTTAAGGAAAGAGGAATGTCATGTGACATGTTCTTATAGGCTCTTGGGGGTAGGTAAAAAGGTAAATAGGGTGAACTATATGAGTAATTCCATATGAAAGTTAACTTTGGGACGGGGGACAGCTGTGTGCCCAGGGGCGACACCTGTCAGAAAAGAAGAGACAGTTGGATTACAGTCGGCGGTAGTCTGACTACCGCCTAGGCTGGGTTTGGTCTGGTCACTGGTCGATGGGCTTACTTTTGTGCTCTGGCCACTCCTAAAGTCTTCTTTCAGGATTCTGGCTCAAAATGGTAGGGTGTATTTTTAGGAGTTTGTACTAATTTGCATTTACACTCTAGTGATGGTTTAGGGTTTGTATTATGGTTTAAGATAGGGTTAGGGTAAGTTTAGTGTTTAGGCTACGGTCATGATTTGGACTGGGAATAGGGTTTGGTTTGGGGTGCGGTCAGGGTTTTAGATTGGGATTAGGGTTTAGTTTAGGATATAATCAGGGTTTCCAAATTGTTCTAGTTCTTATGAGATGCTAGCCTAAGTAGGGTGTCTACACTTGTTCATATGTATAAGTTTCTCAGATTATAGTTCTAATTATGGGTTAAGCATATTCATAAGTGAAGAAAATGATGAACGGATTAGAATATCAACTCGATGAGTGTATGAGTGAATGTAGAGATCGAGTAGCTAGTTTACTATGATAAAGTGATCCAAAATCAAAGTGGACAGTTAGATGTCTATATTTAGCAGTGCATATTTGACTGAGCGGTTAGTTATGATGAGCAGGTGAGGATACTTAGGTATATGATGGTCCTGCCTTAAAATCAATGGTCAAATGACTCGATCCATAGACGACGATCGTTCCCAACAGTCTGATTCACGCTGGAGAATAAATGTAAGGTTAGGACAACTAGATTGATATCCTGCATATATACATATTAAATTAAACTTCATAGCAACACTCGAGAACTTTCAATACTTGTATTGAAGAGTTCGAGGTGTTACAGTGATAATCAAGCACATCAATGTGAGATTCCACATGATACAAGAACACATTACTATATAAGAGATTTAGTTTCAAAATATTCATACATATGAGCATGTTGCAGACATGTTGACATAGTAGGTAGCCACGTACAAGTTCAAGGATTGCTTAGGCTTGATCAATCGCACCATCCACTAATGAGATTTCCTGCTTTTGCATAGGGTGCGGATGGAGTGGCGTTCCAGGCAGTGTGATGCCGGGAATGATATATAAGTGTATACGAATGCAAAAGATCTACAGGGTGACTTGATCGAATACCATTCAAGGTGAAAATTACCATGAGGATGCTTGGATTATGTATAGTTTGGGAGTCGTAGTAGAGCACGGTTGGTCCTGTGTAACGGCAAATGGCGCCCTGTTCAACTACATGAACACTGACCGATAACACCCCACATGCCATTGTCCCGTATTATGCAACATCCAAACCATTTATGAAGTGGGCCTACAGAGTACCTACAATGGACCAAAATTAGTCTGGTCCTGTCATGTAAGAATGGTGCGAGAAGAAAATTAGTCTGGTCCAACCCTATGATTAAAATGGCCTAATTTCTGGGTCGGGGCGGGACCGAGGAGCATATTTGACGCGGAAGGGGCCAGTTCCTGCATGCAATTTCTCATTGGCACGTGCGGCAGTAGTCATGTGATGTGCCTGATCCCATCCCATCCCCGCAAGGCTTCTAAGTGTCAGTTGGGGCGGTCGGACTAGACGGGATTCGGGATAGGATTCAAAAAACATCACTGACACACATGCATGAATTGTCCCCTGTTGCAGTAGGATTAAACTAATACGATGCTTTGTTGATAGTACGGTGGTATATTGGATGGATATACCCAACATCATTTGAAATTATTGAGAATAACACACATGTGTTATATCTAAACCGTTCTATTGTTTTGTAACCTCATTTTATGGCGTGGGCCTAAAAATGAGGTAGATCCAAAACTTATGTAGCCCCAAAGAAGTTTTCAATGGTAAGTATTCAATCCTTGTTACTTTCTATGGTGGAGTCCACTTGAGCTTTAGATTTACCTTATATTTTGGCCCGTGCTCTAAAATAATCTTGATAAATGGGTGGACGGTGTGGATATAGCCCACACATCATGTTAGGACCTACACAACTTTCCAAACATTGAGTAAAATTAGCACAAGAAGCAATGCAATTTCATTTAATGTAATTCAAAGCTTTTCCATTCATTCCAAACATAGAATGAAATTGGCACAGGATCAGATGAATCCCATCCCACCTAATCCCTTCTAATTCCACCGCCCAAACTGACCCTAAGGGGCTGTTTGGCCGGGCAGATCCCATGGTATTAAGAGGGATGGGATCAATTTTAAGGTAATAATGGTGGTGTCAGTGGATTGTCTTAAGATCCATGGGATTGCTTATATCTTGGGACAAGTTCACTAGGTCTGTTTGGCACGCCCCACATATCCTGGGATTTTACCTTCCAATCCATTCAACCAAGGCTTAGGATCAATTTTAAGGTAATGATGGTGATGCCAGTGGATTGTCTCAAGATCCATGGGATGGCTTATATCCCAAGACAAGTTCACCGGATCTGTTTGGCTGGTCATGCCTATCCAAGGATATTATTGATCCCATACCTCGTAATACCGTGGGATCTGCCTGGCCAAACAGGCCCAACAATCTCGAGACATTCTCATGGGTAAGTAGAATGAGAGAGGAATGAAAGAGGCCAACAAAGAGAACCCTAGTTTTCTGAGGCGAATTGCGTCTGAACTGACAGCTGATACGTGTTCAGTCAACTGAACCACACTACGCATTACTCTTGCATTTAATGTTGTGTGCATTTAGGGCCTATTTGATTTTCCAGTGGAATGCTAAATACCTGGAAAAAGAATAATAATTATTTCCCTCCCTAGTTGCCGCACTCTTCTCCGTGACTGATTTGACAGTTACTTTTTGGAGGTTAAAATGACAAAATATTATAAAACATTTATGGGCCCCACCATGGTGCATATCATATATTTACACCACCGTTCATCCATTATGCCAGATAAATTTATGGTATAAGCCAAAAAATGAGGTATATTCAATGCTCAAGTAGACCACGCAATAGAAATATGTGAATTAAATGCTTATCGTTAAAAACTTAATGTGGCCATTGTTTCTTTTGATACGGGCAATTGAGTGTTGGATCTAACTTATTTTTCTTCTAATATCTCAACATGTTGTGATAAAATGAATGGACGGAGTAGATATCTCATATACATCAAAATGGGGTCCTAAAATGCCCACTACTACTTTTGAACTGGTTTCCAAGAAGTGAAATCACCGTGAATATTCAAACAGGTTAAACGGTAATAATCACCCATTTCATCGTTTCACCAGGAAATGGTAAATATCCAAGAAATGGGTGATTATTACTGTTTCACCTGTTTGAATATTCACGTAGGGCCTGTTTGATTTTTATGGTTTCACCTGGAAATGATAAATATCCAAGAAATGGGTGATTATTATCGTTTCACCTGTTTGAATATTCACTCGGATTTCACCTCTTGGAAACCGGTCCAAAAGTAGAAGTGGCCATTTTAGAGCCCCATCTTGATGTATATGATATATTTGTTCCGCGCATTCATTTTATCACAACATTTTGAGATATTAGAAGAAAAATGAGTTAGATCCAACACTCCGCTGGCCCATACCAGGAGAAACAATGGCTAAAAGAAGTTTTTAATGGTAAGTATTTAATTCACATATTTCTATGGCATGGTCCACTTGAGCATTGGGTATACCTCATTTTTTGGCTTATATCATAAATTTATCTGACATAATGGATGAACGGTGTGGATATATGATATGCATCATGGTGACCCACAAATGTTTTATAGTATTTGCCATTTTAACCTCCAAAAAGTAGTTAGTCAAATCAATTACAGGAAAGAGTGCGGTGACTACGGAGGGAAATAATTATTACCATTTATTTTCCAGTGAATTAGTAAATCAAACACACCCTTAATGCAACCTGAGCTTGTTATTTGGTGAGGTCTGCTTGAGCGTTTGATCTAACTCATTTTTGTGTAATGATCTTAAAATGATCCGAGAGAAGGGACTAACGGCATGGATAAACAGATACATTACAGAGGACCCACCAGATCAATGGTCCTCCTCGACGAGACATAGGACACAGTTATGCAGACTGAAGGCTCGAGGATGGTGCCTGGATTACGTAATTTTCGTTTGAGAATATCACGCAGAATTGGGCCATCTTAATCATGGTCCTTTGCATGTTCTTCAATTTCTAAGAGTTAGGCCACTGGTCCGTGATAACTAAGAGCAATCTGACGGGGCCCACCTTTGTAGATGCTTCAATACTCTTCAATACTTAGCCTACATTCGACGGTTAAGAAATGATTTGGTAAAAACCGAAATTAACGGTTACTATTCTTCCATAGACAAGACCTTTGGAATCGGGAAAACCTTTGATTCTCTGGCGGCGTGTGTAGGATGATACGCAAGCAGTGAAAATTTACTAAGAAATTGTATTCATTCCATGTAAGTAAGTCAAAGTAAGCTGTCCAAATTATGTTTCCTAGTTCAGATGTATCATAAACGATAAATTACACTTATTTGACTATCTGACTATCGAATTGGTGGACACTTATTAGGCCGTTAAAAATGAATAATATCCAATGGTCCTATTTTAATAAATGCCCATTGATCAAAGGCTAGGATCGTTCAACCAATATCATCTTGTGATTGCCACTTGGGGACTGTGAGTTCGACAAATTAATCGGTTTAGTTTGGGTTAATCCGAGTCACGTGTACGTCTTCTGGGTGCCTTGTATCGAGCGTCATACGCAGCCTAAGTATTACATAACTCCACTTTTTAAATTAACAATTTCAGAGAAGAAAAACACTCACATGGATGAGGACCTAACTTTCACTGAATCCACGCCGTCCATCAGGTTCAAGTAAATTTGTTAGGCCTTGATCTGCAACCTCAGGCAGATTCAATATTCATGTGGGCCACCCAATATATTATATATAAATATCTAAATTTACGTGGGATGGCCCACTTAAGTTTTAAAATACGCATATCAAATGAATGGTCATGTAAACACCAGATAGGCTGTACTCAAAACTAACGGTAGGCATGTCATCATAACTATTTCATATGGTGTGGACCACTGGACACTCTGATGATCATGATTTTTATTACGCATAGCTAATATAAGTCATTTAACCAGATGGACGGGTCAGATCTCTATAAAATTCCATCCATGTTGCTCTCACTTTGTACAAGTAAACCCCGTAGGTTATCCTAATGAGCCGGGTTCCCACAGAGGTTGCTAATTTTCCAATTCCCGATGAAATTGAACGGCTGGACGTGCTGATACTTCGCCATCACTCTTGAAAAGATGGTGACATCCATCGTACATACTGTCCACCTGTGGCTGCAGGTACGGTTATCTACTTCCTGGATTGACCCAGTCATGGTCGGACGGGCATCGCCTGCAAACTGGACCGCATGGTCGGAAGCAGTGTGGGGTGTGAAAAATCCATCCGTCCATCCGTTTTGCACTCTCACATTAACACATGAGCTCAAATTTTAGTAAGATCAACCTCGTGCACGCTGCACAGTAGGCAACGGTTGAGATTGAACGCCTACCCTTGAAACATTAGTCAAGCAACAAAACCTTTAGATAAGACTCCCTGGTTTTTTTTTTTTCGGCTATTGCGTTCAGGATCTCTTAAAAAACGACTGAGTTGCAAAACGGAAAAATCAAGTTGGTGCTTCCTTCCCGTAGCGTGGTCCACTTGAATTTAAGATCTTCTTAAGCTTTGTAGCCTATGTTTCAAATGAGCTGCAAAATAGATAAATAAAGTTTATTTCACGTGAATATCCCAAGAAATTTATGAGAGTGTAGGGATTGCAAAGGTATCGATAAGGCAATCCAAAACTCACCCCAATTAGCTATTGACGAGTAAGGGTGTACATCGAGTTGAATCGAGTAGAGCTGGACTCATCTTAAGTCCGCTCGGCCACTAGTTGACCTTAACTCAAATTCGGCTCGGCTCAATCCTCGAGCCTGACTAGCCAGCTTGACTCGGTTCGGTCAGTAACTCGGGTCAGTTCGAGCCGAGTTCACCAATGCATCATTTTCATAAACACTTGAATTGCACTTTTAAAATCTCATTGTATTGAAGACAATAACAATGGTTTTACAAATATTTTATCACACAATGTCTAAGCAACTAATTTTTTTTTTTTTTTTTAAAATAGGGTTAGTTTCATATACATACCTTACTTGCCACTAGCCACACTTCTTTGATTCATTTCATCAAACACTTGATAAGCAACATCAACATCAAAGTAATCGAGTCACTGAACTGGTTTTATCTGAGTTCAATTCGAGCTGGGTTCGATCCGAGTCGAGTCAAGCTAGGGCCAGTTCGAACTCGGCTCGAACTCATTTTTTAGCTCAAAAAATCAGCTTGACTCGGCTCGAACTTAACTTTGAACCGAGTCGAAACGAGCTTTTTCGAGTTGAGTCAAGCAAGCTAATCGAGCTAGCTCGGTTCGTACGTGTACGCCTCTACTGACAGGTTGAGTAGCGAGACTTGCTACTGAAGTGACATCACCAAGTTCTGTAGGCCCCACCATGATGTATGTTTTGTATTCACACTTTTCATCCATTTAGAGAGATCATTTTATGGCAATATCCAAAGAATGAGTTAAATCCAAACCTCCAGTGGACCCCAACATAGAAAACAGTGGGGACAGTGATGCCCACCCTTAAAAAATTCTAAAAGCCACAAAAGTTTAGATTACGCTAATATTTGTGTTTTCCCTTATTTTGATGTCTTTTTTAACTTTGGAAGAGGTTGGATTTTAAATAAATAGTATGGTGGGCGATAGGATAGTTTCAACTGTGGGAATCACTCTCCCCACTGTTTTCTATGGCGGGGTCCACTACAACTTTTTATCTGCCTCATTCTTTGGTTCATGCCCTAAAATGATATCTCAAAATGGATGAACGATGTAGCTACAACACATACATCATAGGGGGGCCCACATAACTTGGTGACGTCACTTCAATAGTTGACCTGCTACTCAAAAGGTAGGTATCTGATCTGCATCCTCCAAAACTCAACCAGCCTGAAACAAATGTCTTAAGGGCCTGTTTAGACAATGGTATTATGTTGTATTAAATGGGATTAAATTACTAATCCCACTATAAAATTGGAAATGTCATGTTTGGAAGGAGTGTGAGATGCGATTAAAATTAAGGCTTTGGAAAGTAAGCCTTATGTTAGAAAGTGTAAGATGAAATTACTAATCCTATGGGTAATAGATTTTTGTTTTATCTAAGTTCAATCCAAATTCAATTTAAAAGTTAATCTTGAAATTTATTTTTTAATGCATACAATTCAAACATAGTATTAAAAAAACATGAGATGCACCCAATCCAAAAATAATACTTTACAAATGCATTTATTTTAACTTTTGCAATTCCATCCACCTTAATCCCACTTAATGCGGCTAGCCAAACAGCCCCTAAGCATCGAGCAACATTTGTATGGATGTAAAAGCTTTGCACAAAGCTGATGTTTTACATTTGTTATGGTAAGAATGTTTTTATGAGTAGTATTATTGTCATATTAACATCACATTGGACCTTATGAATGTTTCAATAATACACATTTACCTCCTCGTATTTTTCTTGTTTTATAGTCTATTTAAGTTTTTAATTCACCTTAATTAATTTTTTTATTTATAACCTACCCAAAGCTTTAAAAACTTTAAATAAAGAGGGTAAATCTCTCAAAACTATTACATCGGACCTCTTATAGATAATCTCTCACGGCATGAATACAGTTGTGGGCGATGATGCATCTCCGTAAATGTCCTTATCCGAATTTGATAGCCATGTATGAAATGACCTAATAAAAAAGACTGACTTTTAAACACGCTTTGCAAGGCCTTATATTTCACTGATGCAGCACATGGTATAAGCGCGCATGTATGTACCGGGCATGCGGGGTCCTTGCTCTTGCTCTGTGGTGGACTTTTAGGCGTTTCAACACCGGGTCAAGGGTTCGAGTACTGATGGGTTGTGAAATCGCACTACAGTGTGAGTGTGTGGGGGTGTGTGTGCCTGTGTTAGCACAGCATGTGTGAGACTTTGTAGCCGTTCTCTACAAAGTTCTCTGGCATGTCTTGTAGGGATCATATGATCGTGAGGTGGTAGTGCACGTGGAAGCACGTGTGCAAAACAAAGGAACGACCAAGAGAAACTGACATTTGTTTCTATGTCCACTTTTGGCCCATCGGGTGATTACATGATCTTACATTTATTAAGGCCATTGAATCACCTAATGAGTGGCTCCGATCTTGCACAGGGTAGACTAGTTTTCACGTGTGAGGTGACTACACTGAAACGATTTCAGCCAAGAAAGTCTATCAAACAGTGGCACGCATGCGAACGGCCAAGGATGTTTATGCGGCGGGTCCCAGGAAAACTTTTAGTTCTCTCCAAAAGCACATACACTTTAATTATTCACCGATGCCTTTCTGATGAACGTCCTGGATCTGGCACACACTTTTCCACGTCGCCGCGGCGCACGTGCCCGGGATATGTTCAGTAACCATTACTGGTTGCCAGCCAGTCTCGCTACTCAACGTGACTGCTACTGAAGTGACGTCACCAAGTTCTGTGGCCCACCATGATGTATATTTTGTATCCACGCCGTCCATCCATCTGGAGAGATCATTTTAAGATAAGATCCAAAGAATAAGTCACACAAAAAGCTACATTGGACCCACCAGAAAAAACAGTGATTAGAGTGGCGCCACTGTTTTAAACTTCTAAAGTCCACGAAAGTTTTATATCAGCTTCATATTTGTGTTTTCACTTCTTTAATGTCTTTGTTAACTTTTGAACGAGTTTAATTTCAAAAAAATATCATGGTAGGCATTAGGAGAGTTGAATTTTGAAAAAACGTCATGGTGGGCATTAGGAAAGTTTTAATTGTAGCGTACATTAAAACTTTTCATCTGCATCGTTCTTTGGGTTGTGCCTTAAAATAATATAGAGAAATTTAGGACTGTGGACCCCACCTTTTATCCAGCTGTTTTTATCGGGGAATACAAACTTTGTTTCGCAACTTGGACCTGCGCATACGGATTTCAAATTTTAGGATGAAAATACCCCTCCTTTCAAGGAAACGGATTGGGTACTCCGCCTACCACCAGCTGTGGGCCTCACCTTGATGTGTGCTTTTCATCCATGCCGCCCATATATTTTTTCAGATCATTTTATGGTATGAGACCAAAAATGAGATATATCCAAATCTCAAGTGTACCACATTACAGGAAACAATGTTGAATAAGCGTCAACCATTAGAAACCTTTAGGGGGCCCACTGTGATGTTTGTGAGAAATCCTCCCTGTCTAAGTTCATTCATAGGGTCAAAAGGACCTGGATGAAGAGGAAAAAAAAATCATAATGATCCAAAACTTCTGTAACCTCTAAAAGGGTTTCAATGGTAGACGTTCAATTCTTCACTGCCTTTTACAGTGTGGTCCACTTGATAGTTAGATCTATTTTATTTTTCATCTCAAGCCTTAATATGAGCTCGTAAAATATATGGATGGTTTGGATATAACACATACATCATGATGGGACCCACAAAAGTAAAAAAAATAATATTTCAGTTTGCCCCGCTCAATTTCCAGTTTGTCCCTGGAATTCGAGCGGGGCAAACTAGAAATTGAGCGGGGCAAACTAAATTTATTTATTTTTTTACTATGTTGCTTTTATGGGTCCCATCATGATGTATGTGTTATATCCAAACCGTCCATATATAAGCGGGGCAAACTGAAAATTGAGCGGGGCAAACTAGAAATTGAGTAGGGCAAACTGAATTATTATTATTTTTGCTATGTTGCTTTTGTGGGTCCTATCATGATGTATGTATTATATCCAAACCGTCCACATATGAGAGGGGCAAACTGAAAATTGAGCGGGGCAAACTAGAAATTGAGCGGGACAAACTGAAAATTGAGCGGGACAAACTGGAAATTGAGCGGGGCAAACTAGAAATTGAGCGGGGCAAATTGAAATTATTATTTTTTGCTATGTTGCTTTTGTGGGTCCCATCATGATGTATGTGTTATATCCAAACCGTCCATATATGAGCGGGCAAACTGAAAATTGAGCAGGGCAAACTGAAAATTAAGCGGGGCAAACTAAAAATTGAGCGGGGCAAACTGAAAAAAAAAAATTGCTATGTTGCTTTTGTGGATCCCATCATGATGTATGTGTTATATCCAAACCGTCCATATATGAGCGGGGCAAACTAGAAATTGAGCGGGACAAACTGAAAATTAAGCGGGACAAACTAGAAATTGAGCGGGGCAAACTGAAAATTGAGCGAGGTAAACTGAAAATTGAGCGAGGCAAACTCGAAATTGAGCGGGGCAAATTTCATGCTTACCCCGCTCGTTTCCTAGTTTGCCCCGCTCAATTTGCAGTTTGCCTCGCTCAATTTCTAGTTTGTCCCGCTTAATTTTCAGTTTGCCCCGCTCAATTTATAGATTGCCCCGCTCAATTTATAGATTGCTCATATATGGACGGTTTGCCCCGCTTTTATCCAGTTATTTTTATGAAAAAATATAAACTTACTTTTGTAACTTAAACCTCCACGTGCGGATACCCAATTCCAGGATGAAAATACCCCTCATTTTCACTGTTGTCCACTTTTTCTCTCCCTTTACAGGTTAAGGTTTAGGTTTAGGTTTGGGTTTTTAAGTTTAGGTTTAGGTTTAGGTTAGGGAGTTGAGATTAGGATTAGGTGTATATTTCGCTTTAGAGAATTGAGTTTATGTTATAGGTTTAGGGAAAGGTTAGATTTAGGTTATAGGTTTTGGGATTTGGGAATATTTTTAGGTTATAACTATAGGTTTAGGTTAGGTTATAGGTTAAGGTTTTGAGATTTGAGAATGAGTTCGGGTTAGGGTTATAAGTTTTGGTTTTGGTTTAGGTTATAGGTTTTGATTTAGGTTATAGGTTATAAGTTTAGGATAAGTGTAACGCCCATGAAAAATCCGTACTTGGGCTCGAGTACCAACTCGACCCGAAATTGCGTAGAATTCATTCCTTTAGAAAATATGACTAGGTTAGCTAGTGCAACGTTAGAATAGCTGGGAAATGGTCCCTGATCACTTTAAATACGTTCTACAAGGCCCAAAACGAGTGGAACCAATGGTGCTATAATGCTCTAAAACCTCGGACCAAACTCTAAGCAGGTTTGTTCTCTGGACCACTTTGAATCTTTGTATTGGATCTAGACCGCACGTCGAAAGTCCGATACCTCCTATCTTAGACCATTAGAACCGCCTAGCTGGACTTGACACTCATTCCGAAAATCAAGTCAAACCGATAATCACAGGCTATTTCATTGAGCCCGGACCGAAGAGAGTGAGAATAGGGTTAGAATTGGAAATTAAAATTCAAATCTGGCACACGATTTGACGCATCAGTATTAAGCGTTCTGACCGTCAGAATACAGCCAAATTATACCCTTGGATCAGGAAAAATATCTATTACATATCACGAGACTTATAGGCCTGATCTTGGTGCGATGACCGTTAAACTGAAACCGGTCCGCCACGTGCGATCTGGGAACCCTACCGATCTGAAAACTGGATGTGTGCTAGATCCAGTATGCATGAGCTTAAGTCCGACCGCATTTGGCCTGGGGACCTTCAGAAATGCTCCTTTGGACCGAAACGGCCCCGATTTGGTTAGGCACCAAGTAAACATTGTTCCCAAGCCTATTTTGGGCATGTTTTAGGCTATAAAAGGGGTTGAAACCTTCACTCCTCTCTCCCATCCGAATTTGAGAGAAACCCTAGCTTGGGAGAGAGAAAAAGGTGAGAGATTGTGAGAGAGTGGGAGAGTTCTTCCTGCCACTTGTGCTACGGGTTGCACGTGCTCAAGCAACACACCTCTACCATTTTTTCAACGATTTCACCGCGATTCTAGGTAAGCAAATACCCTAAATAGTTGCTGATTTGAGTTTCCTTTGTTTCCATAGCGATGTAACTTATGGATCTCGTGTATTAGGTTCCTTATTCGCCGTAGACGAAGCGTATACGATCCGTTTCAATTCCCGAGTCTATAAGACATAAGGTGCGGATTTTAGACGCTTTGATTGACGGTTCCCAACCCTTTCAATGTCGTTTAATAGTAGATTCTTGACGGTATTGCCGTTTGACATGTACAAAATGTTCTCCGTTTCCCGTTTCGTAAACTAACGAAGAATATGAGATTTAGGGCATTTTAGTCATTTGTAGGAAGTACTGTTTACATTCATATTTTGCTGATGTGATTGACATGGTTTGTTGTCGCATTAGGAAGTTAGGAATACATGCATAATTAGTTTGGCGAAGAGATTTGCCTAATTGCATACTTCGGGTCGACATGCTATATGTAGACTTAAGTGTGTAGTGTATGTGTTTGTATAAATGATTGTATTAGTATGTATTGAATTAAATGATGTTATGTGATAGTTTGTGATTGATTTCTCAATTATTATGCTGACCTAAATGATTTTCTACATGTTGACTAATTGCATGATTTCATTACATGCATGGAATATATTTGCTTGAAGATTTGCTTAAGTTGAATGTTATAACATGTGTTAACATGCTCACATGATTGTATTTCAATTCCAATACTCATATATAAATTGCTGATGTTATTTCATAAGTGTTTGGGACTAGACTTAGTCCAGGCAGTCGGTAACCGAGCGAATTCGTGGCTGACTGGTCATAGCCACGAATGACGCGTCGATGAACGTGATTCGTGTTTGGAGTTGGCGGCAGCGGTTAGGCCACGCGAAGTATTTTACGCACTTCATGTCGTTCGACTTGAGATGCGATCGCGCTAGTCGAGCCCGTCAAGTAACCCGACTGGCCGATGTATGTTCACCTTGTATGAGTCATAACTGCTTGAACCTAGGGTACTGAACTTACCATTGTAAACCCTGTTAACCATGGTACCTTGATCCACGAAGACTCATGAGCCGGGCATGGTGGTATGGGACACCGTGGTCGAGCTGTCGGCCTACGCTGGGGCCACAAATCTCCCCGTGGTGACCAGTGAGCACCTAGACTCGTGAGCAGATTATGGTGGTATGAGACACTATATTCTAGCTGTCGGCCTACACTAATCAGGCGACGAGTCCTTTGTAGTGACCACGAGCGTATTCTGAGTCCACGGGAGGCGACGACCCTTTCGTTGCAGTAGAGTACAGTAGGCCTGTATTGATAAGGTGATGGGGGAGCGGTGCAACGAGTGCGAGCAACAGCCTTGGTAGCCCTTGCAGTGACCTACGAAATATACATCGTATGAGATTACTAGGAGTGACGACCCTAGATAGGATCTGTGTTGGGATTGATACAAGGGAAGTACCTTAGTTTCCCAATCCTGCTGTTTGAATGGACTAATAACAACTTGGAAATCATATCACCATAGCATTACATGTGCCTGAAAGATGTGGAGCACTCTAGGGAGTGTGGCATGCCGCGGTCGTAAGATGTTGCCGTATGAGGGAGATCGTCGGTGAGGGCATACATCACGTCATGTCATCTTGCATTAACAACAGTATTAGGATTGTCTGATTTACTGCTTTACTATTATCACATGATTGAATTGTGAACATGCTAATCTTTGCTATATGATTCCACTGAGTTGATCACTCACTCCCACATTACGGGATGGTGTTTGCAACACCCACCAGACCCTGTTGTAGATGCAGGTGAGGCTGAGATCCAGGAGGTGGAGCCAGACATCGACGAGGACCAGGACGAGTTCTTGTACATGCAGTATCACGACGGCTTCCCTTAGGCGACCTGGATCGATGGGACTTCAGTGGGACTATTTTGGATATTTATTTTTGTTCATGTATATGTATATGAGACTCAGAGATGTATTCATACTTTAGAGACAGATGAGATTTACTTTATTTTTTCATACAGTGAGATACATATTGTTTAGTCTTCCGCTTGCTTTTATCACTGGATCTGAAGTATGAATTGTAGTTTTGGTATACTTTTACTCATGTGAATGCTTTAAATCAGACAACATTGAATCATAATAATTTTTATTGCATAAGTGACGGTCTGGAACTCGGGAGTTGAGTTTATACACGACCCCCGATTTTCAGGGTGTTACAATAAGGTTTATGTTTAGGTTTAGGTTATAGGTTTTGGGATTTTAGAATGGGTTCGGGTTTAGGTTATAGGTTTTTGGATTTGAGAATGAGTTATGGTTTAGGTTTAGGAAATCGAGTTCAGGTTTGGGATTGAGTTTAAGTTTAGGTTTAGGTTTAGGTTAGGGAGTTGAGGTTAGGATTAGGTGTAGGTTTCGCTTTAGGGAATTGAGTTTAGGTTATAGGTTTTGGAAAAGGTTAGGTTTAGGTTATAGGTTTTGGAATTTGGGAATAGTTTTAGGTTATAAGTATAGGTTTAAGTTAGGTTATAGGTTAAGGTTTAAGGATAGGCTATAGGTTTTGGGATTTGAGAATGGGTTCAGGTTTAGGTTATAGGTTTAGGTTTAAGTTATAGGTTATAGGTTTTGGGATTTGAGAATGGGTTCGGGTTTAGGTTATAGGTTTTAGTATTGGTTTAGGTTATAGGTTTTGGTTAAGGTTATAGGTTATAAGTTTAGGTTTAGGTTAAGGTTAGGTTTAGGTTATAGGTTTTGGGATTTGATAATGGGTTCGGGTTTAGGTTATAGGTTTTGGTTTTGGTTTTGGTTTTGGTTAAAGTTATAGGTTATAGGTTTAGGATAAGGTTTAAGTTTAGGTTTAGGTTATAGGTTTTAGGATTTGAGAATGGGTTCGGGTTTAGGTCATAGGTTTTGATTTTAGTTTAGGTTATAGGTTTTGGTTTTAGTTTAGGTTATAGGTTTTGAGATTTGGAAATGATCTTTACAAATGGGTGAACGGAATGAATGAAACACATACATCATGGTGGGGCCCACAGAGCATTGACCACAAGCCACGAGGTTGGTGTCAGGGGGAGTAGCTAATCTGTTTCCTATACTACATACATTCAATGTGGGCCCAACTGATGCGTGATTTCTTCCCTGGACTGACCATTTTCGGAAGAAGACAAAATGCTGATAAGGGGGGTCCACAAAATGAGTTTTTTTCATCTTTCTCGTGGAACCGGAGGGTGGAAAGGGAGGTGAAAATAATGTGAAAGCAGCAGTGGAAAGGGAGATGAAAATCAAACAGTGAAAAGGGAGAAGAAAAGTGGACAGCAGTGAAAAGGAGTGGCATTTTTGTTGGAATTGGGTCTCCGCACGTGGAGGTCTAAGTTGAAAAAAAAAAACAGTTTGCCCCACTCAATTTCATGCTTGCCCCGCTCAATTTTCAGTTTGCCCCACTCAATTTCATGCTTGCCCCGCTTGATTTCATGTTTGCCCCGCTCAATATCCAATTTGCCCCGCTCAATTTCATGCTTACCCCGCTCAATTTTTAATTTGCACCGCTAAACTTCATGCTTGACCCGCTCAATTTTCAGTTTGCCTCGCTCAATTTCATGCTTGCCCTGCTTAATATCCAGTTTGCCCCATTCAATTCTTGTGAAAATCCTTTCAAAGAAAAAAGATTCCTAAATAAAACACTTGAGAAAAAGAACTATTGGACATTTTTTAGCTAAGATATACGAGGAAACTTAATATTTTACTAATATAGTGAGGAACTCATGTACTTGTTAATGAAATAACATGTTCATGTCCACCAATTAAATGACATGAAAAAATCAAATGCCAAAATCAATGATATTGAGAAAGACTTGTGCATATTTAGAATTTCCAATAGCATTCTCCAAAGACTTGTGCATGAAGCCTTCCTCCCTTGAGACTTTTCAATTCTTCTCTCATTAGCACTGACAAGTGAGCTTTCAAATGCAATGTGCTTATGGGAACGAACATTTCGAGCAATGTGTTTATTGGAACGAACATTTTGAGCATCATTCAAAGCATTCCTCAGAAGATCCATAAAATATTCTTTTGGGACACCTCCATAGCTTAGTAGTGAAATAAAAGTCATATTTAGGTACGTTTTCCATGCTCAAGGATCTATTGGATGATACAATCAGTGGTATTTTTGGTCATGTGTTATGAGTTGTGTTAGCTTATCTTTGAATCAGTGATTCCTAACCAGTCTCTTGGCCTCATTTCAAAGCTATATGTTCTATTTTCCTTATATTGCTTAATATATTGTTTATTGTGCAAGTCCTATTCATCATTAGTTCAAGTTTGATAAAAAACAACATAAAAATCCATGCTTCTTGCATCTGTCCAGGGATTTGAGTGAGAATGAGTTAGTCGGGACAATTCCAGGTTAGTCCAAGGATTTGAGTGAGAATGAGTTAATCGGGACAAAAATCCATGCTTCTTGCATCTGTCCAAGTTACATTCTCTATGGTGTCCTAATGCTTTGTTTCTTTGTTTCTTTCTTTTTTTCTTTTTTTCTTTTTATTTTTTTTTCTTTATTTATTTAGTTATTTTTGTATCAGGTGTGAAGAAGAAAGTTGATAAAGTAATAGATATTTGATTCACTTATACTTTATATACACAGGTCCTGTTTTAGATACCAACAACCATTTGGGAGTATATCTATGCTGCACAAAATATAGTATATCTTCTTCTTCTTACCCTTTGCTACTTAATAATCTCTAATCAACACCATTTACCACGTTGCTGTCCATATAACCCAAGAAAAAAAAATCCCAATAGCTTCCGAACTTGAGCATGAACTTCCCAATTCTAAATATAGTTTCCTTACTAAAAGTCCTTTAAACCTTGCAACTGCAAACTCAAGACTTTTGATGTTCTCTTCACAATCGTGCATCCACTTCCAACCCCTATCTCTACACGTTTTTGAGTGAAAACTTCATAATGCTTCCATTCCTAACAGAATCTTCACAACCTCTTTTCGAGCAGAGTCACACTTCTCTCTAGTTCACTTCCCCTGACACCCCACTCTTTTTTGTCTTCAAAGATCTTCCCACCGATCCTATAGGTTCCTCTAAATTCATTTCAAATTTGATTAATGTTGCCCTGTGATCAGGAATAAAAGTGGCTATGCTTGTCAATGTTGAAATATTGCAACTGAGAGTAACATACTCTTAAATCCTAATGTAAATTGAAAGAGATCATGTTCTTATGGGAAAGTCCAATATATGTCATGGAGCATGCTGGCTAATGAAATTCAGTAGGGCAAACATGATATGTCATGGAGTATATTTAATGCTTTGTTTCTTTGTTTCTTTTTTCATTTTTTTTTTTGGTTTTGTTTTGATTTATTTATTTAATTATTTTTGCATCAGGTGTGAAGAAGAAAGTTGATAAAGTAATAGTACTTGTGGGGAAAAGAGAAGAAAAAATGACCGTAGACCTATGGCTACGGATTACAACCATAGTGATAGATTGTCGATTTATCCATAAGTTGTCGATATATAGACATTATATGGGAAATGCAGCAAAGCTTGCTAGACGATTGTCACCCAGATTCGATATTATCGACATGTTGTCGATATATCGATGACTTACGTAGATTATATCGATGATATGTCGATAATATCCATAACTTCGTCGATATAATCTATGATATGTCGATATAATCGACTTTACATATATGCTCGTTTTATACGTAGATATCCTCGACATGTTGTCGATGTATCCATCGTCTTTGTCGATATTATCTATAACTTGTCGATATATCGATAAAATATGAAATTTTTGGTGTTGCTTGCTGAACACTAACAGCCATAATGTCGATATATCGACAACTTATGGATATATCGACATATCGATATATCGACATGTTGTAGATATATCGATGACTTACGTAGATTATATCGATGATATGTCAATAATATCGATGTTTTGCCTTTTTTATAGCTTTATGTTTTTTTGTGTTTTTTTTTTTTTTTAATTTTCTGTTTGGGTTAGCTTGTTGTACACACCTAAGTCAGTACACACCATCCATGTTAGCCATCCCCACCAGGGATCGTTACGAAGATGAATAAATTTCATCCTTATTAGGAGTAATTGAAATTTTATTAGGGTGAGAAGTTAGGGTTATGTGTTCTTGAATTTGATGTGTGAATAATAATACAATACCTTGAGCGGGTGAATAACCTAAAAAGTGTTCTTTGGACAAAACTTCAAGAGTTGTGGTAGAATCATCCCATTCATGGCCATGATTCACATTGACACAACACAATTGAATTGGGGAATTATCAAGATTGTCTTTTCTTTAGATGCGGTTGAGTGGATTCTAGACAACCCAATCTGCATTACTGAAGTGCATATATATATCTTTGGTGTATGATATCAGTCAGCTGAGACTACTGATTCCTAAAATCTCTTTTGTACCCAACATCATGAAATCAGATATTTTGAGCTATGGAATCAGTGTTGCATTTTTGAAAACATCTTAACCATAAGGTAATACTTTTTCATTGTTTAAAATGAGCTGGGCAAGCATGAAATTGAGCGGGGCAAACATGATATTGAGTGGGGCATGCTCGGTTGGAACTTCAGGAGAGAAGACCTTTTCAGAAATCCTCTACTGCTATCAACTTCATGATAGTACATGGCCTTTGTTAAATGTTGTTTGGCTGCAAGGGAAGTGCTTCTCAGGCACTCTATTGAATCTGCAGTAGGCCTGAGTCAAGACCGCACTTTTCCATCGTTCACAAATCCATGTCGACACCTAAGCAGAATATAAAAAAGTAAATAAAAAATCCTAATAAAGACAAGTTTCTAAATTGTATTATATATGAATGGATGACATGAGGTGCTAAAAAATACCTTTTTGGTAAAGTTTGGTCAATAACTCCTGGACTCGAGGGTCTTCAAAAATAACATTAATAGTTAGGTGTACAGCTTCCCATCACCAAGAAACCAATAAAAGATACAACAATGGTGCATACAATGTTTGTCCCGCTCAATTTTCAGTTTGCCCTGCTCAATCTCTAGTTTGCCCCGCTCAATTTCATGTTTGCCCCGCTCAATTTCATGTTTGCCCCGTTGAATTTATAGTTTGGCCCGCACAATTTTCAGTTTGCCCCGCTTAATTTCATGTTTGCCCCGCTCAATTTCTAGTTTCCAAATCTCAAAACTATAACCTAAACCTAACCTAAACCTAAACCTAAACCTAAACCTATAACCTATAACCTTAACCAAAACCTAAACCAAAACTAAAACTAAAACCTATAACCTAAACCTAAACCCATTCCCAAATCCCAAAACCTATAACCAAAACCTATGACCTAAACCCGAATCCATTCTCAAATCCCAAAACCTATAACCTAAACCTAAACCTAAACCTTATCCTAAACCTATAACTTATAACCTAAACTAAAACCAAAACCTATAACCTAAACCCGAACCCATTATCAAATCCCAAAACCTATAACCTAATCCTAAACCTAAACCTATAACCTATAGCCTTAACCAAAACCTATAACCTAAATTCAAACTCATTCTCAAATCCCAAAACCTATAACCTAAACCTAAACTTAAACCTTATCCTAAACCTATAACCTATAACCTAAACCAAAACCAAAACCTATAACCTAAACCCGAACCCATTATCAAATCCCAAAACCTATAACCTAAACCTAACATTAACCTAAACCTAAACCTATAAGCTATAACCTTAACCAAAACCTATAACATAAACCAATACCAAAACCTATAACATAAATCCGAACCCATTCTCAAATCCCAAAACCTATAACCTATAACTTAAACCAAAACATAAACCTAAATCTATAACTTAAACCCGAACCCATTATCAAATTTAAAAAAAAAAATCAGTTTGCCCCGCTCATATATGGACGGTTTGGATATAACACATACATCATGATGAGACCCACAAAAGCAACATAGCAAAATAAATAAATAAATTTAGTTTGCCCCGCTCAATTTCTAGTTTGCTCCGCTCAATTTCTAGTTTGCTCCACTCAATTTCCAGTTTGCCCCGCTCAATTTTCAGTTTGCCCCGCTCAATTTCTAGTTTACCTCGCTTAATTTTCAGTTTGCCCCGCTCAATTTTCAGTTTACCTCGCTCATATATGGACGGTTTGGATATAACACGTACATCATGATGGGACCCACAAAAGCAATATAGCAAAAAAATAAATTTCAGTTTTCCCCGCTCAATTTCTAGTTTGCCCCACTCAATTTTCAGTTTGCCCCGCTCAATTTTCTGTATGCCCCGCTCAATTTTTAGTTTGCCCTGCTCAATTTCCAGTTTGCCCCGCTCATATATGGACGGTTTAGATATAACACATACATCATGATGGGACCCATAAAAACAACATAGCAAAAAAATAAATTTCAGTTTGCCCCGCTCAATTTTCAGTTTGTCCCGCTCAATTTCTAGTTTGCCCCGCTTAATTTTCAGTTTGCCCCGCTCATATATGGACTGTTTGGATATAACACATACATCATGATGGGACCTACAAAAGCAACATAGCAAAAAAAATAAATAAATTCAGTTTGCCCCGCTCAATTTCTAGTTTGCCCCACTAAATTTTCAATTTGCCCCGCTCAATTTTCAGTTTGCCCCGCTCAATTTCTAATTTGCCCCACTTAATTTTCAGTTTGCCCCGCTCAATTTCCAGTTTGCCCCGCTCATATATGGACGGTTTGGATATAACACATACATCATGATGGGACCCACAAAAGCAACATAGCAAAAAAATAAATTTTAGTTTGCCTCGCTCAATTTCTAGTTTATCCCGCTCAATTTCCAGTTTGCCCCGCTCAATTGAGCAGGGCAAACTGAAAATTGAGTGGGGCAAACTAAAAATTAAGCGGGAAAAACTAATTTTTTTTTTTTTTTTTTACTTTTGTGGGTCCCATCATGATGTATGTGTTATATCCAAACCGTCCATATATTTTACGAGCTCATATTAAGGCTTGAGACGAAAAATAAGATAGATCTAACTATCAAGTGGACCACACTGTAAAAGGCAGTGGGGAATTGAACGTCTACCATTGAAACCCTTTTAGGGCTAAATGTATTCTCAAATCCCTAAACCTAAACCTTAACTTATTCTCAATTCTCTAAACCTTAACATATAATCTAACTTAAACCAAAACCTATATCGTACACTTGTAACATAAAACTTAAATGTATTCTCAAATCCCTAAATATAAACCTTAACTTATTCTCAATTTCTTAAACCTTAACATATAATCTAACTTAAACCAAAACCTATATCGTACACTTGTAACCTAAAACCTAAATGTATTTTCAAATCTCTAAACTTTAACCTTAACCTATTCTAAATTTCCTAAACCTTAACCTATAATTTAACTTAAACCTAAACATATAACCTACACTTATAACCTAAAACTTAAATGTATTCTCAAATCCATAAACCTAAACCTACACCTAATCCTAATATCAACTCCGTAACTTAAATCTAAACTTGAAAACCCAAACCTAAACCCGGTCCTGAACTCGATTTCCTAAACCTAAACCTTAACCTATTCTCAGTTCCCTAAACCTTAACGTATAACCGATACTTATAACCTAAACCTAAAACCTAAATGTATTCTCAAATCCCTAAACCTAAACCAACACATAATCCTAATATCAACTCTTTAACCTAAACCTAAACTTGAAAACCCAAACCTAAACCTGGTCCCGAACCCGATTTCTTATACCTAAGCCTTAACATATTCTCAGTTCCCTAAACCTTAACATATAACTGACACTTATAACCTAAACCTAAACCTATAACCTAATCTTAAAACCTAAATATATTTTCAAATCCCTAAACATAAATCTAAAATATATATATATATATATATATACAATTTATTTTTTTTTGCAAAAGATGCAAACGTCGATATTATCTACATATCGTAGATATTATCGACATAAGTTGTAGATATTATCTACATATCATCGATATATCAACGTAAGTTGTAGATATTATCTACATATCATCGATATATCGACGTTAGTCATAAATAACAATTTTTGATACACTTTAGCTACGGATTATAACCGTAGTTATAATTATGTCGATATATCGACAATATGTCGATATTATCGAAAAAGTTCACAATTGTCTAGCGAGTTTACCTTAAAAATCTGGAATTTACGATACACTTTAGCTACGGATTATAATCGTAGCTAAAACCGTAGCAGACAGGTAGCGCCGCGGTCATTTTTTTTGTTTTTTTTGCTATGTTGTTTTTGTGAGTTCCATCATGATGTCTGTGTTATATCTAAACCGTCCATCTATTTGGAGAGCTCATATTAAGGCTTGGGACGAAAAATAAGATAGATCTAACTATCAAATGGACCACACTGTAAAAGGCAGGAATTGAACGTCTACCATTGAAACCCTTTTAGTGGTTACGAAAGTTTTGGATCATTATGAAAACTTTTTTTCCTTCTTCATCTAGGCCTTTGTAACCTCATGAATAGATTGGATGAAAAATAAATGTTATGGTGGGCCATGCAAAATTTTTAACGGTGAAAATTAGTTTTCCTGCTGCTCTATGGTGTGTTCCAGTTGATCTTTGGATATATATTTTTTTTTGGATAATGCTCTGAAATGTTCTCACAATATGGATGAACGTTGTGGATATAATAAATACATAGCTGTGGGGCACGTAACTTTGATCTCTTTTGAGCCGTTCGTACAACTCTCGGTTGGAAGGGCGTCACCGCTCGTCTTCGAAAGGAGGGGTATTTTCGTCCTCAAATTTTCTGTCCGTACGAGTAGGTCGAGGTTGCAAAACAAAGTTTGTATTCCTTCATTAGAACAGCTGGCTAAAAGGTGGGGTCCACGGTCCTAAGTTTCTCAATAATATATCCAAATGAATAGTCGTTGCGGATAGAACGCATACATTACAATGGTCCGTATTACCTGATGACGTCACTTTAGTAGCGAGTCTGGCTACTCAACCTGTACGTATCTAATCCGCGTCCGCTCTCAAGACGGTCCAAAAGAATATATGAAAGCGAGAAAAGAGAGAGTAATACTCGATGAAAGTAACCCAATGCACCGTCTTAAAAGCTGCGCGTATGATTGGACGGCCATCTGCTTTGGACGGGGATTTGGTACTGACAGCGTCAGTAGCGAGTTGGCCACTGACCATGCTTCGTACGCCCCGCCTGGTATACGTGTGTTTTCGCAAAGCCGTTCATATAATTTTATGGATCATGAGCCATGTAGAGCCAAATCTCTAGTAAACCAAACCACAAGAAAATAATGGCAATTGAATGCCCACCGTTAAAATTTTAATACGGATCACTGTAATGTTTACGTGTCATCCAATCTGTTGATTACGTCACGTACACTTTAACCAAGAGAAAACACAAATATCAGCTTAATGTTTACGGTCTTAAGAAGCTTTTTATGGTAAGTGTTCAATCACTACTCTTTCTTGTGACGTGGTCCACATGAGGTTTGGATCTGCTTCATTTTTTAGGCTCATGTAATAAAATAGTATGGAAAAATGGATGTATGGCGCGGATAGGTCACATATATCATGATGAGGCCCACATAGCACGGTTAGTAGCTACTTCGCTGTCAGTAGGTAATATCCGTCCATCGGTTTTTGGCGCACCCTAGATCGTCAACTTTCATAGCTTATAAGTTAGCAACCACCGTTCCCCAAGATCCAATACCAAACGTACGTTTTCCTGACACTCATGAGTCAGTACATTTGCGGCCATGTTGCAATGATCCCGACCGTTGATTTGATTCCATAACCAGTTCTATAGAATTTTCTGAAAACGCCTGGGAGGGTGCGGATTTGGTGCAGCCCCCCGCCTCACAAAAGACGGTGCGGCCTTTACTGTGGGGCCGATCTTGATGTTTGTATGATATATCCACACTGTCCTTTTGTTTTTCCAGATCATTTTAAGGCATGAGTACAAATATAAAGAAGACCCAAATCTCAGGTGGACCTTACTATATAGGAAACAATGGTGATTGAATACATTACCATTAAATACTTCTTAGGGACCACAGTAATGTTTCGATAATTTTTTTTCCATCCAATCTGTTGATGAGGTCGTATAAAGTTGGATGAAGTGAAAAAGATAAATATTAGCTTGATCCAAAACCTATGTGGTCCATTAGTGGTCAATCACCACTGTTTCTCACATAATGGTTGACCTGAGAATTGAATTTTTATTGTTTTTATTATTTTTGTCATTTTTTGGCTCATGCCCTGAAATGATATGGAAAAACTGATGGATGGCGTGGATATAGAAAATATATATCATGGTGAGCCCCATGGTAAGGACCGCACCTAATCGGCTCCCATACTGGGAAATCTTGGTTATTCCAAGCCAAGAAAGAATAGTTGAGAGGACGGTCCACAATCAGTGGAAAATAGTACAATGATAAACTGTTTTAGATATTCCAAACTGGTAGATATTTTTGTTGTTCACTATCCATCAGGTGGCCCATCATATAAACGGTTTGGATCGTGTAAAAATTAGATGCAGGGAAGCCTCTTCGTCAGCAAACCGTAGTGCTCGTTGGTGAGTAGAAACCCTACCGTTCCTGGCCAAAAGCAGAGGATCTTTTTTCAGTTCCCTTTGGCTGCTGCTTTCCGTAACTTCGACCTTGCAAGGTAACGAGAAAGCAGAGTGGGGCAGTGCTGGCACATGGGCGCTACTGAGCGTGCGTGTTTACACGTGCGTGTCCGTCGAGAAAAAGGAGATTCCGAATGGCTTTCTTTTGCTGACAATGTGTCACCTGATAGCAGGTAGAGTAGGATGGTCCACACACATGAAACTACAACGGCCCACGTGGCACGAATTACCTTAATCAAAACTGTTAGAATTATGAGCCATGATGTGGATGGGTCCAGTCCAAAAATTATAATGAGAATTTAATTTTAGCTGCTTGATATTTGTCCATCGAATGGACGATCAGAATGTTAAGACGTAAAAAACGAAAGTAACAAATGTGTATTAATAGGACATTGAGATTGTAAAAATATATTAGATTTCTGGCCAGATGGCAAGATCAGTCCATGATTTGGACGGTTTGGATTGAGGGAAATGCATGGCTGTTATACAGCGATTGCTTGAAAGCGTATGGATACTCGTCCTCTACATGAGTACTTGTGTTTTTCTCTTCTTTAATCCTGACGTGATGGGATGGCTGTTCCCTTAGTCCATGTGGGTCCCATTTTTTTTGGGAATTGTCGCTTGCATTAGAACGCACGTGAGTTGCTTACGTGCTGGACGTATGGCCTCCAACTCCGTATGTCTATTCCATCCAAACCGTCCATCAGATGTGTCACCTCATCTTAAACCCAAAACCTAAAATAAAGCCTAGTAAAAAATTCTGACGGTCTACACCACAGGGAACAACAGGGAGCAATGGAAAGGAAGACGCCTACACAAGATACTGTAAATAAGCCATCCAATCAGTCATCAGACGCGACCAACCAGGATGAAAGGTACAACCCCAGAAACCAGACCATTCCATTGCTCAGGTGGTCCACAGAACGTACATTCATATTGTTTTTGTTTTAAGTTGTTCCTTGTGGTGTTACCCACATGAATCTTGGATCTACTTAATTTTTGGGATGTACAGTACAAATAAGACGAAGCACCTGATACACGGTTTAGATTCGACAGAAACATCAAGGTGGGGCCCATACAAGCCCTAACGCATGTGACCATTCCTCCGTTAATTTCTTTCCCTTTTATGGTAAATTGGGCTTGTGTGGGCCCATAGACACATCAGCAATTCATCATGATCATAGCCACAATCCGGGAGAAAAAGATGGAGATGGATATTCAAATGAGGTTGGGAATCCAAATAAGATTTTCTCAAACCTGGTGCTTCACGTTGGCTATTATTTTAATAAAGAAAATATATCCTGTATTAATATAAAGATTGCTCTTTTTTCTACCTGTTAAATCGGGGCAGCTAGCATACAAGGTGGCATGTTCCACTTTCCCCACACAATAGCCATTTGGGTCATTTTCATTTTCCTATCTTTTTCATCCCATACGTGTTTCCACCACACGTGCACCGATTTCTTTTGTTGCTTAGGTACGGAGCTCTAGCTTGTAGCAAGCGTAGTTACACGCACGTGCCAACCTATCAAGTGTGAGAAATCTGAACGGGCGCCGAATGTGGATGCCAAGATGAAGATGGCCATATGCGAAAACTAGTATGGTTCGATAGTTAGGTGGGCGTTTGTTTATTAAAAGAATGGACGGAGGAAATTTGCCGCTATATCCAGTGTACATTTTTGGTTGATTTAATGATTTAACGGACTTGATCTTTACGTATGTTCATCTTCACGGCAGGAGCCACCTTGATTGGTCAGATGTCCCACCAGTTTGCCACGTCGGCATGTATGCTGCACGTAAAAGTTCTGGTGTAGAAGGTTGCACGGGAAACGGATTGGCTACTCCCCTGACACCAGGCCCGTGGCTGGTGGTCGGTGCTCTGTGGGCCCCACCATGATGTATGTTTTTCATCCATTTTTAAATATCATTTTAGAGATTTATTTCAAAAATGAGAGGTACGTAAGTCTCAGGTGGACCCCGGTCCACCACATGAAAACAATAATTGGATATTCATCAATAAAATCCTCCTCAGGATGACTGTACGGTTTATTTGACATCCAATCTGTCTTACGGGCCTAGAAGAAGCGGAAGAACAAAAATCATCTCGATCTAAAACTTTTATGGCACCTAAAATGTTTTCAATGATTGACATTCATTCAACACTGTTTCATATAATGTGGTCCATTTCAGATTGGGATATAGCTCATTTTTGGTATCATCCTGTAAGATGATCTTTAAAAATGGATAGACAGCATGGATGAAACACATGCATCATGGTGGGTCGCACAGAGCAGCCATTGGTTCCCGGATGCAGGCGGGACCACCGAGCTGTTTTGTCAATTGGATGAAGAGGAATACAGTCTACACCGCGATGCATATGCTTTCAATAGGCTATATCTTTTCGGTGCTGACGTAACCAACACGTGGCTAGGGCTTTCAACGGGTCGCGTTCCCGCGGGTCCTAATAGCACCATACCCGAGGTAACCGAGTTCTAGTCTTGCCGGGACCGGGTCTAGTTCTTGGATACCCGGCTTTGATTCAGGCAGTCCTGGATCGGATCTTTGAATCTAGGTTTAAATTGGATTCGAGAAGAATAAGTGCATTTACATGGTTCTGCTCACACGATGGAAGGTTTAAATCACAAACATGTGCCACTTTGGCACGTTTACGGTGTAAATGAGCTCTCTCTCATATTTGGTTTGGGAAATCATAAATATACATTCAATAAATAAAATCGTACTATAAAAAACTAATTGGGAACCAATCGAACCCAACTAGACCTGACCCTACCCAACTTTAATTGGCCCACCACACGGACCCCAACCAAAAGGTTTATTGAACCCTACCCGATATACTAACGGATTCAAAAGATTCCACTCAGACCTATTAAAATCAAGTCGGTCCATACAAAAAAAAGACAATTGATAGTCGGTGTATGAAGTCTGGTGGGCTATGACGTGGATACACCATACAAAATTAAATACCGTCGCGGGCTCTCTGAGGGGTAGGCGCTTTGGATGGAAGCGGATTGGCTGCTGTATTGATGCCCGCAAGTTCCGTGGTTCTGATCAGAAAGTATGTGATATGTCCAAATTGTCTATCCATTTGGTGCGCTCTTCTTCATGCTTGAGACTAAAAATAAGACATCTAATTATCAAGTGGACTACGTTGCAAAAAGCAGTAGGGCAGTGAACGTCTACCATTGAAACCCTTTTTAGGGTTAAAGAAGTTTTGGATAAATATGAAATTTGTTTTTTCTCTTCATTTATGTCTTTGTATCCCTACAAATTTTTTAACATTATAATGGGCCCTACAAATTTTTTAATTGCAAAAATTAGATGAAAAATTATCATTATAATGGGCCCTACAAAATTTTTAATTGTGAAAATTATTATCTCCACTACTATTTATGGTGTGGTCTAGATGATCTTTGGATATGATTTGTTTTTTTGGATAATGTTTAAAAATTATCTCTAAAAATAAATGAACCGTGTAGATATAATGAATACATATATGTGAGGCACATAAAACTTTGATCTCCTTTGAACCGATCGTACAACTCGGAGCTCGAGGAGCGTTAGTGATTGACTTCGCACCATACGTACCTACAGCTATAGGTATGTGGTACACTAGCCAATCCTCTACCGCTTTGGATGGTGACCCGTACAGCCAGCTAGTCTGAAGAGAAGTGAATCTAAGCCCCGAGTGAGCCACGCCATCGGAAACAACGTTAGGAATTGAATGCTAATCATTAAAATTCTCCAGGACTACAAAAGCTTTGGATTTATCTTATACTTGTGTTTTCATTTCGTTCAAAGTTACGTGATTTTATTAACAGGTTGGTTGACTAACAAACATTGTGGAGGACCTAAAAAGTTTTCAATGATAAGTGTTTGGTCTTCATCCCTTCTTATGGTATGACCCACTTGAGCTTTGGATCTATCTCATTTTTTAATCTTACAGTATACAAGATGAAAAAATGGACAGACAGTGGATACAATACAAATATCATGGTAGGGCCCAAGGAACTTTTCCGCCAGCTATCTGGCTTGAGTAGGGGTCACCAGCCCATCTAAGTCCTCTAAAAGGACTAAGAATAGTAGTGACCCCTCCACTTCCCAAGTCAGTTGTGGGAATGCTTGGTAGGCACCACCATAATGTATGTGTTTTATATATCATAATGTATGTGTTTTATATATCATAATGTATGTGTTTTTAATACCAATCATCTATTTTATCACCTTTTTTCAGGGCATGAACCCAAAGATGCGGTACATACAAAGATCAAGTGAACCACACCAAAGAAGATAGTGGGGATTGAACTCCTACACTTTAAAAGATTTTAGGGCCCCCAATGTGTTTTTATGATTCAACATATTCATAAAGTCACATAAACTCAAAAGAAGAAGAGACACAAATATCGTCTTGATACAAAATATTCGTACCCTAAAGAGGTGTTCGGCCTAAGGAAGTTTTCAACTATAAGCATTAAATCCCTACTATCTTGTGTGGTGTGGTCCAATTGAGCTTTGGAAATGCTTCATGTTTTATGTGTATGATTTACATCATGGTGGGTCCCATAGAGCTTTTCCACGATGGACTTGAGTACTGGAGGGGTCACTGCCGAATCTGGAGTGATTCGAAGCTAGAATGGTAAGGACAACGGACGGGAATTGCGTACTACCCCCGCCGGTTCCTAGCTCTGAACGGGTTGGTTTCCAGGCGGGCCCACTGTGATGTATCTGTACATCCAAGCCGTCTATTCCTTTTCTCAGATTATTTTAAGATATCAAAACAAAAATGACGCAGATCTAATAATCAAGTGGACCACACCAAATAATAAACTTAGTTGCATTAAATGTCAGTTGCATTAAACGTAAGAGTCATCTGTGTTGTGATCCACTTAATCGTTGGATCTGTCTCATTTTTGTTTTGATACCTTAAAATAATCTGAAAAAAGAGATATACGGCTTGAATGTACAGATACATCACGGTGGACCTACCCACAAACCTGCCCGTTTGGAGCTACGGACGTGCAGGGGTAGTATGCAATCTGCGTCCAACGACAACGATCCATGTATTTATTATATCTACACGGTTCATCTATTTTTAATTACATCCCATCTTGAGGGGTCACTGCCCAATCTGCAGCTAACATCTACATATTGCGTGCCGCATTTAATTACATCCCTCTTCCGGTCTGTAGTGCTTTTGAAATTAAATAAAATAACGATGCAAGATAGTTGTTTGTGAAGAAAAGGTGTTACGTTCCTTTATGAGGTATCAAAGAGAGAAAATTGTTTAAGCAATGATATTTTTACATTCCACACGAAAATACAAAAACTAAATGATATTTTCCCCACGGAATCAGCTGTTTTCCATTTCCTCTGGATTTATCCAAAACAAACACGGCCTACCAATTACGTGAAGATATGCAACAGGACTCAAAAGTTGTAGATTGTTTTAAAAAAAGGATCATCGCTGAAAAACATGGTATTTTAGTTCAACTTGCTTTTTAAGACAAGTTCGAGCAAATGCAAATGGCAATTGCCATATATAGAATGGAACTAGGAAATCATGTGTCCCATTTAAGTAAATAGATTGACTATTGATGAACTCTATCCATCATTACCGCACGTTGCTCTACTATTTGTAACGCGAGTAGCATTTGTCCAATTTTACCTCACAAGGCCATAAACTTTCTACTTTAAAAAGGAAAATGGAATGTGCACGGCCATCAATAAGTGCATTTTTTTTTAAAAAATTGATCCTTTCCATATAAGTTGTGTGCTCTTATTTTTCTTCTCTTTGTACATATCCCACATAAACAATAAGGTATTAATTATTTAAGTGTTGCGAAATAAACGGACCCTCTATGAATCAATAATAGAGAATCAGCATTGCAAACTTAAATGTCTACCTTGTAGAAAAGATCTTACTATTGTCACGTATTGCCTAGATGTGATCTTGATTTTCCACACCTTTTATCTTTATGAAAATCTTTTAATAAAACTAGAGTTTTCTAATTGTGTGGGTGAGAAAACCAAGGCATGAAGATGGTCGGAGAAACCTACCCATCACCCTTCTCTCATATAGGGTCTCTACACCGTTAGTTTTCATATCCATCTTAATAACCACATATACAAACCACGGTTCCAGCGTCCCACCTCAAACCTATATGTAATTATTACAATTATAATAATGTCCACTAAATCATTCAACCAGGATGATTTAACAATTATATCAAAATGGACGATCATATGTGGCTCACCTAATAGGAGTCTTATAACCACATACAACAAAAGCCCAAACCTATATGTAATTATTACAATTATAGTAATGTCCACTAAATCACGCAATCTGGATGATCTAACAATTATATCAAAATTGATGATCATATGTGGCCCACCTAATAGGAGTCTTATAACCACATGCAACAAAAACTCTCGAAACCCTCCAAAAGGAAATTTTGAGATATACTCTATACATGCACTTCTTTGGCTTGTTTTGGGATATTAAATAAAAAATAAGATAAATTAAAAAACACATGTTGCCACGACACTAGAAAAAGTAATAACCGGGTTACAGTTGGAATTATTGTAGGCACTTTTCTCTCTCTTTGCATTTACCATGCATGCGCTTTTGGCCATAACCTTCCTTCCGTTGATCTCTCTCGTTTTCCTCTCTCTATGTGCATCACACATGCCACGAGTCAGTATTTCAGTTAGAACTCTTAGCCCATTTAGTAAACTAGCGAGTTGGACTAGGGTTGATCATGACCTAAACTAACCACATTGCTTTGCTAAGAAAGGAAGGTTGAAATTTGGTAAACTTCATTTTCAAGGGAGCCACTACTGACCACCCTCCACTAGTGACAATTCTAATTTTTTTAATCTCTATGCACCGATCTTACCATTTTGATAATAAAGATAATGAAGTTTAATTACTCTTTTACTTTGCCAAAATCTATCCGTAAGTCTATATGACGCAGGGAAGGACGTGAGGTCGAGCACCGTCTTCCTTAAGATGATAAATATTCCGAATCCACGGAACTTCTCTGGACTCCTCACAGAGACTTCTCGAATCTACGATGATAGAAAGTAGAAAATAAGAATAATTTCTAATAAATTTGAAATTGATTAATGAATTCCTAAAATCGAGTTCACAACCTTTTAAATAAGGGAACCAAGCAATAAGAAAGGAATCAGATTCAAACTACAACTAAAACTCCTAGAATTCGCAACTTACTATAAATAGTAAACTTACTATTTATAGACAGTCGTGATGTCTACTAGTGCGCAAGGTTTTCGGCCAAAAATAGTACGTGTCCTATTTGGTTTCACCAAACCGTTCTCCTAATTATCCTAAGAACTTTTCATGTTGGACACAACTCCTAAAGCCCAACGGATGAAAAGTTATACTCAAACTAAAACTTACTATTTATAGTAAAAACAAAATTAAAACGAGGAAACGACCGTCGATCAGGGGGTTTCTCGCAAATCCAGGCTGCGCAACCCGGCGCAGCGGGGTTTTTTGGCTAAAGTAGCTCGTTCTACCCCAAATTCATATATTTTACGTCAGATAACTCATTCCGGATTGTGAGATACTCCCGATCTAAGGACCGATGGTCCGGATCACTTCTGTCGCCAACCGTGCCTTTTCTGATCCATCTTAGCCATGAAATTGTCCGCGACCCGCTCTACATCAGTCCCCTCCACTTGAAAAGAACTCGTCCTCGAGTTCTCCTCCTGCGCCGGTTCATGATACTCGGTCAGGTCCGCAACGTTGAAAGTCCGTGAGATCGCCATGTCATCTGGAAGATCAACAACATAAGCATTGTCATTGATCTTTCGGATGATCGGTACCGATCCAATCTTCTTATTCTTCAGCATGTTGTACGTCCCGGTCAGAAATCTTTCTTTTCGCAGATGGAACATTACCTGGTCGCCCACCTCGAACACCTTTTGTCGACGATGCTTGTCCACTTGTTCCTTTTACTTTTCGTTCGAGGCATGTAGCTTAGTCTGCACCTCCGCATGAATACCCATGATCCTGTCTGTCATATGTTCTGCTGCAATACTCATGCCTGTGAGCTTGGGCAGAGGGACCAAGTCTAGTGTGTGGCGAGGTACTCGTCCGTAAATAACCTGGAACGGGGATTTTCCTGTCGAACGGTTTACCATGTTATTGAATGCAAAATCCGCTTGAGACAAGGCCAAATCTCACTGCTTCGGTTTCTCTCCTTAAATACATCGAAGGAGGTTTTCCAAAGTGCGATTCACAACCTCAGTTTGACCGTCAGTCTGTGGGTTGTAGGTGTTGCAGAACTGAAGTTGTGTATCGAATCGAGTCCACAAAGTTCGCCAAAAGTGGCTTATGAACTTCGTGTCACGGTCAGAAGTAATAGTCTTGGGAACCCCGTGTAGCCACACAATTTCTCTGAATAATAGATTCGCCACGTGTGTTGCATCGAGAGTCTTCTTGCATGGAATAAAGTGTGTCATCTTCGAGAAACGATCTACTACCACAAACACCGAATTCATGCCACGTTGTGTTCGTAGGAGACCAAGCACGAAGTCCATAGATAAATCCTCCCAAGGGCCATGAGGCATGGACAACGGGGTATAGAGGCCCGTATTATGAGATTGCCCCTTGGAGGTTTGACAAATATAACCACGTTGGACTGCCCTTCCCACATCACGTACCAACTGCAGCTAGTAATACCGTTCTTCCACAAGAGCTCACGTCTTATCTCGCCCAAGGTGTCCACTGAGGCCACCTCCATGTAGCTCTTGGATTGTCTGCTCCCTTAGCGAACTGTTCGGGATGCACAATCGATTTCCCTTGAAAAGGAACCCGTCTTGCATATGTAAGTCGTCAGAGTGACCTTCTTGGCATCTAACCCATGCGTCCCTGAAGTCGTCGTCATCGGCATATATGTCTTTGAGGCACTCGAACCCGACGACTTCATTGCTCATAGTTACTAACAAATTTGTACGGCGACTTAACGCATCGGCTACCTTGTTTTGTTGTCCTGACTTATGTTTTAACACAAACGTGAATTCCTGTAAAAACGAGATCCATCTAGCATGCATACGATTAATGTTAGCTTGACTATTAATAAATTTAAGAGCTTGATGGTCTGTGTAAAGTATGAATTCCCTTTAAATCAAATAATGTCACCAATGTCGCAGTGTGTAACACCCTGAAAATCAGGAGTCGTGTATAAACTCGACTCCCGAGTTCCAGACCGTCACTTATGCAACAAAAATGATTATGATTCAATGTTGTCTGATTTAAAGCATTCACATGAGTAAAAGTATACCAAAACTGCAATTCATACTTCAGATCCAGTGATAAAAGAAAGCGGAAGACTAAACGAAATATATATCACTGTATGGAAAAACAAAGTAGATCTCATCTGTCTCTAAGGTATGAATACATCTCTGAGTCTCATATACATATACATGAACAAAATGAAATGTTCAAAATAGTCCCACTGAAGTCCCATCAACCCAGGTCACCTATGCAAAGCCATCATGATACTGCATGTACGAGAACTCGTCCTGGTCCTCGTCGAAGTCTGGCTCTGCCTCTTGGATCTCAGCCTCACCTACATTTACAACAGGGTCTGGTGGGTGTTGCAAACACCATCCCGTAACGTGGGAGTGAGTGATCAACTCAGTGGAATCATAGAGCAAAGATTAGCATGTTCACAATTCAATCATGCGATAATAGTAAAGCAGTAAATCAGACAATCCTAATATTGTTGTTAATGCAAGATGACATGAAGTGATGTATGCCCTCACCGACGATCTCCCTCATACGGCAACATCTTACGACCGCGGCATGCAATCGACCCTCAAGTGCTCCACATCTTCCAGGCACATGCAATGACATGGTGATATGATTTTCGAGTTATTATTAGTCCATTCAAACAGCAAGATTGAGAAACTAAGGTACTTCCCTTGTATCAATCCCAACACAGATCCTGTCTAGGGTCGTTACTTCTAGTAGTCTCATACGATGTATATTTTGTATGTCACTGCAAGGGCTGTCAGGGCTATTGCTCGGACTCGTTGCACCGCTCCCCCATCACCTTATCAATACAGGCCTACCGTACTCTATTGCAACGGAAGGGTCGTCGCCTCCCGTGGACTCAGAATACACTCACGGTCACTACAAAGGACTCGTCGCCTGATCAGTGTAGGCCGACAGCTAGAATATAGTGTCTCATACCACCATAATCTGCTCACGAGTCTAAGTGCTCACTGGTCACTACGAGGAGGTTTTTGGCCCCAGCTTAGGCCGACAGCTCGACCATGGTGTCCCATACCACCATGCCCGGCTCATGAGTCTTCGTGGATCAAGGTACCATGGTTAACAGGGATTACAATGGTAAGTTCAGTACCCTAGGTTCAAGCAGTTATGACTCATACAGGGTGAACATACATCGGCCAGTCGGGTCACTTGACGGGCTCGACTAGCGCGATCGCATCTCAAGTCGAACGACATGAAGTACGTAAAACACTTTACGTGGCCTAACCACTGCCGCCAACTCCAAACACGACTCGCGTTCATCGATGCGTCGTTTGTGGCTAAGACCAGCCAGCCACGAATTCGCTCAGTTACCGACTGCCTGGACTAAGTATAGTCCCAAACAATTATGGAATCACATCAGCAATTTATATAGGAATATTGGAATTGAAATACAATCATATGAGCATGTTAACACATGTTATAACATACAACTTAAGTAAATCTTCAAGCACATATATTTCATGCATGTAATGAAATCATGCATATAGTCAACATGTAGGAAATCATTTAGGTCAGCATATTAATTGAGAAATCAATCTCAAACTATCTCATAACATCATTTAATTCAATACATACTAATACAAGCATTTATACAAACACATACACTACACACTTAAGTCTACATATAGTATGTCGACCCGAAGTACGCAATTAGGCGAATCTCTTCGCCAAACTAATTATACAGGTATTCCAAACTTCCTAATGCGACAACAAACCATGTCAATCACATCAGCAAAATATTAATGTAAACTGTACTTCCTACAAATGACTAAAATGCCCTAAATCTCATATTCTTCGTTAATTTACGAAACAGGAAATGGAAAGCATGTTGTACATGTCAAACGGCGATGCCGTCAATAATGTACTATTAAACGACATTGAAAGCGTTGGAAACCGTCAATCAAAGCGTCTAAAATCCTCACCTAGTCTCTTGTAGACTCGTGAATTCGAACGGAGCGTATACGCTTCGTCTATGGTAGTAGGAGAACCTGTTTTACAAGATCTATTGATTAAAAAGCTATGGATCTTAGTGATCCCCAAATCAACAACTTTTAGGGTTAGTTATTACCTGAAAACGTGGAAGAATCACCGGCTAGGTGATTGGGAAGAGTTGCTGAAGCACGTGCAATCAGCGGCACGAAGGCGGAAAAAATCCTTTCTACTCTCTCTCTCAAACTCTCACCTTTTCTCTCTCCCAAAGCTAGGGTTTTGTAATTTCGGATGGGAGAGAGGAGTGAGGGTTTCAACCCCTTTTATAAGCTTAAAAACGCCGAAAACAGGCTCCGGTACAAAGTTTACTTAGTGCATATCCAATTCGGGGCTATTTCGGTCCAAAAGATGCTTTCTGGTGGTCCCCTGGTCGAATGCGATCGGACTTAAACTCTTGCGTACCAGATCTAGCACGTATTAAGTTTTCAGTCCGGCAGGGTTCGCAGATAGCACGTGGCGGACCAGTTTCAGTTCAGCGGTCACCGCACGTAGATCAGGGTTGAAAGTCTCATGATTAAAAATAGAAATTTCTCCTGATCCGAGGGTGTAATCTGGATGAATTCTGACGGTCAGAATACTCAATACTGACGCGTCAAGTCGTTTGCCAGATTTGAATTTGAAATTCCAATTCTGTCCCTATTCGCACTCTCTTCGGTTCGGGCTCAATGAAATATCCTGTGATTATCGGTTCGACTTGATTTTCGGAATGAGTGTCAAGTCCAGTTAGGCGGTTCTAACGGTCTAAGATAGGAGGTATCGGACTTTCGACGCGCGGTCTAGATCCAATACAAAGATTCAAAGTGGTCCAGAGAACAAACCTGCTTAGAGTTTGATCCAAGGTTATAGAGTGTTATAGAGTCGTTGGTTCTACTCGATTTGGGTCTTGTAGAACGTATCTAAAGTGATCAGGGACTATTTTCCAGCTACTCCAGCGTTGCGCTAGCTAACTTAGTCATATTTTCTAAAAGAATTAATTCTACGCAATTTCGGGTCGAGTTGGTACTCGAGCCCAAGTATGGATCTTTCACGGGCGTTACACAGTGCCTGGACCACTGCGTATAACTTGATCTCATATGTAGACCACTTCTTACGTGCATCGCTAAGTTCCTCACTGTAGAAGGCTACCGGCCTACCTTCTTGAGACAAACTCCCTCAATTTCGACATATGCGGCATCACATTCGACTTCAAACAGTTTGTCGAAGTTGAGAAGTACAAGAACCGGGGTCGTACATAATCTGCGCTTGATTTTGGCAAAGCTCTTATCGGCTTCGTCAGTCCACTGAAACTGCCCTTTCTTCATGCAATCTGTGATTGGTGATACAATAGTAATGAAATTTCTCACGAACCGACGATAGAATGTCGCCAGTCCATGAAAAATTCGCACTTCATGAATATTTGTGGGAACTGGCCATTCTCTGATTGCCTTCACCTTTTTCTCATCCATTCGAATGCCCGTGTATGTTATGACAAAATTCAGAAACAATAGGCTATTAGTCATGAAGTTGCACTTCTTTAAATTGAGATACAGTTTATTTTCAGTAAGCACCTAAAGGACCTTTGTCACGCCCCAAATTCAGAAATCGGATTCATAGGAATCCCGATCGCCGAGTCCGGCGCCGACAGCCTCCGTAGTATCCCATTCTCGGCTCCTAGCATTCATATACCAGGTCCCGATCCTGGGATCCTACAAGGAGGATTTTATTTTATTTTATTGAAATATACATTTAACTAGTAATAAGCATAACCACAAGATTACCCAATTCACAACAGCAACATCGTCATCACATATTCACTAATATAATCATTTGAATACAATACTGAAAGGGAAATACATATATAGAGAATCAAGCTCCAGAAGACCACCGCTCGCTCCAAGATCAACACTGCTGCAGCCTAACATCACCTGCACGCATCTATCGTGCATAAGCTTATAAAAAGCTTAGAGGGTGGTGTAAGTGTGTGCACAAGGCAAGTGCCAAGTATTCAATACAATGTCATAATCATACAATACCAAAAACACTGATAATTCATAATTCGTACATCATCGAAATAAGCAGAAATACTGACAAGTCCATAAGTCAATAAATATCAGGATACGCAATATAGAACAGTATGTAATAAAGAATCATAAAGAGCTAAATATCAGATTCCAAGGATGCAATTGCAATATACAAATCCTGCTAATTCTATTTAGGCCATATAAGGGCAGAAACATAGCAACTCAAAATGTCATATGCCTGCGGATGTAATGCAATATGCGATGCGAATGAAATGACCATGCTTGAAGTGTGAAGTCGGGATGATAGCACGTAGTATCGCAGGCTATGGGGTCCACCACAATGGACTTCTATCCAAACCAGTCCCATACCTAAATTTGGATAGTCAGGCTCGACGTGGTAAACTCCTAATCTCAGGTCAGTCGCGCGCCTAACCGAAATTCATGCCATAACGAAGGTACACAATAATTAGTTGCGCACCACTAGCCCGAGTGGATAGTGAATGGATGAATGAATGAGCATGCATCTCCTACTCAATAAGTCCACATATCAGTACGGTTCCTCTCTGGGAAATCACCGGGGTCTATTGTACTCCAAACCAGATTGCCGCCCCATCGCGCGCAACAAGGTGAGTGAAAGAGACCTCACTATCCGCCTGCCAATATCGGGCCCGGCTCGTCAATAGCGGACTCATTCCTCGAGCTGGTCAGACTCAGCCTAGCATTGCCCCCTCCTCTCGGGCAGGTAAGGCCACACCCCCTTCCAACCGACCACGACACAATGGAGAGCGCAGCCATCTGGTAATCGGCACTCAACGCTCATCTACCCACTCGGTCTAGACGTTGGAGCAACCTCTGGAACCAAGAGGGTTTAGGGACTTTCACCCAAGGATATCTATAGCACCCCATGTAGAACAGATTTTCGGTGTCCCATCTGGCCATCCACGATATGCCTGTGGAGGCTACAACCCTGATGTCGCTAGGGCATACAGTAATCACAGCACACAATGCAAGATGCATGAGTCATACAATCCGGTCATGCATCAATCCTGCGCAAACCGTGCGCTCATGTGAGACAATCTCCGCCTATCAGGGAGTCTCATAACAACCAGCACTATGACATATGAAATGGTCAATCATATCTCATAACAGACATGCAGATGATGCGTATGGGCATGGATCATGATGTTATGCAGTCACATACTCATAATCGGTATCAATAACCGGCATTAACAATCGGCCTCGACAATGTGGACATCTAACCAACATTGCCCCCTAAGAAATGGCTCACATAAAGCCTAACATATAGTGGACTCATGGCCTCACACAAGGGCCAAATATACAACACCTTGGGCCTCACTCAAGAGTTTAATACACATCACGATGGGCCTTTCACATGGACCTAACATACATTACAATGGGTTCCATCGCCTAGCCCTCAAATGCATCACAGTGGGCCTCATCCCATAAGCCTCATATACATCACATTGGGCCTTAAACACGGGTTGGATACACATCACAACGGGCCGCATATACATCACATTGGGCCTCGACAATCGGAATCGGCGATCAGTCACAACAATCGGAATCGACAATCGGCCACAATAATTGGCCTCGATCGGTAATCGGCCTCGATGATCAGAATCGGTCAATCGGCCATGACAAGCAGAATCGGTAATCGGCCACGTCAATCGACAATCGGCCACGATCGGTAATCGGTCAATCGGCCACGACACGCAGAGTCGGTAATCGGCCACGTCAATCGATAATCGGCCACGATCGGTAATCGGTCACGATAATCGGCCACCATCGGTAATCGGTCACGACAATCGACCACGATCGGTAATCGGTCATGATAATCGGCCTCGATCGGTAGTCGGTCAATCGGCCACGACAAACAGAATCGGCAATCGGCCACATCAATCGATAATCGCCCACGATCGGTAATCAGTCTCGATAATCGGCCTCGATCAGAAATCGGTCAATCGGCCATGACAAACAGAGTCGGCAATCGGTCACCTCAATCGGAATTGGTCAATAATCGAAATCGATAAATCGGTCACGTCAATTGAAATCGGCATTTAACTAATCGACACCGATAATCAACATTGATAATCGGCACCGATACTCAGGGTTAATAATCAGCGTCCACCTCAATAATCGGCACCGATATCAGTAAATAAATAAGGTGGGGTCCATAGATGATCAGTTGATCAACCATAGTATAAAGATTAGCCCACGGCCGTGGTTATATCAAATCCGATAACACGGAGTCATCCGTCTACGGCGAATGGGGCCCACTTATTTGGATTAACCCACTTAGAGAATGGTACGAATAGGCCTAACAAAGCCTACAGGAAAGTCACAATGAGGATGTCTAACCGTCATTGCCCATCAATGTGGACATCTAACCAACATTGCTCCAAAGGAGTGACCTACATAGGGCCGAACATATAGTGGGCCCATAGCCTCACACAAGAGTCTAATATACAATATCATGGGCCTCATAGAAGGGTTACATACACATCACTATGGGCCGCATGAATATCAAAGTGGCCCTCATGAATGGGCCACAAAATACATCGAAGTGAGCCTAATAGATGGGTCACAAAATACATCAAGGTGGGCCTCACATATGGGAGCTTGGTTTACATCAAAATCATTTCAATAGTTGCAGGGGCAACGTGTGTATCACTCTACACAATCATTCCATGGAGCACATGGCCCACTAATAATGATCAGCACTGTCCAAACATTGGCTAGGTAAGTCAGCACCATCCAAACATTTCCCATGTAAATTAACATCATCCAAACATTTCTCATGTAAGTCAATCATCATCTAAACCTTGTCCAGCACCGTCCAGCACTGATTGGACAATGTGGATCACAATTGTATCAAGGTGTGCCCCACATAGCTGGTTTGATGGACGACATGGAAAATAACACACACATCACATGGTGGGATCCACACACATATGGGGCCTACGCTGCTGAACAGCATAGATAAAATACATAGATCGTGTGTGAGGTCCACAGTATCATTCAAGTTGTCCAGCACTGTTCAGATGTACTGGACAGTGTGGATGAAAAATTACATCACGGTGGTCCCCATGAAATCAGATGGACGGATGGGCATAGGGCGTATATAGAATACATATATCAAGAGGACCCCACCCATCACCGTCCAAACCAGGAGGATGGCTGGACCACACACTATTAGGGTGGGTCCCACAGCAGGAGCTGACGTCAACCAGCCAAGTAGCTGGCGCGAGACGCACCAGCCAATCCGCATCCGTCTACTATGTAGATGGACGACAAAAATACATATATTAGAGGTGGACCCCACTCCACACGTGCTACACGTGTGGGTGGGTCCCACCCATCAGAAAAATGGATAGTATGGATATAACTCATACCGTATGATCAGACCCCTGACGATAATACAACTATGTAGCTGGTAAATGTACTCCAGCAGTTGGCTTCTATGGCAGGTGGGTCCCACGTGGGGCCCACCATAGATACTATATAATATATATTTTACTATTATTATAATTATTATTATTTAAACCGAACAGGTCAGCGTCCAGCACCAGCACCGTCTGTGCATGGACGGCGTGGATAAGGAACACGTACATCAAGGTGGTTCCCATCCACCACACGTTCCACACATGTGAGATGGCCCCTGGTCTAAGCAGATGGACAGAGTGTATACAACACATACATTATATGGGGCTTCCCACCGTCCAGGAGAATGGGCGGTGGGGATACACGTTACATGCATCAGATATGGACGGTTTGGATGGAATCCAAACGTCAAGTGGATCCCACAGATGGGCAGCGTGAATAAACACATAGCAAAGGTGGGTATCCACCATCCAGCCAGCCCTGCTGGACGGTTCAAATAAAGCCCCTGCATCAGGTGGACTTCCACCAAATGGATGGTGAAAGATAAAATAAAAAAAAATAAAATAGAATACTTACATAAGGGCCCACCGTCCAGATGAATGGACGATGGATAACACGTCCACGCTAGTAGGACCCAACGCCATTGATGGACGGTGTAGGTGGAACACATCCACATGTGGCCCCTGCAGAACTTGCTGACGTCAGACCTAGGTCCAGACGTTGACAGCAGAGCAGCAGCAACTGCTGCGTTAGGCACCCCTGTCGATTCACGTCCACCGTCCATGGTTGGACAGTGTGGATGAAACACATTCGATCAAGGTGGGCCCCACAGGCTGCCATGGTGGGGTCCACACAGTGGACGGTGTAAATAAAACCCATACAGCATGGTAGGTTTCTGCATCTAGAAAAATGAAATGGACGGTTGGATGAACACATTCACATGTGGGTCTGTAGCTGCTGGACGTTGTCTAGCAACATCCTGGGCCACTGGCCTAATTAATGGACGGTTGGATATAACTCATGCCCTGTGATGGGCCACAAAACGTACTGATGTTGATGCAGTGGGGTCCACACGTCCCACGTCCTGAAAACGGACGGACGGTGTGGATTTTCATAACATCAAGGTGGGTCCACACACGTGGCCCACCAGATAATATAGTATATATATACTATATATATATAAATAATAATAAATAATTAAATAAAAAAAAAGAGGCCAGAAACGTCCATGCCTCAACGTCCAGGCCTGCTGGACAGCAGTCTGTTCGTTGGGCTTGGCCAGTCTTTGGGCCAATGGTTGGGATGACTCCACTCTATGGACGATGGAGAAAAAAACCCATAAATCATAGTGGGGTCCACATGGGTGGCCCACACAGTTTAGGTCCCCTGACATTTGTATTTTCCTTTCATCCATGCCAGTTCAAATGGACGGCCAGCAATGGTGGGTCCCGAATTCTGACGATATGGATCAAACTCATCATGATGGGCCATACACCTTATCAACATCATCACTAAACAAAGGGAGAGAGATAGAGAGAAAAGCACCCACCTTTTTCGCTTCTTCTTGGATTAATGGCAAGCTAAGCTCCTCGGCTTCGAATTTGATGGAGAATGATGAAGATTGGACGGTTGGATGGTGGAGATGAGAGGTAATAAGTGGGCCACACAAAGCTCTCACATGGAGCTCTCATGCCTTGGATGTTGCTTGCTTGGAAATGGGGAAGGGAGAGAGATGATGAGATGTAGAGAGAGAGAGAGATGGGTGTGAGTGATGGGTGATGTGTACTTGACATGTAAGGGATGGGTTTGTAAGAGAGAGTTGACTTTGGGTTACTTTTTGGGTAATGTGACATGTACTTGATTGATTTGATATATTGTTGAGATTCTCTCGGTATTTGTAACGTGCGGCGTTTCCTCGAACTGAACACGGGCCCACATCTCCTGGCCTGGGTATCGCCTCAGCGCGCGAGATGCGGCACCGGAATCGCGGCGACGACGCGGTCGCTAGGGTACAAGTCTCGGGTTGAATCGACTCGGGTTAACGGCGTGTGAATCAGGGTCGTGCGCAAATGCCGGTTAAGGGTCGAGGTTGCTAGGATTCGATTGGGACGACCGCGGAAGTCGACCGAACGATACGGTCTAGGATACGGGTCTTACAACCTTCTTGAGGTGTTCCATATGGGTAGTTTCGTCTTGACTGTATATCAAAATATCATCGAAATAAACCACAACGAATCGTCCAATGAAAGGTTTCAGAACTTGGTTCATCAATCTCATAAACGTGCTAGGCGCATTCGAAAGACCGAACGGCATGACCATCCATTCATATAATCCTTCCTTAGTCTTAAAGGTCATTTTTCACTCATCACCCGGTCGTATTCGAATGTGATGATAGTCACTTCTTAGATCCAATTTAGAAAATATTTTGACACCCTCTAACATGTCCAGCATATCGTCCAACCGGGGTATAGGAAACCTGTACTTTATGGTGATTTTATTGATGGCTCGGCTGTCGGCAAACATGCGCTAACTCTCATCTTTCTTTGGAGTTAATAGAGCTGGTACAGCACATGGACTCATGCTTTCTCGAATAAGACCCTTACGGATCAACTCTTCCACTTGCCTTTGAAGAATCTCGCACTCATTCGGACTCATTCGATAATGAGGCTGATTGGGTAGACTGGACCCGGGGATAAAGTCGATATGGTGTTGGATATTCCGCATGAGAGGTAACCCATCGGGAAGGTCATCGGGCCAGATTTCTTTGAATTCATGTAGCAAGGGCTTTAGTCTTTAAGGGATGATGGTAGGCTCGAGTTCTTTCCCTTTTACAATTAATGCATAAGCCTGTCCTGTTTCTTTGGATTCTTCTACGAAGTCCCGTATGGTTAAGAGAAAATGACCCTTCACTTTAAAAGTTTCAGGTGGTCCCTGTGGATCTATAGGGGCCAATATGGTCTTCCGGCCATCTCTGATGAAGATATATATGTTATCTCGCCCTTTATGAGTGGCATCATGGTCAGATTGTCAGGGTCGACCGAGTAGTATGTGACATGCTTATATGTCAACCACATCGCATACTACTTCATCCTTATAATGCTTACTAATTGAAAAGGATATGGAGCACCGTTTAGTTACCTTTGTTTCACTAACCTTCTTGATCCAACCGATTGTATATGGAGAGGGATGACACTCTGTTTTCACTTGTAATTTCTCCATCATGATCTTTGAGACGATATTCTCGCTACTCCCACTATCAATAATCACGTCACAAACCTTTCGATTCACCGTACACCTAGTGCGGAAAATGTTATGCCTCTATAGATGCACTTCTTTTCTTGGCGCATATAATAACCGCCTCACGACAAGTGACTCGCCGCGATCTTGCTGAACCCAACTTGATTCATCTACCTCGTCATCGGTGGTATGCTCCTGCTCTTCATCACCTGTATCTTCATCGGTGTTATCAGCATTACCATCATTGATGGTGAGGTTCGCCAACTTTCGCTGGGGACAAGTATTTGATAGGTGGCCCGGTTGGCCACAACGATAGTAGTTGTCAGGCCGGTGTCGAGTGTAAGGGTTCGGGATTCTACTTGGACCAGCAGCAGTCGATACGCCCCTTTGGGGTCTAGCTTGTCCGCTTCCCTGATTTCGGCTCTCAGACGTAGGAGGTTGAGTGCGTGCTCTTACGGGTTCCTTCCCCTTAGACTGTGGAGGTCCCTGGGGTGGACCCGCCGTAATGATCCTTGGGGTAGAATATGACTGTGTGGTAAAACGTTCAAGTTGTGCTTCTACCCGAGTAGCCAACTTGATCGCATCATTCATCGTCCAGACGGGCTGCATCTGGACCCGATCATGGATCGCCATACGCAGTCCACCGTTGAATCGGGCGACTTGCCTGCGTATTCTCTCACTGACCGACTACCCTGTCGATAATTTTGTTATTGTTGAAATAATACCTGATCGTAATCGCTAGAGAGGAATCGGGCACGTAATATCTGCTTCATCCGCTGTCATGTGCGGATTGGTGCTTTCATCTGTCTAGTTCGTGTGAGTTGCAGTTGTTCCCACCAAGCTTAAGCTCCTCCTTTCAACTTGTAGGCCACAAGCTTGACCTTCTTTGCTTCAGGGATATCCATATAGTCGAAAAATCGCTCAACTTCAGAAAGCCAATCGAGAAAATTCTCAATGCGTAGTTAGCTATTGAAGTTAGGAATATCAACCCGCATCTTAAATTCTTGATCTGTCCGATCTACTCGATCGCCGCCTTGTCTGGGGTGTTGAAAGATTATATCATCGATTTTCTCGTCACTGGAGCCCCCTTTCTTATGAATGACCCGTGGATGCATTGCTGGTACTATCCTGCGATCAGGACGATTGCGAGTTCCAACAATCGGCGGTGAAAGATTACCACTAGGAACACGGAGTTGCCATAGGATTTTCGCCAAGAGATTCGTTATGCGGTCCATAGAAGCCTGCAGCCCTTGCATGGCTTGTCGATTCTCTTGCATGGTTGCTTCGAAAACTGCCGCCGTTAAAGGTAAATTTCCTGGGGCACCGCCCATGGGATTGTTGCCCGACCCGTCGTTAGAAGCCATCGATCCGAGGAGAGACCTCGCTCTGATACCAAACTGACGTAGGGAAGGACAAGGTAGAGCACCGTCTTCCTCAGGATGATAAATATTCCGAATCCACGAAACTTCTCTGGACTCCTCACAGAGACTTCTTGAATCCACGAGGAAAGAAAGTAGAAAATAAGAATAATTTCTAATAAATTCGAAATTGATTAATGAATTCCTAAAATTGAGTTCACAACCCTTTAAATAAGGGAACCAAGCAATAAGAAAGAAATTAGACTCAAACTACAACTAAAACTCTTAGAATTCGCAACTTACTATAAATAGTAAACTTACTATTTATAGACAGTCATGATGTCTACTAGTGCGCAAGGTTTTCGGCCAAAAATAGTAAGTGTCCTATTTGGCTTCACCAAACCGTTCTCCTAATTATCCTAAGCACTTTACATGTTGGACACAACTCCTAAAGCCCAATGGATGAAAAGTTATACTCAAACTAAAAACTTACTATTTATAGTAAAAACAAAATTAAAACGAGGAAACGACCGTTGATCAGGGGGTTTCTCGCAAATCCGGGTTGCACAACCCGGCATAGCAGAGTTGGTTGGCTAAAGTAGCTCATTCTACCCCAAATTCATATATTTTACGTCAGATAACTCATTTCGAATTGTAAGATACGCCCGATCTAAAGTCTGATGGTCCGGATCACTTCTGTCGCCGACCGTACCTTTTCTGATCCATCTTAGCCATGAAATTGTCCGCGACCCGCTCTACATCACTATATTGAAAGGACATGGTTACCAAATCCTTTCCCTAATAGTGTTGAGATGTTTGTGAAGGTCAATGGTTCGTATATCCATCGGTACTCAAGAAGGTCGGTTGTTGTAAACCATCTAATAAAGTTCTGACAGATACTAGTGAAGGCCATCCATTACTGAAGGTGCCTTTAAACATTTCGTTTTCACGTTTACCGTTGAAAATATTGTACCTGTCTACAAAAAAATGAGTACAACATACCTTTTTATTGCAACTGATCGATCAGTTCTCATGTTTTCAAGAGAAGTAATCACCAATGCATATATGTATTGATATATCCCTATTGCACCCATTCATGCGATCCCATAGCATCCATATTGACTTGTTATGATCCATCACACAAAGACATGTCGGTTCAAAAAATGGGTTGTATCAGCTGATATGAGGCGCATCGGCACCAATAGAAATCGTTATAGATCAATATGAGATCAATACCATGAATTGTACAACAAAAATGCCTATATTTAACCCGGGCGAGTCAGGAGGAGGCGGAATCGGTAAAGGGGATAAAGGTGATTTCATGTTCGCATTCATGACAAGGTACTGAGGTTTGTGCGGTTTATGATGGGCTTATTCTATGCCTGAACATGGGGCTGGCAAAGATAGAGGTAGAAACATATTCACAATTCGTGGTAATCATTTTTTTTATTTTTTATTAGTATTATTTTTTGGGTCCTTACTCTTACTCGGGTGGTAGACTCCTTGGAGTTTCAACACCAGGTGAAGGGTTCGAGTACCCATGGTGGTGAAATGTGCGAGTGTGTGGGGGTGTGTATGTGTGTGTAAAAAAAAAAAAGAAAAAGCAGAGAGGGCACATTCGAAGGGAAGGGAACGGTCCACCAGATGGGATGGCCGGCCCATGAAGGAAGTGAGCACCAAATATTCGCCTTGATCAACCAAGTGTCCGATCTCCCACCTCTGGGTTAGGGTTTAATTTTCCTAGATAAGATAGGGGTAGGTTCCATTCGAAAATACCCATTGGGATCCTAAGGCGGCTCTTATAGATAGGTGGCCGTTTATGTCTAGTCGTTATGATAGGCGCCCTCCAGGTTATGCTAATGGGGGTAGCCCGAATTGTTCAGATGGTTGTACAACAATATAAATGAAAATTTTCTTCCCTGAAAAAAAAAAATGCCTATTTTTTAAAAAATTTCAATTTTTCATAACTTTTTTCCTTTTTCATTTAAACCATGAAGAAACTTAGAAAGTCATTTTAAGCTATGTATATTTTTATTTTGGAAAGCGTAATAAAATCCTTGATTGAGGTTTAATGAATCTAAGTTGATCAAATATACAATTATAGGTATAAATAAAACAGCTAAATCATTCCTTCTTCTTTCTTTTTTTTTTCCCTAATATTCTTTCGTTGTATTTCAATCTAACGTTTCTAATTCATCAAACCATCATGTATGATTTGTATTAAGTTTTACTAAAATTAATTAACTTTGAATGTCGTAAGCAGCACTTGTGATGACTTGCTATATCCGAAGCTGTCTGTCGGGATACATGCATGCATGCTTTTTCTCCCGTAGTAATCACCAGCCTCAACGTGCATGCATGGAACGTGGTCATGACCATGTCATTCAGGCCATCCATGGTCCGGAAAAGGAAGAAATATTTTTAAACAATCATGTATATTGATACGTCACATCTCATCATATTACGAAGGGACCCAACTCCACACGCCGTAAATTTTTGACATGTTTGCATGCATCTATGTATACAACGAGTGACATATTTGGGTGTCGAGTCTTGTTGGAGAAAAAAGGCTGGGAGTTGATGCTGTCACGCATGCATGGGCATGGCCCCACATGTGTGACCCTAAGGACAAGCTACGTAGTCTATAAATGTTCGTGTCATCTTTTGATTGGTCCCAAAAAGCCTATCGCTTGAAGAATTAGCCAACCTGACAAGCTGCAACCACCACAAGCGACAGTGACTATTTTAAATTATCAGAAAAACTTGATACACCGGCAGACAATGATAATGATACTCTGGCATTTAAAAAAAGCCTTGAATTTTACATATTTTGCATACTAGTGATTAAAATTAAACTGTCCAAAATTTTGGGTACCAGTTGGATCAGCTGACTATAGGATTGGTAAGAATTTATTGGACGGTTGAAAATGGAAAATACTAGTTAGTCATGTTTCAATAAACAAGTGTCCGAGAATTAGAATTTAAGATTTTTCAACCGATTTGAATAATGGGATGTGACTCAGAGACAGTGAATTACGCAATTTAATGGGTAAAATTTGAGTTGGTGTATGTCATGTTTACAGTTTATGAGTGCATGTGTATCAAGAGCCTTACTCTACCAGCGTATCAAATATCTCCTTTAAAGTATGGGCGTTTTCTACTCCTTTCTCTTTCTTTCTTTTTTCTCTTCGTTGATAGTATTCCTTAAACCCATATCGACGTTATATTATAGTATATAAATGCTTAGTTTTTAGAGATTGTGCTACAAAAGGTCCACCAAGGTTATATATTTATGAAGAGATGATCATTGCTCTAAACCGACTAAAGTTACGGTGCTCTTAGTTGCATTAGGAATCTTAGACAGTCCAATCAACAGATCCTGACTGTTAATTAGGTGCAGCACACATTTCATGACCAACCATGTATGTATACTGGTCTGGAAGATGAATGGCTATAAAAATAATCCCGACTCACGGATGGATCAGATAATCCAATCAGTGTGGCTTTTACTGGGTAGTCAATGAAATGTGTGTCCGACCTAATGAACAGTCAGGATCAATAGATTGAAGTGTGTCCAAGTTTCTTGATACAGCTAGGAGTATTGTGTGTTCTAAGAGCACAGGACCAATTTTCATACATGCACAAAATTTCATTTTTTCATGTATACACCCCTAATTTTCTACTTTCGGCAAGAAAGAAGGGTGTGTGCACCAATAGATCTATTCTACAATACATAATGCTTCCCCATTTATACGAAGTCTATTTCTTGAGAAGTTCTAGAAAGATTCCCATTATCTTGAAAGTTGGAGAACATGATTAGTGGCACGTAAAATAGGATTTATTAAGGGAGACTAGATCTAAAAAAAACTAAGTGGGTCTTTGCAATTAGTAAGTATCAAGGCGATGTAATTAATAAAGTCAGTTTTCAATTGGGACTTTATAAAATGTTGAAACTACATATTGATAAATATTTAGTTTGTAACTGAATTTTCTAGCCAGATGCTTCTCTTCTTCATCTGGTATTGACATTAAGCTACCATTTTCTGTGTATAATTTATGAGAATTGATCATCTGCAGACGTTCCTTGTGGTGCTGGGCTCTTTTTTTTCTTTTTCTTTTTTTCTTTTTCTTTTTTTTTTTTTTTTTTAAGAATTGCACCTGCACTATTATTTGCAGTAAACGGGTTTTCTAGCCAAAGAGGCATTAAGATATTTTTTTTTCTCTTCCCTCATAATGCATCTTGTGACTAAGAAAGTCTTGTACTACAAATAGTGGTGCAAGTACTTAAAGATGACACGTTGAGTCTTTGTGTTTCTTTCTATCCTTGTTGAGGTGGTCCATCTGTATAATGAAACGTGTTTTAAAAATGGTGAAGCCTAGTTTTTCTTTGGCTTTGGATGGTCCTCTCTCCATGGAGTATGTTTTCTTTGAAAAAGGGAATGTGTAGAGAAAGTTGATCTTTATGTGGGGTCATCCCTAATGAGAGATTCCGTGTAGGATGTGGTAGTGAAAAAGAGGGGAGTTTTTTTTTCTCATATATTTTTCTTTGGCTTTTGGGTTTTAGTTTGACTTTTTTCTTTAATGGTTATGCTTTACCTTCATTGTGCATGTACAGGTGTTTTTCGGCAACATTTTCCCAACTATACAATGCATCTAAAGGCTAAAAGAGCTCTATACCACAAGGAGTGGTGCAAGAACCTATTGGTGGGCAGTTCTCATATTTTAGACAAGTAATGGAAATTTGAAAGCCTTTTCAAGTATTAAACCAATTCATGTAAGCCAGTCAAATTAAGCATGTTTTGATGCCAACCATTTTCGTTTGTTCCCATTTCTGCACAATCAACCAGTGTGATGGTAGACTCTCAGGAGTTTCAACTCCCGGTCAAGGGTTCGAGTACCCATAGGTGATGAAATTCCACCGGCGTGAGCGCCTGGGGTGTGTGTTTAATAATAATAAAAAAAAGACCAGTGTGATGGTAAAAAGGGTCTTGGGCAATGCAAAAGCTTATTTGGGAAATCTCATCTATTTATCTCCTCTTCTACATTTCTAAATGGATCCCAGAGATCTCATTAAACACTGTGACATAGCCATTATTGGAAGTCATGCAAAAATAAGATTTTCCCAAGTCATAGACATACACGTAATTGTGATGGTGTCTTAGGTGGTGACCTTCCCACCACGAACGCCTATAGTGACCCAGCTTGGTGGGTTTTGATTGAACGCATGCATGCCATTGTTAGATATGGAGCCATGCAAAGCATACTTGAAAGTTGTTACGTCAGGTATCCACTTGACCGTGCCCTATATCTAATAATTGCATGTATTTCAATCAAATCCTGCTACATTGAGTCACCATGGATGTGTACTGTGGCAAGGTCATCGTGTTATTGTTTGGTTATTGTCCTTGGACATGTGTCACATGGTCATTGGTAGGTGTTAAGTGTCACAATCATTGGCTAGTATCATGTCATCGCAAAAGTTTTATGTCATGAAGTTAAGGGCCACCTGATTTTTCCAACCTTGTGATGGGCGTAGTGGATAATAGTGATTTTCGTAATGGGAAAGCACCATCAGAATAGAACTTAAGTTTGTAGACTCATTTATAGCCTATGATCAATGTTTCTCGATGGCAATGAAGCGAGAGTTCGAGTATTGTTTTGCTTAAGAGCCTTGATCTCCATAGTCGTAGTCACACTATTGAGAATCTTTCACAACCTCTAAAAAAATTTGTAGGTTCCATAAGAGAAAAAATATTGGTAAGAAAAGTTTTATTGGAAGAAGAAAATTTATCATTAGATACAAAATTAGATAAAGGGAAAGAAATTGCCTATTGGGGTGGTGGCAGTAGAGAGGACGTGTCTTCGGCAAGGGGCATATCAAAATTAGAGCAGTGGAAATCACATACCACGAGAGGGTGTTTATGGCAGTTGGAATGGCGTAGGTCGAAAGAGGAGGAAGTGATGGGTTCTATCTCAGAAGAGGTGCAAGGGAGATGTGTTGTCATAGGCGTAGCAGGAGGGAGGGATGGTGTAATGGCATCTCGTAGCGATATTGGGAAGATGTGATCGGTTAGAGGCGGGAGCTCAATGTAAGGAAAGATGCCTTCATAGAAAATAACATTCATATGAGGTGGAATTTTCAAGAGTTTAGGCATAAAAATAATCATTGAAGATACACTTACGAGCATGTGGCTGAAATTTATCACGATTATTTGGTAAGATAGTTGCAAAACATAAACATCCATAAAGTTAGAGATAATTATAAGTAGGAGATTTCTAAGTGATGACCTAAAATGGTGTGGCACCAAAAAAGAGGGGGGCAGGAATTCCATTGATGAGATATTGAGCAATAAGAATGCATTCTCCCAAAATTCAAGAGGCAAATGGGCATGAATATGAAGGGTATGGGCAAGTTTGAGGATCTATTAATACTTTCGATCAGCAACACCATTTTGTTGCGGAGTGGCAACACGAGTGCTGGTGAATTAAAAAAATCACTATGTATTTGTTTCATCTATTTGTTATACTATGTTTTGGCCATTACAAGTAATTATTAAAAATAAAAATAAAAAAAATCAATGTTAGATTTGAACTACATGAGATAAATTCAAGTAGCACAAGAAAAATGATCCACACTTGTATATATAAATAATAATAATAATAATAATAATAATAATAATAAATACTCTTAGAGTGAGAGGCCATATAATAGGGTTCTCAAATATCACAGTGAATGAACTCAAAAGTCTCAATCGTAATAATAGAATTAGAAAGAAAGGTAAGCTAATCAAAGTTGTTTTGCTAAAGGACAAACATCACAATAAAATGTACTAGAAAAATTGATAGATAGAATATTTATAAAAAATACTTCTGTAGATAAGCAGGAGAGAGATATCCCAACAGTTAATGCTATAACGCTGGAGAGGATGTGGTGTTGGTGGCCTGATTTTGTATTTAGGGTTTTGAATTTAGGAGATAATACATAAAGTATAAGTGTATATTCTGGTTGGTGTAGAAATTAAGATCTGGCCATTGAAAATACTAGATCAATGGCTTAGAGTAAAGTAAAGCTCTGATACCATATCAAGTGGATAATTTCTCTTTGTATTTTATTAGAAGAAAATAATTTCCAATATATAGAAGATACATGGTTAAAAATGAAAATAGCTTCTTATTCTTTTTTTTTTAACGCACGCACACACACCCCCACACACTCACGCCGTAGTGGGCTTTCACCACCTATGGATACTCGAACCCTTGACCGGGTGTTGAAACTCCCGGGAGTCTACCACCCGAGCAAGAGCAAGGATCCTAAAAATAAAAAAAAATAAAAATGAAAAAAGCTTAATAATAAGTTACATGTCAAATCTAATTATTATCAATTTACACATGTAATAGATCCTAAATCTAATTACTGTCAATTTAATTTCTAGAAATACATACAATCTAATAGGGTTGTCTCAAGCAAATTAAACCCTAATTGACCCGCATGGTTTGCAGACCATGATGTGTACATGTTGCACTCCATTGTTAAACATGATCAGTTTTCTTCTCTCTTGTTTTCATAACTAGTTCTCCTCCTATCAAAACGGCCATCAATCATTGAATTTCATGCCCATCCTATACCAAGGGATGAAAACATATGAACCTTTGGTACTAATTCACACAGGCACTTGACCGAACAAAACAAGAAATAAATGGTTTTTAAGTGGCACCCTAACAGGCCTTGCCCGGAAGTAAAACACTTTCATATCTAATAGGAATGGCTACATTAACACAAAGGGTTCGAACTCGTATGGCAGTTCACCACCATTTTAAAAATGCTGACAAGTCTTCGACCCTATACATATCATCGTTGTACTGAAAACCAGATCTGACCCACTTGCATGGAGCATGACCGAAACATTGGGAAGATGAGAGGGAATTGAACTGCTCATTATTTTTATTTTGACTGTCCATTTTATAGCAATCAAGTCGGTGGTTAAGATTGCTTGATCCGATAGCTGTGCATGTGTGCCCCATGTGAGGATGAGCCATCACCATTTTAGAAAAAGGTGGTGAGCTGGTATAGGACTACCGTACATTGGGAGATCTTTTCTTTAAACCAAGCATGAAGAAATGCTCCAATGCTCTTATAACACTTTTGAGTTTTAGTGCTATTAGTTTCATTGGGACACTTCACCAGTCCGATCCATTGATCTAGACTGTTCATTAGGTCCAATGCATATTTATGAGCTATCATGCAAATGCTCACACCAATCTGAGAAATATTAACCATTTGATCAATGTCCTTTAATATGGACAATCAAGATTGTTTGCACAAAAAATGTTCATTCAACAATTTGGTATTGTGTTCGTTTTTTTAAAGGACCATCATGGAATGCTTATAATTCTAGAGAATCACTTTCACTACGCAGTCGCAACCATCTATCCCTGGCTGGGAAAGGACACTGTAGAAAATAAAGCCAAACCAAGGATGACTTGGTTCACCCAATTAATGTGAGTTTTGCATGGTGGCCTGTGAAATGTGTTCTAAACTTTATGAACGGTTGAGATCGATCAATTGGACTATTCAGATTAACTGATGCAACTAAGAGCACTATAACTTACAAGTACTCTGAGAACACCAGAGCACCTCTCGTTGATTTACTTCAAGAATAAAATTCCTTTTTTAGTAGCCTAAAGCAGTTCATGAGATGGGATCCTCTGCAACGATTGTAAAATAAGCTTATCCTATAAACACTGCAGTAGAACAATTCCCATGTTTGCGTGGAATCCAATTCGTCTAGAATGGCTCCACGATGAAATTTGCATGCCCCAAAAATCAAATCACAACCAGCACGGGCCACCGTGTGAATTTGAATGTTTTTTTAGTGGATGTCAGATACTTTCTATAGTGTGGCCAACCTAATGATTGTATCTTCCCTACCTTATTGAAAATCACACCAGTATGATGGGGGTCACTCATTTGGAAAGTTGGACCACATAAAAACCAATATGGTAGGCTACATTTATATATATATATATATATATATATATATATATATATATATATATATATATATATATATATATATATATATATAGTTAAAAATCAATTGTTTTTCAAAATAAAAAGAAAAATTCAAAATTTTCAAAATTTTAAAATTTTATCGACAAAATGCTTTTTTGAAAATTTCAAATTCAAAAGTGCGGTGTGTACCTTATCCCACATTGAAAATTATAAGAAAACTTTTGTGGTTTATATATGGACTTGTGAAGAGTATTCTTACTTGGAGTTTTTTGAGGAGGTGATGCTCGGGTTGTGTATTCCAGAGCATAGCACTGGAACACATGCATGTACTCGCGCACGCTCGGGCAGTGTGGCTGTAGTGGGGGTAAATGGCGCACTTTACACTTCGCACGTGCGCAACGTGTCGCGAACTGGTGCGATGGTTCTAGTGCGATGAGCCTGGTCAAAGCCTTAAGGCGATGTGGATCTGAAATGAGCCTGTGTTTTTATAGATGACTGAGAACGGTCGGATCTTAAATCCAAAATGTTCAGCGGTTTCAGAAAACGACTCTATGTCTTGAAAGCCAAACGGTCCGAAAACGAACGGACCATGTTGATCCAACGGTTAGATCCTTTGATCCGACGACCAAAAAGGTCTGTAATTAATGGACAACGGCCAGAAACATTTTTCAAATATTTTGGACCATTGATAGCAGTCTAACAACGGTCCACTACCTGATGCCTATATAAATTGGACCATTTCAGTCTGATTTCATCATCTTAACACACCCCTTTCTCTCATCAAATCAGATATAATTCATATCTCCATTTTAAAATACTTAGAACATCTCCGCCGTCTGAGTCTGCCAGAAGAAATTTGCTGCATTAAAATTGTTCCCAGTGGACCTATCGTGATTGCTGTACGCTGGATCCAGAAGGCTTATCATATCCTGGAAGCAATTCGCTTGTAACCCATCAGCAGTTAATATGGGGACGAATCACACTTTAAAGACAGCGTATTTATACGTGATTCACCCTATGAAACATTTGATTTTTTTAATTATTTTTTGATATTTTCGGTCTACCAATCGTAAAATTTCAACACTCTTAAAGCGTGATTCCGTGGACACCGAAAGTGTTGCATCAGTCAAACTGATGAACCAGGATTTGATCCGATTTGACCGATTTGATGGTTCAAATTTCACTAGATGGCAGGACAAACTGAAATTCCTGTTGACCGCTTTGAAAATCTTCTACATCCTAGACCTGACTCTTCAGCCTGTGCCTGAAGCAAAGGACACTGATATTCCTGAACAAGTTACTGCTAGGATCAAGCGACAAGAAGATGAATTGATGTGTCGTGGCCACATCCTCAATGCTCTTTCTAATCGATTGTATGATTTGTACACGGGGACAACATTAGCGAAAGAAATTTGGAGCACGCTGGAATACAAATACATGGCTGAAGATGAAGGTACATAGAAATTTCTAATTACCAGGTATTTCGACTTCACGATGGTAGACAATCTACCACTGCTTGTCCAAATCCAAGAATTGCAGCTTATTGTAAATAAAATAAAAGCCATAAAAATTGATCTTCCTGAATCCTTTCAAGTCGGATCTATAATCACAAAATTACCTCTGAGCTAGAAAGACTACAGGAAGAAACTATTGCATAAATCCGAAGAATTCACCCTGTAACAAATTCAGAAGCATCTTCATATTAAAGAAAAATCCTATAACCGAGACAAAAATGATGATACTAATGGTGCATCCTCATCCAAGGTGAATGAAGTAAAACGGTCATCCCAAAATAATGCCTATGAGAAAGTTGATTCCCTTAAACCTAACAAAGATCAAGAAAAATTTAAGAAAATTCAAAAGAAGAAAAACGAAAAACCTAAGGGAGTTTGCTATGTCTGCGGTAAGACCGGACATTTCGCTCGAGTCTGTAGGGACTGAAAAAGCCTAAGAAAGAGCCTAATGCAGTAGACGATGAAATCGTATCCATAGTCACAGAAGTGAACCTAGTTCAAGAAAAAATTCCTGGTTGATGGTATGATATAGGTGCCACAATCCATGTATACAATGATCGATCTGCCTTCAAAACCTATGAAGACGAGACCAATGGTCAAGAGGTTTAAATGGGAAATAAAGGACGGTTGAAAGTTGTATGAAAAAAAACTGTAGAATTACTCTTTACCTCTGAAATGAAGGTAATTCTGACCAACATACAGCATGTCCTAGACATAAGGAGAAATCTTATCTCAGGAGATCTCTTAAGCAAGCCTATGATTAGGGTTGTGTTTGAATCAGTCAAGTTAATCTTGTCTAAAAATGGAAACTTTGTGGGTAAGAGTTATGCTTCTAATGGAATGATCAAATTTTCTTTCAATGAAAAGAAGTCTTCTGCTTACGTGATTGAGTCTGTAACGCTATGGGATGGTAAACTAGCTCATATTGGCTACAGTACCATAAAACTCATAGCTAAGAACGGCCTAATATCATAAAATGATAGTGACAAAGATAAATGTGAAGTATGCATACGGTTTAAAATAATCAAGAAACCGTCCCCTAATGTTGAAAGATCATCTCAAATATTAGACCTAGTGCATATTGATATATGTGAACTAAATGTCATTGTTACCCGTGGAGGTAAAAGGTACTTTATAACGTTTATAGATGATTGTTCAAGATATGTATATGTATATCTATTAAAATCAAAAGATGAAGCATTTAATGCATTCAAGATCTATAAATCTGAAGTAGAAAATCAATTAGATAAAAATATTAAAATCCTTCGTAGTGACCGAGGAGGAGAATATTTCTCTAATGAATTTTCTAACTATTGTGAAACACACAGCATAATACATCAGTGCACAGCACCTTATACACTACAACAAAATGGCGTAGCAGAGAAAAAATAGGACATTAGCAGAAATGGTCAACTCAATGATAATACAAGTACAGTTGTCATTAAACCTATAGGGAGAAGTATTGTTAGCTGTATGTCATATTTTAAACCGAATTCCATATAAAAAAATTAAGTCCTCTCCATACGAAATATGGAAAGGAAGAAAACTAAACATAGGGTATCTTAGAGTATGGGGATGTCTTGCATACTGCAGAACACCAGAACGTAAAAGAACTAAGTTAGGACCAAGAGCTATCAAGTGCGTCCTTATAGGATATGCACAACATATTAAGGCCTATAGACTTCTAGACTTAGACACCAATGTAATCATAGAGTCTAGAGATGTAGAGTTCTTTAAGAATTCTTTATTCATGGAGAAAAAGAATCATGAGATTCAATCTCCTAATGAAACTATAAAAGAAACACAAATAGAAGAGAAAAATCTTAGTGAACTTCAGAGGAGTCAAAGAGCAAGAGTAGAAAAGAGTCTTAATCTTAATCAAATAAACTCTCAGCGACTCTCTTTTCATCTAGTTGAGGGTGATAGAGAGAAGGTGATTAGGAAAATACCTATGGTTTTAACTATAGAAGATGAACCTAAAACCTTTAGTGAAGCTATGACTTCAAGAGACTCTACTTTTTGAAAAGAAGCCATTATTGATGAAATAGATTCCATAATATCTAACCAAATATGGGAATTGGTAGATCTACCTCCAGGTTCTAAACCAATAGATTGTAAGTGGGTATTTAAGAAAAAATATCACACAGATGGTACAATTCAAACCTTTAAGGCAAAGTTAGTTGTTAAAGATTTCTGATAGAAAGAATGAATCGATTATTTTAACATTTATTCACCAGTAGCTCGAATAATATCGATTAGGATCTTATTCGCTCTAGCATCCATACAGCATCTTCATATCCATCAAATGGACGTGAAGACAACATTCCTGAATGGTTATCTCGATGAGGAGGTTTATATGGAGCAACCAGAAGGGTTTGTTCTACCAGGAAATGAAGAAAAGTGTGTAAACTTGTTAAGTCTTTATATAGATTAAAACAAACACCAAAACAGTGGCATGATAAATTTGATTCTAAAGTTCTGTCTTATGGTTTTGAACATAATATTGTTCATAAATGCATATATTTAAAAGTGTATAATGATTATAATGTAATCATATGCTTGTATGTAAATGATATGTTAATAATCAGGAATAAAATAGAAGGTGTAACTGAAACAAAAAAATTTCTCTCTTAAGTTTTCAAAATGAAGGATCTTGGACAAGTGGATATCATATTAGGTAGCAAAGTTAAAAAATATAGTGCGAGTTTTATATTATGTCAATCTCATTATATTAAGAAAATAATAAACAAGTTTAATCACTTGAAAATTAAAGAGGCAAAGATTTCATTTGATCTAAGTATCAAGTTAAAAGAAACACTAAAAGAGCAGTTGCACAACTAGAGTATACTAGTGTTATAGGCAGTCTTATTTATGCAATGCAATGCACAAGACCAAATATATCATAGGCTATGAGTAAACTAAGCGGGTCTACGAGTAATCTAAGTGTTAAACACTAGAAAGCAATAAATAGAGTTCTAGGTATCTGTAGACACCCCACCCAAGCTAAATCTTGAGAAGGTTAAGACTGTCTGGGAACCATGATCATACCTTAAACTAAACATTAATTCCAGCATAAACCGAGCCCTAACCTAAAGTCCCCAAATCCCCAACCCGCAATCCAAAACCATGATCCAAACCATTCAACACACATGTAACCCCGCCTATACCCTATACCCTGACTAAGACCCCCTTCACCCTAGCCAAAACCCGCTTTTCTGAGGTGAAAACTCCAAAAGGAGACTTCTAGGCGAACCTGCACGATGTACAAAGCTCGAACGCGCGAAACTGACCCGAACGGAGCCCAGGCGGTAGTCTGACTGCTGCGGGCGGTAGTCTGACTACCACCTGTGGTACTTCAAGTGTCGCCACTCACGGCTCGCATGTGGACAGCTATCCCAGCATCCAAAAGTCAACTTTCCTCTAGATTTACCCTCTAGTCTTCACTATTTACCATTTTACCGCTTCCATAGTAAATGAGAGAGTGTCATGTGGCATTCCTCCCTCCACAACCAACCATAACTTGCCACCTTAACTTTTACCCCTCTCAAACTCAGAAATTATAGCAACGCCATTGGAGAAGGCTATAAATAGCCCTCTCCTCTTCTCATTTTCACACAAAAACTCTTCACTTCCAAGCTTAAGTGAAAATGAGAGTGAAAGGGAGAGAGGGAGGGAGAGAGTGAGGGTGAGGAGGTTCTCTCAAGCCTTAAAGTCTAGATTTTTCAGCCATCTTCTTAGCCCACTCTCTTACCTTTTAGCCACCTTAACCCCTCAACATAACTCAAGTGATCATGGTCCAAACCACATCCTAGCCTACTCGAGATCAAGCCAAGAATCTATTTACATACAAGCATCCATCATGACATTTATTCCCTTCTTAACCCCCTCCTTCTCTAGATCTCTAGTGAACGTATGCTCTATGGCTTGTCGTATATCGGATCATATCACATCAGAAATTCCTAGTGATCTAGTTCATTTCTTTATCTTTACATAAGCATCATCACATCCGCCTTCTGAAAACATTGTTAGACGTATGCTCTGTGGCTTGTCGAAATCTCAGATCTTACCGCATCAGAAATCCACGTGTGTGCCTAGTCTCATCTTGGCCATAACATCCAACATCCCTTGAGATTATTTTACCACACTGAGTAGAGATCATACATTTGTACAGGCAAAGAGGGTGCCTAACACCTTCCCCTTTATAATCAAGGTCCCTTACCCGAAATCCCGGATCGCAGATCAGGAGTCAATTTAAGGTAAGAAAGTCTTCGAATTTCCCTCACCTTACGTATTTCGTGGTTCTAGCTAACTGCGAAATTTTGAGATTTTTTGGCTAGTGGCGACTCCAACATTCATAATCAGCTTATCCCCCTATCAACCCATTACAAATATAAAATCAGTGTGGGCGCCGATTTTCAGTCTCTACAGAATGATGACTCCACTGGGAAAGATTCTATCTTGCACTAGCTGAGACCAGACTCGAAAGTGTGTGGTACTCTGATCTCAAGGAAAATCATCATTTCCATTCATACAAAATAGAAAAAAAAAATGAGTCCTTGGCCTGCACCTGTTTAGGCTTAGGTCTGAACCATGACCACCCGATCCCATGCAGCCATGACCTCTCAAGCTATCCATGAAGAGGAGCCGGTAGCTCAGCTACCTCCCGAAACATCAGCACCTGCACCTACACCTCCACCTGCACTACCACCACCAGCGGCTCAAGTAGACCCCCAAGCTAATGCTTTCATGCAAGAGTTTCTGCTTCAAACAATGTAAGAGTTACTACTTCGCTTGGTGTCGAATCCCTCTCCAAATACACAAGCAACTTAGCTTAGTGTACAGAATAGCTCACTCCCACAAACTCCCTTCGCCTTCTGTAACATCCTGAAAATTGGGGGTCGAGCATAAACTTCACTCCCGAGTTCCGGAACTTCACTTATGCAACATTTTCAATGATGGATGAATGTCGGCAGCAGTAGTACATAAAACATGAGGTGGATTAAGCCAAAACAGCATATCATACTCCAGAGACAGTTAAATTAGCAAGTAAAAGAATGTGATAGATATACAGAATATATGAATTGTTGTAGGTCTCCAGAGTGTGAACATGTTACCAGGTTAACTAAATACATGTAAATAAAAGGTAAAATACGAAGTGTATTGGCATCTAATCAGTAACCCTGCAAACCCTGCGATATGAATATGATTACCGAGTTTCTATTATTCCTTTTCATATAGTAGGATTGGAAAACTAGGGTACCTCCCTTATATCAATACCCAAATAATGATCCTGTCTAGGGTCGTCACTCCTAGTAATCTCATACGATGATATATTTCTAGGTCGCTGCAAGGGCTGTCAAGGCTGTTACACGCACTCATTGCTCCACTCCCCCATCACCTTATTAATACAGGCCTAGTTTATATTTTTAAGACTGCATCAAGACTCGTCGCCCCCATGCGGTGTCAGGATAAACTCAAGGTCACTACAAAAGGCTGTCAGGGATATTGCTCGCACTCGTTGCTCCACTCCCCCATCACCTTATCAATGTAGGCCGACAGCAAGAATATAGTGTCTCATACCACCATAATCTGCTCAGAGTAGGGTGCTCACTGGTCACTATGGGGAGGTTTGTGGCCCCAGGCCGACAGCTCGACCACGGTGTCTCATACCACCATGCCCGGCTCATGAGTCTTAGGGGATCGAGGTACCAAGGTTAGAGGGGTTTTCCAAAGGTAAGTTTAGTATCCTAGGTTCAAGCAGTTATGATGAATACAAGGTGAACATACAATGGTCAGTCGGGGTACTTGATGAGTCCGACTAGCATGAGCGCACATCGAATCGACCGACATGAAGTGCACAAACACTTCGCGTGGCTTAACCACTGCCGACGACTCTAGTACGACTCGGGTTCGTCATACACATCCTTCATGGTAAATAGAATCCAACCACGAATTCTAAACTGTTACCGACTTCCTGGACTAGAGTATAACCCCAAGCACATGGAATGTGAATCAGTAATCATATGAAATAAATGAAATTAAAATGCAAGTAATTCCAGCATGTTATCAGCATGTTATAACATACATCATAAGCAGTTAACCATACACGAGTATTACACACCTAAGGCAGTCAATTCAAATACAACAAGTATGGAGGAGATCATGTGCATCATCAAATTAGTTGAGAATCCAGTCTCAACGCTAATTTACAACACCACTTACTCAATACTTACTAATACATACATTAATACAAACACTTAGTCTACATAATTCCAACGTACTTGACGTATGTTGATTTCAACATATAATATGACAAATCCTTATATCAAGGATTTGTCTAGTACACACAATCATGTTCTTACATTCAAAACATATGGCAGGCATAAATCATATTGATTTAGGCATTTCAACAAACACTTATTCTACACACATTAGTCTACATAGCATATGCCGGCCAATATGTGAATTAGGGCGAATCTCTTCGCCAAACAAATCGTACACGTATAACTAGTAAAGGTACACGGTAAATACTCATGGCAATCTTACCGACAAAATACGTACGTATACAGTATTTCCTACAAATACTTAAAATACCCTAAATCTCATATTCTTCGTACGTATGCGAAATGAAAAATGGACAGCATGCTCTACATGTCAAACAACATCCTTATCAGCAATCTACCATTAAACGACATTGAAAGCTTTGAAAAAATGGTAACCAAAGCGTCTAAAATCCACACCTTTCGCCGTAGAAGTGTATCGAATCGAACAGAAACTGTACGCTTCGTCAACACATGTATGATGACCTATAGCACAAGATACATCAGCTACTTCGCTACTTGTATCGAAGGAATCCGTAAAACAGGTTAGGGTTAGGGTTTTCTTACCTAGAACGGCGTTGGAATCACAAGAATAGCGATGCAGGTGGAAGGATTTGGCACGTGGAGCAGCAAGGAAGAATCTCAGAAGAAAGCTCCAACTTCTCCCTTACTTCTCTCTCTTTTCTCTCCTCTCTCTCCAAGAGTTTTCCCCAAATTCGTATGGGTTAGAAAGCTAAGGGTTTAAGCTCCTTATATATGCCCAAACATAACCAAAACAGACTTCAAGTCAAGGTATACTTGGGTTATAACCAAATCGGGTCTTTTCCGATCCAAAAGGACATTTTTAGAGGTCCCCTAACTGAATGCGGTCGGACTTAAGCTCATGGATGCTGGATTCTAATCACATTAAGTTTTTAGTTCGATAGGGTTCCCAGATCGCACGTGGTGGACCAGTTTCAGTTCAACGGTTACTGAACTTAAATCAGGACTACAAGTTTCATGACATGAAAGAGTAATTTTTCCTGATCCGAGGGTGAAATTTGGCTGAATTTTGACGGTCGGAACGCTTAAAAATAATGCGCGATGACACGTACCAGACTTGAATTATTTTTCCAAATCTTTTTCCTTTTCTCACTTTCTTCACACCAACCTCAGTACAATCACGTCAGTACATCAGTTGGGCTTGATTTTTGAAATGATTGTCAAGTTCAGCTAAGCGGTCATAATGGTCTAAGATGGTTACTATCGGACTTTCGACGCGCGGTCTAGATCCAATACAAAGTTTTCGAACGCTCCCGTGAGCAACCGGGTTTAGAGTTTGATCCTAGGTTTTAGGGTATTGTAGCGTCACCTATTCTACACGTTTTGACTCTAGCAGATCGTATTTAAAGTGATTGGTGACAATTTCACAGGTCGTCTAGTTTAGCGTTGGCTAATTCATGTTAAATTTCTAAAGAATTAGGTTCTAAACGATTTATTTGGCTTTGGAATTGGGTTCTGAGAGGTTACCAAGGTGTTATGGTTGACCCATTGCCTAAGGACGTCTAATTCCAAGTTGGCAAAAATTCGGGGTGTTACACCTTCTCTCTTATTCCTCTAGCAAATCTCGTGCTCCCTCTCCCAGAAGAGTCGGTACAAGAACAATAGCAACCAGCAAACGGGAGCAACCCTCCCGCACATTTCTAGTCAACACATCACAATAATCAGGTTACAATACAGGCTCCTCGTAACGGGAACTACAGACAAGAACTGGCGGATGCCCCTGAAGGGGGCTAGTTTCGAGTCCAATTCACTCCCCCTAACGGGAGAAACATCCCGGATTTGGCAGACAACCCAGGCGGGAGCCATTTTCGAACATCACACCCTCCTCCAAAAGGGAGCGGTGCATAATTTCAGCTACATCCCGCCACCGGGAGTCTAATATCTTTCCAACAACTCCCCATTCTCGATTCATATGAAGAAGAAGCAGTATAAGCTGTACAGCAATGGACAAGATACATGCAGCAAGGCAAGTCAAAAATTGAGGAACTACGCGAGCAATTACAAATAGTGTAAAGTCAGCTTCAAAGACAGCAAGGAGTGGATCACCCATCCACCAAGTTCAGGGACCTTTGTCCCTTCCCAGATGCCCGGGTACCCCCAAACTTTGAGGTACCAAAGTTAAAAAGGTGTGACGGTAGCGGGTGCCCCAAGCACATCTAAAAGCATTTTGTGGAGAACTCAATGCGATAGCAGAGAATGATGGAGCCTTGATACGGATCTTTCAGAAATCCCTCAAGGTTGACGCTTTGGATCGATATACCTCGTTGGACAGCCATCAAATTAGAACCTGGAAAAAACTCTCCCAAGCATTCATTGACCGATTCTCCTACAATTTGAACATGGCTCCAAGGAGATCTGATTTGGCTGCCGTGAGGCTAAAAAGTGACGAATCATTGTAAGCATATGTGAGACGATGGTGGGCCATGGAAACGCGAATGAGAAACCCCATCGATGATGGGTAACAGATAACTATGATCGTACACTCCGCAAATCTCAGCATTTCAGGATATCTAATCTCGTATCCGTACGTAAATTTTCTCCGAGCTGGTGAACAAGTGTAAGCCGGGATCAGACCCGGAACCATTTCACCATGGCCACATCAAACCCGTTCAATCAAAAGAAACAGAGTCGAGGGGAAACCTTTAGGATATGAGAATGGAAACGGCACTACTCCTGCGCAGTGCACCAAAAAGGTTAATAATATCATCACTAACACTCAGGGCAACCAATACGCTCCACAACTGGAGCTACAACAAGACAGGCAATACCAAGCACAATCAAACAGGCAGTACCAACCACAGCAGGCCCAACATAGATATCAGGGACAACCATCTCAATAACAACATCAACAGCCTAGGGGGAATGCACCAGGTCCATACAAACAGGTAATGTTAGTGAGGAAGTTCACCCCTTGAGCACAAATATACAATCAGGTTCTGATAATGTTGATGCAAAAGTAACTCCTGACACCGCTTAAACCCCACTTCCCCCTAACCCCTTGCCGCCTGGTTACAGTGAGAATCAATATTTCGGATATCATCTGGCTCATGGCCATCTGACGGACCGCTGCTTCTCTTTGAAACATGCTGTCCAAGATTTGATCGAAAGCTAGAAAATTACAATCACTCCACAGGCTAACAATGCGGCTCAGGCCAACATCTTCCAAAATCCCCTACCATCGCACCAAGTAGGGACCAGTACATCAGGCACCTCTACCGTCAATCACATCGAAGGAGGAAAATTCATGTACCCATCTCTGCATCATTCCATACAAGCAATCATGACCGTTACAACAAATCAGACATGGGGATACCAACATACGCCATCACCGGAGCCATAGCTGGTCCTTGAAGCAACACCAGCAACACAACCCCTCATATTCCTAGAAGCAGCACCGACAATTCAACCACTCGTAACCCTCGAAGCCATACCTAACAGGTCACACTCATAGCATCTTGTCCTCCAAGGGGCAAACTCCGCACCATACATCCAAAAAGGTCGAATTCTGAACCTGTCATTCTTCCAATATGTCTCTCTAATCTAGTTTCACCGACTTTGCAAGGGGCACCCTCTGTTCAAGGTCTAAAATTCTTGATACCTCACCAACTAGCACATGGCCAGAGGATGTCACGCCCCAAACTCAAAAATCGGGCTCACAAAATTCTCGATTGCCGAATCCGGTGCCGACAGCTTCCGTAGAACCCCATTCTCAGCTCCCGGTGCCCATTCGTTAGGTTTCGATCCTGGGATGCTACGAGGAGGAATTCAAACACGATTTAATTCATGATGAGCATAACCACAAGCATAACCCACGAATAATAACCACAAGAACATCACCACAAAATCCACTATGATCAAAAACTTTAAGTACAATGCTTAGGAAAGGAAAATACAAGATAGTGATAATAACAAAAACTCCAGAAGCTCAACTGTACGCTCCAACTACTACTATACTACGGCTGCGTCCTGGCATCACCTGCATGCATTAATCGTGCATAAGCTTATAAATAGCTTAGAGAGTGGTATAAGTGTGTGGGCAATAAGAGCGTGCTTAAAATGCAAGGTCAGAAAAATACGGAATCATGCTGATGAATACGTGAATGCAATCAGTCGTACCAAGGCTATGCAGTGCAAGATATGAATGATATCGGCCATATCCAAACCATGCGAGATGCAACTTAAGCCTGTCAATCCTCATCATATATCAATACGGTTCTCATTCTAGATAATCATCGAGGTCTAGTACACTCCACACCAGCTTGTCGTCCCTATCCGAATGCATAACTGGGAGAGCAGAAGAGACCTCACTATCCGCCTACCAATATCGGGCCTGGTTCGTCGATAGCAGACCGATTCCTCAAGCTGGTCAAACTCAACCTAGAAGTCGCCCCCACACTCAGGCGGGTAAGGTCACACTCCTTTTCAACCGACCACGACACAGTGGGAGACGCGGCCTACTGGCATACGGCCCTCGCGCGCTCGTGTATACACTCGGTCTCGACGTTGGAGTCATCCTCTGGTACCATCGGATTTAGAGATTTTCACCTAGGGACATCTATGGCGCCTGTATGCTAGAACCAAATATTTTTGATATCCAATCCATCCACCCACGATGCATCTGTGGAGGCTATGGCCCTGATGTTGCTAGGGCATACAATAATCACAATCATACAAATGTTAGTGCATGAGTCACACTACCAGCCATGTAACAGTCCTACATGTACCATGCACTCATGTAGGGCAACTCTGCCAATCAGGGAGCCCATAAACAGTTTACCCGAAGGTATATGCTATGATCAGTCACTTCTCATATCAGTCATACATATGATGCGTATGATAATGAATCATGGATCTATACTAAACATGTATATAGGGATGGGTTCTGTGTATAACGAAAATGGGCCTAGACGGCCTACTTACTACAAGTATGGTCTATTAGTGGGCCTTAGGCAGAGTGACAGTGTGGACATTTAACCGACGTCATCCTTACAATGTGGGCATCTAACCATTATTGTTCCCAAGGCATTACTTGCTGTAAACATCATTATATGTCATGGAGTGATCACACATTGCAATGGACCTAATTGCACCCAATTGGGCCTTAAGTACATCAATTGGGCCATATCATATGGGCCTTATATTCATCAAGTGAGCCACCTCAATGAGCCTCACCAATGGGCCTTAGGTACTTTGCAATGGGCCATCACCCATGGGCCTTAAAATGCATTAAAAATGAGCCCAATCACATGAGCTTTATGTACATCAAATGGGCCTAATCACATAGACCTTATATATACCAAAGTGGGCCTCACCAATGGGCCACAAACACATCAAATGGGCCTACACACATGGGCCCATATATAACAAGGTGGGCCTCAACAATGGGCCTAAAAATACCTCAAGATGGGCCTAAATACATGGGCCCATATTTACTAAAGTGATCCCCATGTGAGGCCCGCCATAATGTTTATTTTCCTATCTAATCTGTTGATAAGGTCACATGATTAGGGGGCCCACCAAAATGTTTATTTTCAGGCAACATATTGATATTGTCACATGAACCAAGGGGTCCACCATAACGTTTATTTACATCCAGACTATCCAAAGGTCACAAGGGCTAGGGCCCACCATAACGTTTATTTATATCCAGTCTATCCAAAGGTGTAAAACCCCGGATTTTGGCCAATCTGGGATTTGACGTCCTTAGGCAATGGGTCAACTAAAACACCTGGAAAATCGCTCAGAACCCAATTTCATAGCCAAAGAAACCACTTAGGATTAATTCCTATGGAAATTTAGCGTAAGTTAGCTAGCGCAACGCTGGAGTAGCTGGGAAACAGTCCCTGATCACTTTAAATACGTTCTACAAGACCCAAATCGAGTAGAACGTATGACTCCATAATACTCTATAACCTCGGATCAAACTCTAAGCGGGTTTGTTCTCTGGACTACTTTGAATTCTTGTATTGGATTTAGACCACGCGTCGAAAGTCCGTTACTTCCTATCTTAGACCGTTAGAACCGCCCAGCTGGACTTGACAATCATTTCGAAAATCAAGTCAAACCGATAATCACAGACTATTTCATTGAGCCCGGACTGAAGAGACCGCGAATAGGGACAGAATTGGAATTTCAAATTCAAATCTGGCACACGACTTGACACGTCAGTATTAAGCGTTCTGACCGTCAGAATTCATCCAGATTACACCCTCGGATCAGGAAAAATTTTTATTTATTATTATGAGACTTCCAGCCCTGATCTACGTGCGGTGACCGCTGAACTGAAACTGGTCCGCCACGTGCGATCTGCGAACCCTGCCGGACTGAAAACTTAATACTTGCTATATCTAGTACGCATGAGCTTAAGTCCGATCGCATTCGACCAGGGGACCACCAGAAAGCATCTTTTGGACCGAAACAGCCCCGATTTGGGTACCCCTCAAGTGAAACTTGTTCCCGAGTCTATTTCGGGCAAGTTTGGGCTTATAAAAGGGCTTGAAACCCTCACTCCTCTCTCCCATCCGAATTTGCAAAAACCTTAGATTGGAAGAGAGAAAAGGTGAGAGTTTGTGAGAGAAGGTGGGAGAGCTTTTCCTGCTGCTGCTGCACGTGCTTAAGCGGCATATTCCAATCACTTTGCCGGGGATTTCTCCGCATTTACAGGTAAGAAAATACTCTAAAAAGTTACTGATTTGATGCTTCTTTAGTTCCATAGTTTGTTAGTTGATAAATCTCGTAAATCAGGTTCCTTAGTCGCCGTAGACGAAGCGTATACGCTCCGTTCGAATCACTTCACCTATAAGGGAAAAGGTGCGGATTTTATACGCTTTGATTGACTGTTTCCAAAGCTTTCAATGTCGTTTGATAGTAGATTCTTGACGGCAACGCCGTTTGACATGTACAACATGCTGTCCATTTCCTGTTTCATAAACTAACGAAGAATATGAGATTTAGGGCATTTTAGTCATTTGTAGGAAGTATAGATTTCATTCATATTTTGCTGATGTGATTGACATGATATGTTGTCGCATTAGGATGTTAGGAATACATGCATAATTAGTTTGGCGAAGAGATTCGCCTAAATGCGCACTTCGGGTCGACATACTATATGTAGACTTAAGTGTGTAGTGTATGTGTTTGTATAAATGCTTGTATTAGTATGTATTGAATTAAATGGTGTTATGAATTAGTTTGAGATTGATTTCTCAATTAATATGCTGGTGTGAATGGTTTCCTACATGTTAGCCATATGCATGATTTCATGATATGAAGGAAATGCATGTGCTTGACGATTCGCTTAAGCTGTATGTTATAACATGTGCTTGATGATTTCCTTATGAGTTACTTTGAGATTGAATTCTCAATTAATATGTTGATGGGGAGGATTTCCTATATGTTGGCGACATGCTTAATTTCATTATATGTGTGAAAGACATGTGTACAATGATTTGCTTAAGTTGTATGTAATAACATGTGTTAACATGCTCTCATGGTTGTATTTCATTTCCATTACCCTTACACAACTGCTGATGTGATTCTATGATTGTTTGGGACTATGCCTAGTCCAGGCAGTCGGTAACCGAGCGAATTCGTGGTTAGCTCATCTTCGCCACGAACGACGCGTCGATGAACGCGAGTCGTGTTTGGAGTTGACGGCAGTGGTTAGGCCACAAGAAGTGTTTTACGCACTTCATGTCGTTCGACTTGAGATGCGATCGCGCTAGTCGAGCCCGTCAAGTAACCCGACTGGCCAATGTATGTTCACCTTGTATGAGTCATAACTGCTTGAACCTAGGGTACTGAACTTACCATTGTAAACCCTGTTAACTATGGTACCTTGATCCATAAAGACTCATGAGCCGGGCATGGTGGTATGGGACACCGTGGTCGAGCTGTCGGCCTACGCTGGGGCCATAAACCTCCTCGTAGTGACCAGTGAGCACCTAGTCTCGTGAACAGATTATGGTGGTATGGGACACTATATTCTAGCTGTCGGCCTACACTGATCAGGCGACGAGTCCTTTGTAGTGACCGCGAGCGTATTCTGAGTCTACGGGAGGCGACGACCCTTCAGTAGCAGTAGAGTACAGTAGGCCTGTATTGATAAGGTGATGGGGGAGCGGAGCAACGAGTGCGTGCAACAGCCCTGGCAGCCCTTGCAGCGACCTACGAAATATACATCGTATGAGATTACTAGGAGTGACGACCCTAGACAGGATCTGTTTTGGGATTGATATAAGGGAAGTACCTTAGTTTCCCAATCCTTCTGTTTGAATGGACTAATAATAACTTGAAAATCATATCACCATAGCATTGCATGTGCCTGAAAGATGTGGAGCACTCTAGGGAGTGTGGCATGCCGCGGTCGTAAGATGTTGTCGTATGAGGGAGATCGTCGGTGAGGGCATACATCACGTCATGTCATAATTGCATTAACAACAGTATTAGGAATGTTTGATTTATTGCTTTACTATTATCGCATGATTGATTTGAGAACATGTTAATCCTTGCTCTATTATTCCACTGAGTTAGCTACTCACTCCCACGTTACGGGACGGTGTTCCTGGACACCCACCAGACCCTTTTGTGATTGCAGATGATGGCGCGGCCTGCGAGGTGGAGCTGGACTTGATGATGATGAGGAGGATCCCTCCTTTATGCGTGTTCTGATTGACGGGATTACAGGGAGGTTGATTAGATACTTTGACACTTGTCATTTTATATTTTTAGCGCACTCATGTATATTCGTTTTGTCTACTTTTGGAGTATACATGTATGTATATAACCTGGTAACATATCCACACTCTGGAGGCATACAACAGTTTATATATGTTATACATACTATCACAGTCTTCCGTTTGTTAATTTAACCGTCTCTGGAGTATGATATGCTGTTCTAGCTTAATCTCACTCATGTTTAATGCGTTATCACAGACAACATTCAATCATACATATCTATGTTGTATAAATAACATTTTGAAACTCGGGAGTTGAGTTTTTGCTCGACCCCCCGATTTTCGGGTTGTTACAAAAGGTCACAAGGGCTAGGGCCCACCATAACGTTTATTTACATCCGGTCTATCCAAAGGTCACAAGGGCTAGGGCCCACCATAACGTTTATTTACATCCAATTTGTTCAAAGGCCACAAGGGCTAGGGCCCACCATAATGTTTATTTACATCCAAGCTATTCATAAGGTCCCTGGACTAGGGGGCCCACCGTGTTGTTCATTTGCCAGCCAACCTATTTACAAGGTCACTTGGACCTGGGGTGGGTGTGGGGCTCACCAAAATGTGTTTCACAAATCCGGCCCACCCATTATGTGTGTCCCACCTGGTTGAGGGTCCAGACCAAGTTTCAGCTGCATCAAAATTTCAGGTAAGCCCCAGAAAGTGTTTTTATATGTTTTAGGCATCTCTTCACATGATTTTAGACGGTATGGCCCACCTGAGATCCGTATACAGCTGATTTTTGGCAGGGGGCCCACTGCCCTAAGGGGCTTCCTAATGGACGGCGTGGATGTTTAAAACGCATCACGTGGGGCCCACAGCTGGGGCCGTGAGCCCCACCCAGTTCGTCCGCCCGCGCCAGCCGCAGGTGCTGCCTGCGTTGTGTCAGTAGCAGCAGCAGTTGTTGCTGCTTTTAATTATTTTTTTGTTTAAAATCATAATTTTTGTGATTTTTCTCCTGTGGGGCCCACATATGAAAAATCCAACCCATCCATTGGATTCTACGACTCCAGACAAGCCAAACAAGACCAATATGTGAGGTATTTCTGATTAATAGAAGAATTCAAATAGGTTTTTTAATGGCAATACCACTATTTCCTATGGAACGACCCGCTTGTTTATCAGATCAGCCTTATCTTTTGGCTCAATGCCTAAAATAATTTAAGAAAAAGGATGGACGGCTTGGATCATATAAATACATCAGGGTGGGACCTGTATGTGAGGTCCACCTCAAAAAAAATTCCCCTTTCACTGACGTTAGCACATACCCATGTCAGTTCACACTTCACCGTTAGCAGCCCCACAACGTCCAGCGTCCCTTGAACGCTGGACAGTTGGGTGCACATGCATCAGGGTGGGTCCTTCAACACAAGTATCATGGTGGGTCCCACATGGACGTGGCCCACCATGGATATACATATATGTACATTATATTATTATAATATGTTGTATAGTATGATGATTTTCTCCCAAAATGCGGTGGGTTGTACCGTTTGATGGATGGATAGAGTAGATTTTACACAATTGGTGGGGCCCACTACTTTTTAGGGAAAGATAAAGAGAGAGAGAGAGAGAGAGAGAGATACACGTGAGATAAGAGGGGAGGGTCCCCACCACTATGGGCCCTCCATGGTTACAACACATACATCGAGTGGGTCCCACAACAAGTGGGCCCTTAAATTTTAAAATAAAGGATGATCACCCACCTCTTGGTCTTCACCTTGCTCCCTTAGCCTCCTTAGCTCCTTTGTTTGACTTTTAACGGTGGTAGATGACGGATCAATGGTTGAGATGGGAGATGAATGGCTTGGATAGTAGGTTTTTGGGATGGAAAGTGGCCCACACAACTCACTTCTTTTTTTCTCTCCTTGAAAAGATTGTGAACGTGTGAGGCTTATGGGTTGTTTGGGATTTTGATTTTGAGAAAGAGAGAGAGATGTGATGGTTGAGAGAAGTGATGGGTGATGTGGTGATTAGGTGGAGTGATGGAAGTGATGTGAAAGTTGACTTTGGGTTGCTTGTATAAGAGAGAGGTATGGGCATGGCATGAGTTAGTTGTACTTGACTTGATGTGTGATGTGTACTTATTGATGGGACATCTCGTAGAGATTCCCTCATAATTCACAACGCGCGGTGTTTCTTCGAATTGAACGCGGGCCTACATCTCCTACCCTGGGTACGAGTCGGTGCACTAGTCGCGGCGACGGCGTGGTCGCTATGATATAGGTTTCAGGTCAAGTTAACTCTGATATGCGGGACTCGGCTTAGGTTTGGGCGTAAACGTCGAATACAGGTTGAAAGTTGTCGGAATTCGACCGGAAGGACCGCGGAAGAATACCAACGGTACGGTATAGGACACGGGTCTTATAGAGGACCTCTCCCGTACATCAAGAGGTGGAAGAAAACCCCAGTGTTAAAATCCACCGAACCTCGAAACCAAGTTTCTCACAAACTATCACAGCCACAACCCCCCAGGCGCTGAAACCATTAATATACTTGGAAGGAAGGATTCCATCCTACAACTCGAAGGCAATCCTATGGCATTACACAAAATGCGTTGAAGTGGACAACAATGGGAGGTACTTCAGGAGAGATAACCAGAACCCAAAAGAAATCTGGGGAGCTTTGTTGGGAACCACCTGCAAAACCGACGCTGCTTATAACATAGCAGCCCAACTCAAAACCATTCCTGCACAAATATCGATCTGGGAACTATTATACACATCAAGATCGCATCGAGAAATCTTTGCGAAGATCCTGAATGATGCCCATATCTCCCCTGACATACCCCGTGAAATGGTGGTAAGTATGATTGGACAACTCCTCGCACCACGAGCCATCACTTTCTCCAATGATGAATTACCACCTGAGGGTCCTAAACATGAGTGCTCACTGAACATAGTGGCCCGCCACAAGAATTTTAAGATCTCACTCGTGCTCATTGACAATGGATCCAGCCTTAATGTTTTCCCTCTAAGGACTGTCGAACGTTTAGGGATAGAACCGTCCTCTTTCAGACCCAACACCATGAGCATCAGAGCTTTCGATAATTCCCGAAGGCAGGTTGAGGCAAAGATTGACATTCAGCTACAAATCGAACTAGACCTAACCCTTGTCACATTCCAGGTCATTGACATCCCTGTCTCGTTTAACCTTTTGTTGGGGCGGCCATGGCTCCATGCTGTTGGAACCATTCTCTCAACCCTCTATCAAAGGGTTAAATTTTCTTCAGGAAATCGAATCATTTTAGTATTGGTCAAGCCAGAAACTGTCCTACCAGTAGTGATTAATATCCCAGAAACTGACATCCCTATGATCGACATCCAGCACGCGGAGGGCGATGTATCATATCACAGCTTCGAGTTCAAAGTTGTAAATTCAATCGCTAATCCTCGCCCCCTTGATACTGAGTATGTCATCCCGCCTGCCAAATGGTTAATCTTGAACTACCGTACCGAGTTCCATAAGAAAGGTATAGTAGTAAAGCCAGCACGCGCCAACATGCAAAGACAGGGACTGGGATATCAACCGACACCAGAGGATCAAGTTGAAAGGCCAAAGAAGAGTCAACCCTTCAAGTGCACACCCGTCAAGTTCATCAAGGCTAGAACAATTTGTGGAGATATAATGATTCCCCTTGAGGACCAACTCCAGCAACTCAAATTCTCTGAACATTCCAACCCGAAGTCTGTCTAGCCACCCATAAGATGGGACAAGATTCTCGAGGCACCAAAAGCACATCTGACATAAGGGTCAGAATCCCCAAACTCACCACATGAGATAAGGGGCATGGAAAATGATCCGCCCACGCAGGACCCAGAACCAGGAATGCCCCTTAAAAGGGATACAGGTAAACCCAGGGAGACGCCCATTCCCGCGCACAGTCAAGGGGACATGTCCCCACCACCAGCCCAGCGGTACAAGGGGCAGAAGCAGCCCATCCACTAGATTGACAAGGGAAAGTGGCCTGCCCTTGACTAGACAAACGTGAAAGTCCCATCACGAGAGGAGTCAGAGGAACCAGAAGAGCTCCAACTCCTAGGTGAAGAGATCGAATCAGATTTTGATTCTGAGCCCAGCCCAGCAGACATCATGGTCATCAAAGCAAGTGACCCACAGGAGCACACAAGTCCGGACAACAGGATTGGAAGGGGGAAAGAATCACCATGGATGGCTATCCCCCTAATAATCGAGTCGGTCGGTGAATCCTCCATACATGCCGACCTCAAAAAAAAATGCCAATGTAAATAGCAGTTTGTACCCCGGACTAGGACAGGATCATTCTTAGTTCACAACACCATCCTGTTCAGGACCCCCAGGTGACACAAAAAAAATCAAAAAAAAATTAAAACACAAAAACATCATATATTCCCAAAAGTACAAAAAAATCAAATATTTCTCAAAATCACAAAACATCAGAAAATCTTCAAAACACAAAAATAACAAAAAAGCTTTCAAAAACCACTATGTTGAATATCCCATGCACATCGCAGGAGATAGAGGTCGACTCGTATGATTTCGATCTCGAGTTCGACTTCGAGCTCATGGGTTTGGATGACGCCCCGGATGAGGGAAATGATGATACAGCTTTTGAATTCGAGGACTCTCTCAAAAAATTTGAAACAAAGGCCAATGTTGTGGCAGATGACTTCGAGGTTGTAAACTTAGGGTCAACAGAACTCCCTAGAGAGGTGCGCATCGGACGATCACTCTCCCCGGAATACAAGCAGAGGATGATGGAGTTTCTGAAGCCAAGGTTGTCCAACTTTTCTTTCTCGTACGAAGACATGCCAAGGCTCGATGAGGGTTTGGTAGTGCACCACATGCCAACAAAGTCAAACATGAAGCCTGTAAGACCCATATCATATACCGTACAGTTCCGTAGGCTTCCGCGGTCTTCCTGGTCGAATTCCGGCAACCTTCGACCTTTATCTGACATTTACGCGCGACCCTGAGACGCATGCCTTCAACCAGAATCGGCTCAACCCGAGACTTGTACCCTAGCGACCTCGCCGTAACCGCGGTTTCGATGTCGCATCTCGCACGTCGAGGCGATACCCAGGCCAGAAGAAGTGGGCCCGCATTCAGTTCGAGAAAATGCCACACATTTGTAAAATCCCAAGAGAATCTCTACAACCTTTCAAATCAATCCCACCAATCATGTCAAATGTCAAGTACACATCACACATTAATATCAAGTACAACCACCTCTCCTCTAAGTCAACTCTTTCTTACAACAAGTACACACCCTTCACCCATCACCATCCCTCTCCCCATCACTCACATCACCTCCCTCTCTCTCTTACAACAATCTCTCTCTCATCTCTCTCTCCCTCATTTTTCTCCAAGTAACCCACGACCATGGTTCCCATGGGAGAGAGTAGTGTGGCCCACCTTTCTACCACCCGATTCTACCATCCTAAGTCCATCTCAACCGTCGGAATCATTTCCTTGGAGATCTAAATCGTGTTGGTGGAAGAAATTCAAGAAATCAAAGGTGGGTGCTTCTCTCTCTCTCTTTTTCATTTTTTTGTGATGTGTGGCCCACTTGGATGGACCCCACCTTAATGAATGTCTTATCCAAACTGTCCAAAACATGGGGGCCCTACTTTGATGGGGATGGGAAAGCACAAATACCATAATGAAATAAGTGGGTCACGCCCGTGTGGGACCCACACATTGATCAACCTATGAACGCAGTCCGTCCAGCGTCCCTGGACGCTGGACGTGTTCACTGGAGTGTGAACGCACAGTGGGGTGTGCTGGCGTCAACATAGAAAAAATAAATAAATAAATAAAAGAAGGGGAAAAGAGTGGTTTTTGGGTGGGTCATTCATGTAAGCCCCACCTTAATTTATAAGTTTAATCCACACCGTCCACTCCATTCCCATGATCATTTTAGGCGTTGAGCTGAAGAAAAGAAGTCAATCCAACTATCTGGCGGGCCATAGCTTAGAAAACAGTAGTTTTCACCATTTAAATGCACTCTAATCTTTCTACACCTTCACAACATATTGAATATTGGGCTTGTTTGGTTGATCTTGAGCCATGGAATCCAACAGCTGGGTCTGATTCTCTGGATACGGGCCCCAAGTATGAAAAACCATGAAATTTCTCTTTTTAAAAAAAAAATAATAAGAGAAAGAGAGCAGCAGCGGCTGCTCTGCTGCTGACTCGTCAGGTGGCTGGGACGGTCCCTGGTCGGCCGTGGGCCCCACCGTGATGTTTATGACCATCACCACCGTGCATTTCGTGGCCCCTTTAGGGTAGTGGGTTCCCTTCAAAAATCATTCGTATATGGAACTTGGGTGGGCCACGTTAGGGAGCAGCAGGATTGAACGTTTGCCACTGAAACCTTGTTGTGTGTCCCAGAAGTTTTAGATTAATATGAAATTTGTTTTCCTCTTCATCCAGTGTCTGTATGACCCTATCAACGGTTTGGAAGGTGGATAAATGTTATGGTGGGCCCCGCATGAGACCCACTGATGTAAGTGTTTTTCCCACAACATTTGGTCCAGATCTGGACAGTGGCCCCCACCAAATACCTACGTTGTATATTCACACCGTTTGTCCAGCTGGGGCCTACACGTGATGCTTGTAACCACGTGTGGATCATACATGTGGACCCACTTGTATTGGCATGCAAAACCCACAACGTCCATCTATTTTTGTGCAGACGATCCATCTAATGGACGGTGGCCAGTACATGCAGCTGGCAGCTGCAGACATCAGCAGGCCAAAGGGCCCTGACCATGGGGTATTGTGTACATCACATCATGGTGGGAACCTACCATGATGCGTGTGATATCCACACCATCCATCTAACGGTGGACCCCATTCAGATGGGACGCACCTTGATGTTTATATGCAATCCACCCCATCCATGCAGGGGACGTGGAGCCCACCTTGATAATGAGCTGAGTATAGCATGTGGGACCCACCTTGATGTATACGTTTTATCTGCACCGTCCAAGGTGATGGACAGTACTGTGAACGTCACTTTGATGCATATATTATATTCAAACCGTCCTTCCTTTGGCGCGTGTGGGGTCCACCCACACGTGTTGCACGTATGGGTTGGACCCACCTTGCATATATGTATTTTTCATCCAGGCCTTGCTGGATGCATTCCCAAATTCATGTATCTTATATTATAAGATAATATAATATAATATATATTACAATATTATAATATTATAATATAGTATAATATATATTATAATATTATGATACGGCCCCACCTTGACGTGTATATTTTATATCCACGTCGTCCAACTGTTTTGATAGGACCCATTTTGGATGTATGTGGTCCATGCAAGCAGTCCATCTGCTTTGCCAGCATAAGACCACCATGATGTATTTATTTCATCCATACCGTCCAGATTGTGCTGGACGGTGCTGGATAATGTTTGGACGGCGCTGATTTACTTAGACAATGTTTGGATGGTGCTGATTTACTTAGACAATGTTTGGATAGTGCTGGTCATCATTAGTGGGCCATGTGCCCCATGAAATGATGGTGTCCAGTGATACACATATTGTACTGTAATTATTGAAATGATTTTAGACATAGCCTGAGCTTCCCTTGAGGCCCTTTGTAGTGGATATAAGGCCCATCGGTGCGGCCCATCCATTGAGGCCCACCTTGATATATTTTGTGGCCCATTTAAGAGGCCCACTTTGATATACGTATGGTCCATGTGATGTGGCCCACTTGCCATTTTTGTGGCTCATTATTAAGGCCCACTTTGATATATATGGGGCCCATGAGATTAGGCCCATCTTTATGTATTTGTGGCCCGTTGTTGAAGCGCACTTCGATATATATATGAGGCCCATGTTATAAGGCCCACCTTGGTATTTGAGGCCCATGGGTCGGGGCCCAATGAGATGTACATAAGGCCCATTTCAATGTGTGATCCAACCATGATAAGTGTATTGTATATCCGCACCATCTAGCCGTTGAATGGTGGGACTCACCCCGATGTATGTATTTTATATCCTCATTATCTACCTGTCTTGATGGCATAGGGCCCACTTCCTGCATGTGCTGGGCCCGCCTACACTATACAGGCCCACCATGTTGTGCATGTTTCACCCATACCGTCCACTTGTGCGGCCCATTCATTGTATTTAAGAGGCCCAATAAATTGTATTTGTGGCCTATGGGCAAGACCCATTGTGATATGTACTAGGCCCATGATGTGTAGCCACTTGAAGTATTTGATGCCCAGGTACGTGACCCATTTGATGTATTCAAGACTCATGTGTAGGGCTCACATGCTGTATGTTTGAGGCCCATGTGCAGGGCCCACCTGGCATGTATATGAGACCCATTAATGCAGTCCACTTGATGTATATTGAGGTCTATGGGTCGTAGCCCATTATGATATATCGGAGGACCATAGGTCGTGGGTCATGATAATGTATATTAGGCCCATGTATTCGGCCCATTGTGATGAATACCAAACCCGTGTATGAGGTCATGGGCCCACTGTATGTTAAGCCCTATGTGGGTCACTCCTTGGGAGCAATGTTGGTTAAATGTCCACATTGATGGGTAATTATGGTTAGATGTCCTCATTGTGACCTTCCCTTAGGCCTTGTTAGGCTCATTCTCTTCGTGGGTTAACCCAAATAAGTGGGCCCCATTCACCATAGAGGGATGGCTCTGTGCTATCAGATTTGATATAACTACGGTCGAAAGTCGATCTTTACATTATGGTCGATTGGTTGTCCATCTATGGACCTCGCCTTATCTATATATGCTGATTATCATGACCGATCAGTGATGCTTATCGTCGGTGCTGATTACTAATGCTGATTATCGGTACCGATTCTGATTCGTCGTGGCTGATTGCCGATTGCCAATCGAGGCCGATTACCGATTCTGTTTTGTCGTGACCGATTGTCGATTTCGATTGTTGGGGTCCAATATGATGCACGTGCCACCCGTATTTGAGACCCGACGTGATGTGTGTTCAGCTCGTGTCTAAGGCCCATTGTGATGTATATTTAGGCCTAGGTGATAAGGCCCATTGTGATGCATTTAAGGGCCAGGCGAAAGAGCCCATTGTGATGTATTTATGGCCCATGGGCAAGGCCCATTGTGATGTATTTGTGGCCTATGTGCAAGGCCCCTTGTGATATGCATTAGGCCCATGATGCATGACTCATTTGATGTATTTGAGACCTAAGTGTAGAGCCCACATATCATGTATTTGAGGCCCATGAGCAGGGCCCACCTGTTGTGTACATGTAATTCTTGAGTAAAGCCCATTGTGTTATATATTAGGCCCTCGTGTGAGGCCGTGGGCTCATTATATGTTTAGATCTGTGAGGGTCACTCCTTGGGGCAATGTTGGTTAGATGTCCACATTGTCGAGGCTGATTATTGATACTGATTATGAGTATGTGATTGCATAACATCATGATACATGCCCATACGCATCATTTGTATGTTTGTTATGAGATGTGGTTGACCATTGCATACGTCATTGAGTATATTGTTATGAGGCTCCCTGATAGGAGAAGGTTATCTCACATAAGCACACGACATGCGCAGGATTGATGCATGACTGGATTGTATGACTCATGCATCTTACATTGTGTGTTGTGATTACTGTAGGCCCTAGTGACATCAGGGTCGTGGCCTCCACAGGCATATCGTGGATGGGCAGATGGGATATCAAAAATCTGTTCTAGCATCGGGCTGCTATAGATGGCCCTAGGTGAAAATTTCTAAACACCCTCTTGGTACCAGAGGACACCCCAACGTCGAGACCGAGTGGATACATGAGCGCCCGAGTGCCGAATACCAGGAGGTCGCGTCTCCCACTGTGCCGTGGTCGGTTGAGAGGGGGTGTGGCCTTACCCGCCCGAGCACAGGGGGCATTGCTAAGCTGAGTCTGACCAGCTCGAGGAATGGGTCCGCTATCCACGTGCCGAATAGGTATTGGCAGACTATTGGTCAGGCAGATAGTGAGGTTTCTTACGCTCACTTGGACTTTACGGCTAGGGAGAGCGACAGTACCATTTGGAGTGTAATAAACCCCAGTGATGATCCTGGAGAGGAACCGTACTGATATGTGGACTTATTGAGTGGGAGTTGCATGCTCATTCATTCATTCATTCACTATCTACTTGGGCTAGTGGTGCGCAACTAATTGTTGTGTACCTTCGTTATGGCAAGAATTTCGGTTGGGCGTGCGACTAACTTGAGATCAAGAGTTTACCACGTTGAGTCTGACTATCCAAATTTAGGTATGGGACTGGTTTGGATAGAAGTCCCTTGTGGTGGACCCCGTAACCTGCTATACTATGTACTATCATCCTGACTTCACATTCCAGCATGGTCATATCATTCGCATCGCATAATGCATTACAACTGCATGCATATGGCATTTTGGGTTGCTATGTTTCTACACTTATATGGCCTAGATAGACTTATCAGGATTTGTATATTGCACTACATCTTCGGCATCTGACATTTGGCTCTTTATGACTTATCATCGCATAGCTATTATATATTGTGTATTTTGATATTAATTAACTTATGGACTTGTCCATACTTTCGCTTACTCTATTATCGTATGGTTTGTGATCTTGTCAGTATTTCTGCTTACTCTGATAATTCATAATTTCATCAGTGTTTCTGCTTATTCAGATATTGTATGGTGTATGGATTACTAGTTTTTCTGGTATTGTATGATTCTGACATTATATTGAATACTTGACACTTACCTTGTGCACACACTTACACCACCCTCTAAGCTTTCTATAAGCTTATGCACGATAGATGCGTGCAGGTGATGTTAGGTTGCGGCAGTGTTAAGCTTGGAGAGTGCAATGGTCTTCTAGAGCTTGATTTTCGATCTATGTATTTCCCTTTCAGCATTATACTCAACTGATTATATTAGTGGATATGTGATGGTAATGTTGCCTGTGTGAATTGGGTAATCATGTGGTTATGCTTATTACGAGTTAAATATAAAAAAAATCCTCCACGTAGGATCCCAAGATCGGAATCTTGTATATGAATGCTAGGAGCCGAGAATGGGGTACTATGGAGGTTGTCGGCACCGGATTCGGCGATCGGAATTCTTGTGAATCCGATTTCTGGGTTTGGGGCGTGACAAAGCCTGTCAAGAAGAAGCTACGGAGAATAAAGCTAGAATGGGCCTTAAAGGTCCGTGATGAAGTCATCAAGAAATACAACGCAGGATTCTTGGTAGTCTCCAACTACCCGTAATGGCTCACAAATATCGTACCAGTTCCAAAGAAAGACGGGAAAGTCAGAATGTGCATCGACTTCAAGGACCTTAACAAAGCAAGTCCTAAAGACAACTTCTCTGTCGCACATCGATACGCTGGTAGATAACATCGCTGGACACACGATCTTCTCCTTCTGTAACACCCTGAAAATCGGGGGTCGTGTAGAAACCCGACTCCTGAGTTCCAGACCATCATTTATGCAACGGAATATGATTCAATGTTGTCTGAGTTAGAGCATTCACATGAGTAAGATTATACCAAAAATGTAATTCATACTCCAGATCCAGTGATAAAACGTAAGCGAAAGACTATCATATATATATCACTGTATGAAAACAAAATAATCTCAAACTGTCTCCAAAGTATAAATACATCTCTGAGTCTCATATACATGTCATAAAGTAAAAATAAATGTCAGGTGATAGTCCAACTAGTATGTCCTGCCGATCTAGGTCACCTACGCAAAGCCGTCAGTGAACTGTATATACGAGAACTCGTCCTGGTCCTCGTCATAGTCCGGCTCCGCGTCCTGAATCACATTACCACCTGCATCTAAGACAGGGTCTGGTGGGTGTTGCAAACAGCATCTCGTAACGTGGGAGTGAGTGATCAACTCAGTGAAATAATAGAGCAAAGATTAGCATGTTATCAAATCAATCACGCGATAATAGTAAAGCAATCAATCAAACATTCATAGATACTGTTGTTAATATATGCATGAAATGACATGATGGATGCCCTCACTGACATACTCCCTCATGCGACACCATCTACGTCCGCAGCATGCTTTCTTTTCGCAGTGCTCCACATCTTCCAGGCACATGCAGTGCGATATGGATAATGATTACCGGGTTGTTATTAGTCTTTTTTATACAGCAGGATTAGGAAACTAAGGTACCTTCCTTATATTAATCCCAACACAGATCCTGTTTAGGGTCGTCACTCCTAGTAATCACATACGATGTTATATTTGTAGGTCGCTGCAAAGGCTGTCAGGGCTGTTACTCGCACTCGTTGCACCGCTCCCCCATCACCTTATCAATACATGCCTAATGTATTATCGTCGCTACGGAAGGGTCGTCGCCTCCCGTAGACTCAAAATACTCTCGCGGTCACTACAAAGAGCTCGTCACCAATCAGAGTAGGCCGATAACTCGAATGTAGTGTCTCATACCACCACAATCGGTTCACGAGTTAAATGTGCTCACTGGTTACTACGGGGAGGTTTGTGGCCCCAGCGTAGGCCAATAGCTTGACCACGGTGTCCCATACCACCATGCCTGGCTCATGAGTCTTTATGGATCAAGGTACCATGGTTAACAGGATTTTCAATGATAAGTTCAGTACCCTAGGTTCAAGCAGTTATGACTCATACAGGGTGAACATACAATGGTCAGTAGGGTTACTTGACGGGCTCGACTAGTACGAGCGCATCTCAAGCTGAGCGACATGAAGTGCATAAAATACTTCGTATGGCCTAACCACTGCCGCCAACTCAAAACACGACTCGCGTTCATCGATGCGTCTTTCGTAGCAAATAGAAGTCAACCACGAATTCAATCCATTACCGACTGCCTGGACTAGGTCATAACCCCAAGTATTTGTAAATCCACATCAATAATCATATGAGAGTAATAGAAATGAAATACAATAATACAAGCATGTTAACACATGTTATAGCATACAAAGTAAGCAAATCAATCCAACACATGTATTCCATACATATAAGGAAATCAATTCTTATGGCAAACATGATGGAAACCATATACATCCGCATATTAATTGAGAATTGAATCTCAAAACTAATTTACAACACCATTTACTCAATACATACTAATACAAACATTTATACATATACTTAGTCTACACACTTTAGTCTACATAGCGTATGTCGACTCAAAGTGCGCATTAGGGCGAATCTCTTCGCCAAACAGATCATGCACGCATTCCTAGTATCCTAACATGACAAATAACCATGACAAATATTTCAGAAAAATATGGACGTAAATAGTATTTCCTACAAATGACTAAAATACCTTAAATCTCATATTTTCCATACGCAGTCGAAATGAAAAACGGACAGCATGTTCTACATGTCAAACGGCGTACTCGTCGATAATCTACTATTAAACGACATTGAAAGCTTTGAAATCAGTCAATCAAAGCGTCTAAAATCCACACATTTCGCCTTGAACGTGTATCGATTCGAATAGAACGTATACGCTTCGTCAACGGCGTAACGGTGACCTAATGCACAAGATACGTAAGCTACTTCGCTATTGAATCAAAGGAATCCTTAAATTAGCAAGTGGTTAGGGTTTTCTTACTTAAAAGTGCATTGAAAATCACCGAAAAAGTGATTTGAATGCGTTGTTTTGGTACGTGCAAAGGATGGAGCAAACGGCAGGAAGTCCTCTCACAAAGTCTCTCACAATCTCTCACTTTCTCTCTCTCTCTCTCTCTCTCTCTCTCTCTCTCTCTCTCTCTCTCTCTCTCTCTCTCTCTCTCTCTCTCTCTCTCTCTTTTTAGGGTTTCAAGCACATTCGGATGGGAGAGATATGAGAGGGTTTAAAGCCCCTATATAGGCTAAAAACTAACCTAAATAGACTTGGAAACAAAGTATACTTGAGTTATAACCAAATCGGGACTTTTCCGATCCAAAAGAGCTTTTCGGGAGGTCCCCTGGCCGAACGCAGTCGAACTTAAGCTCATGCCTACTAGATCTTGGTCACACAAATTTTTCAGACCGGTAGAGTTCCTAGATCGCACGTGGCGGTCCAGTTTCAGTTCAGCGGTCATCGTACCTAAATTAGGTCTATAAGTCTCATGATATGAAAGAGAAATTTTTCCTGATCCGAGGGTAAAATTTGACTGAATTCTGATGGTCAGAACGTTTAATAATAACGCACAAAAACTCGTGCCAGATTTGGAATTAATTTCCTAAACTTTATCCATTTCTCACTCTCTTCACTCCAGGCTCAATGAAATAGCATCAGAACATCGGTTGGGCTTGATTTTCGAAACGATTGTCAAGTCCAGCTAAGCGGTCATAACCGTCTAAGATTGTAGACATCGGACTTTCGACGTGCTGTTTAAATCCAATACGGAGTTTCAGAGGGTTCATGAGAGCAAACGGGTTTAGAGTTTAATCCTAGATTTCAGGGTATTATAGCGTCATTGATTCTACAAGTTTTGGGTCTTGCAGAACGTATTTAAAGCGATCAATGCTAATTTCATAGCTAATCTAGCGTAGCACTAGTTAACTTACGTTTATTTTCTAAAGGAATTAATCCTACGTGATTTTTGGTCGAGTTGGTACACGAGTTTCTGTACAGATTTTTTCGAGGCTTTACACCTTCATGGATGGTTTCTCAGGCTACAATCAAATCAAGATGGCCCTCGAAGATCGTGAGAAGACTTCTTTCATCACACCATGGGGAACTTTCAGCTATCAGGTTATGCCCTTCGGACTGAAGAATGCTGGAGTTACATATCAGCGAACCATGACTGCCTTGTTCCATGACATGATAAACAAGGAAATGGGAGTTTATGTGGACGACATGATCGTCAAATCTCGCACAAAAGAAGGACACTTTAAGGACCTGGAAAAGCTCTTCGACAGGTTGGAGAAGTTCAAGCTCCGCCTCAACCCATAAAAGTGTCTTCGGTGCAACCGGAGGCAAGGTATCCGGGTAGATGAGACCAAGACCAAGGCAATCATCGAAATACCACAGCCCAAAACTGAGAAAGAAATTCGAGGCTTCCTCGAGAGGATCCAGTATATCAGTCGATTCATCACACAACTCACGCCTGTCTGCGAGCCCATATTCAAACTCCTACGGAAGAACTTGTCAAAGGAATGTAACACCCCGACTTTTCAGGACCCGAGTACACAACCCGTTTCCCGAAAACCCGAGTGTTAACTTTAAAGGATGGCCAAATTCAAGTGTACACATTTTTTTTCTTTCATCAGAGTGAGCAGATGAGCGTAGTGTAGAAAAATTGACATAAAGGAAAATTTCATTATCATTCAAATATACAAGAAGTTGTCCATAATGACTTATACAAACCAATGTCTCTGAATTTAACAAGTATAAGATTTATAAGAATTTAATACATGAAGAATAACAGAAAGCATATAAATATAAGCAGCAAGATCACGCAGCTCCTCCAGGCAAATACAGTCATGCATCCCTGGCGATCGTATCCTGCTCCTCATCAAGTCTGGACATGCATATCACTTAAACTACCTGTACGACCTATACGGTTGTATATTTGATGGATGAGTGGCCAACTCAGTGTGAATTTCCCTCAAGATTACACACCGCCGCATTAGATAAGAAATAGTATAAAGCATTCAAACAACCAAAACAGAGTAAATGCAGTCTTCTTAGGTGCATGGATGTATGAATGCAATCATCGCCCCAAGAATGCTCATCCGTGCGGACAGTGGGCCGTCACCCATGCAATCATCGAACCTGGAGAAACATCACCCAGTCGGAACAATACGTGCCATGTATGCATGATTAGCAAAGTCATTATTAGTCCATTTACAACCAGCTAATTTAGATAAGCTCAAAGGTCACTACAGGGAGCATATGGCCCAGCGTAGGCTGACAGCTCGGGCATAGTATCTCATTACCACCATCCCTGGCCCATGAGGCTACCATCTTAGGATGTTTAATGGAAACCCGTCGACTAGTGGCCAATCATATTACAATATATGGGGCTTACCACCACATGGTTGCACGGTGTAAAACATCGAACCCATAAAGAAAAAATACCAGAATAAAGCCACATAAGGAGATATCAAACAAGCCTCATAGGGCAATTATCAAAATAGGCCACATAGGACGAGTATCAAAACCATGTGATAAAAGACCATCCTTAAAAATCATTGGACACAACAACCCTGGATGGTAGGCCCACATCAATGATCCATTTAGACCATCACTCAATGACCAACAAGTCGAAGGTCCATTTTAATCATAACCAGTCGGGTTACATCCAAGTATGGGTGTACATTTATAAGTGGGGGTTTTCCACTGATGTACCAGTTTAAAGTCCAGAAGAAATCCACAAATAATTCATGAACAATTATACATAATGAACATTAAGCATATAATGTAGCAATTCAATTCCAACAGTTAACACATGTAATTTTAAGAGAGAGATGTCAATTATAAATTTAAATAAAAACTATAACTTAAGCTAATGAGAAGATGGAAAGCTCAAGGGGAAGAATTATCACCTTATACTTGAATCGACAATTGATATTGCTAGGAAGTGCGTGTACCCTTAAAATCAAGTCCTACTATAAATCAGGAACTTGTATAATTAGATCCAAGCCCTACACACTACCAAGGGTTTGGATTACTTAAGTATAAGATTTCACCCTAGAGTTTATGTTTAGGTTTAGATTTTTGGATACACTTTCTAATTGATGTGATATTGATATTAATAATGGTACTAACTAAAATAATAATCTAATAATGGCTAATCTAATTATAACATTAAAATTCTTAGTTAATAGCATTAAAATAACCCTAATTGCTATAACGGATAGGAATAATAACTATATTATTGATAACTAAGGAAATTAACGATGAAACTGATTAATGTAAAGAGATGAAAAATCTCACCATTGATGACCCGGTTCTGAACCGAGTTAACTCAGTTCAACAAACCTTCCTCTCCTCTTCTTTCTTTCTCTTCCCTTCCTTCTCCCCTCTCTCTCTTTTCTTCCTTCTTCTCCTACTGGCTGGCAGCAGTAGGACCAAACCCAGCCCAAACCTGACTGGACTGAGTCAGCAACTCGATGGGTTGGGTAGCATCATGGTGCAACTGCACCACACGCACCCTCCCACTCTCTGGTTCTCTCTTCTTTCTTCTCTCATTTTCTTCTCCTTCTTTAACTTCTTCCCTGGGATGAACTGGGCCCAACCAGGTCTGTTCAACCCAACCCAATGACCCGGCGAGTCGCAACAGCAATCTAGATGTGCTGAGTTGCTGTCGCACGCACCCACACCTTCTCCTCTCTTTTCCTTCTTCTTTCTTCCCTCTTCCTGCTTCTCTCTTCTCTTTCTTTTCTGCTTCCGGACAATCCAGACGTGGTTGGACCCATCACAAGGGTGGCCCAACACGATAGACTCGGCACGCAGTTGGCCCGAGTAGCTCGGTGCAACAGCTAGTGCGGCACTAGCTCGAGTCCACCTGAGTCCTCTCTCTCTCTCTAACTCTTTCTTTCTTTCCTTTTTCTTCTTATTTGCACTGGTTGACAACTACTGGACCAGACCGCACCCAACAGCCTCAGTCCAGTGGCACCAGCAGCACCGTTAAATGAAGAAACGATCGGGGAAGATGGTGCGACTCTAATGGTGGATCGAAATCCGGCGGGTCTTTCCTCATTCCACTTGTTGTGGACCGATCTAATGGACCCCAGTAAGCTTGGAGAATAGAAGAAACGAAGCTCAGATGAGCTTTTCTTGATGGGGTCGAAGGTGGAAGGGAAACGGCTGGTTTAGTGGTGGTTTGAAGAAGGATCTGAGAAGAGATGTTTTCTCCTCTATTTGTAGAAAAACGTAGTTCTCCAGAGCCATTGGATGCGATTTGGATGGCTGAAATCGAAGCTCTAACGAAGTCGGGAGGAGTTAGCTCGGTGGGTTCAAGGGAAAGAGGAAAAACGGCTGCTCTCTCACTCATTCTCTTTATGAAGAGAAAACCTAGCATGGATGGCTAGGATTGGTTTGAAACGGACAGTCGGGATGCGCTGAATTAAAGGGCTGGGATTGGAGGAATCCCCTCACGTGCGGATCGCCCTGCTGGAGTGCAGACAGTTTTCACTTTCGAAAACTAGTGTTTGTAGGAATTGTTTGGGTCGGTGCTTGTCTGCATGAAAGTATACTTCAACAGGAGAGGCCACCTAGGGTTTGTTTAGGGTCATCGTCTGGCCATGATGAACGGTCCTGATCATTGAGAGGGTCCCTCGGGGTGGGCCACAACACGCCTCAAACGGATGGCGTCCGTTTGCTGTGAAAAACAAAGGCAGAGAGAGAAATCTCTCCCATTTAAGGAAATGGCGGGTTAGCGCCGTTTTAACTGGTCTAACGGTCCCATGCACGTCAGGTGCTTTAACACCGGTGTATATGCACACCAATGTGGGGCCCACCATAAAGTGTTTGGCCAATCCACACCGTTTGATCGGTTCTTTCACTCATATAAGGCCATGACCTCGAGAATGGGGCTGACCTAAATCTTCAGTGGGCCATACTTCTTAGTTTAAGGTCCTTCTTGGGGTTCTCATCAATCCGACGGTCGAACCATCTCGAAATCGAACATCAACGGTTAAAAGGTATTAAAGGGCCATTTGTAATGCTTTTGTCCTATATCACTAACCGATACTAATATTAATATAATTTATTATTATTATTTTTTTTTGTGTATTATTTGTAGTTACAACGTTTAAAATCTCATATACATATGTAAATAAAATTTTAAATAATAACATACTACTATATTCATGCTATTGAGCATATACTTATATAATTTATAATATACAATTTAAAAATGTCTAATGATTTTTGTATACATATTTATGAAAGATATTTAATACTACATTAGTATTTATAATCCAATTATATACTGTAAAATTATTATCCATCATGTTTAGTCAATATAATTTTATTTTTATAATATTTATTTACATTATATATATATATATATATATATATATATATATATATATATATATATATTACTCTTATTATAATATATTTTCATACACTTCTATATGATAAGTAATTTATCAAGATACACCTATAAATTTTTTCTAATCTATGTTTGTGTGAAATAAATAATTATACTTATTAAATATTATATGCCTACTGGATGATTTGATCCATCCATCGAGGTGATCAAAGTCGTAACAATGGGTTACGCTGATGACATGATGGTTTGTCTCAAAGATTAACAGACGGATAGCCTAATACATAGGTGCAAACTGCTTTCAATAGTCAGATTTAAACTAGGATGAACGTAAATCTTAAGTCAGGTTTGTATTTATACTAAGTTTGGTTATATGGTAACACCCGAGTATTGGAAAGTACGGGATGTTACAAGGAATGGAATAACGACTGTCAAGCGGCCTTCGACAAAATCAAAAGATATTTGCTAAATCCTCCGGTGCTCATGCCACCTACTCTGGGTAGGCCATTGCTCCTATACATCTCTGTCGTAACAAAAGCAATCGGATGTGTCTTTGGTCAACAAGACGATACAGGAAGAAAGGAGCAAGTAATCTACTATCTAAGTATGTGATTCATAAGTTATGAAGCTAAATACTCCAGCTTACAGAAAACATGTCTCGCCCTAGTCTGGGCCACGCAATGATTGCGACAGTATATGATCGCTCATCCGGTCCTTATGCTCGCTCGCTTGGATCCGTTGAAATACTTGTTCGAAAAACTGGCACTAACAGGCAGGATCATAAAATGACAATTATTGCTCTCCGAGTTCGACATCACCTATGTCACTCAGAAGGTAATCAAGGAGCAGGCATGGGCTGATCATCTAGCAGCACATTCTCTGCCTGACTATCAACCACTGAAGACCTTCTTCCCTGATGAGGATATCCTCCTAATCGAGGAAGAAGAAGAAAGAAAGGCAGGAGAGTGGAGACCCTTCTTCAACGGGGCTGCAAACTCGAAAGGAAGTGGCGTAGGCGCCATATTCTACTCTCCCGAGGACGTTCCAGTTCCCATATCTAGAAGGCTAGCATTCCAATGCACCAAAAATGTAGCTGAGTATGAAGCACGTATTGCCAATCTAAGAGAAGCCATAATCCTTAATGTAAAGAAGTTACGGGTCTACGGAGACTCGCAACTCATCATTAATCCGACGAACGGCAACTGGAAGACCAAAGATGAAAAGCTGGTCCTATACCACGTCTATCTAGAGAATTTAATCGAAGAGTTTGAAGAAATCTCATTCTCTTACATGCCTCGAGTAAACATTCAATTTGCAAACGCGTTGCCTACCCTCACCTCGATGCTGGAGATTCCAAAAGGAGTTGCTGAATGGGAGCTCACTATTGAACTTCAGGAGGAACCGGCATTCTACCTACAGATCAATGAAGCGGAGGTACCCTCGAATGATCGGCCGTGATACACAGACATCAAGGAATATCTCGAGTACCAGAAGTACCCGGAAGGAGCAACACTAACAGATCGTCGCACCATACAGAGGCTAACGGCACAGTTCGTAATCACTGGCGACATCCTTTACAAGCGATCCTTCAATCAGGTCCTTCTCCGCTGTGTGGATGAAACAGAAGCAACACACGTCATGTCAAAAATCTACGAAGAACTATGCAGCTTACACATGAATGGACACATGATGGCAAAGAAGATCTTACAAATAAGCTACTATTGGCTCACAATAAAGATAGATTGCTACAAGCACATCAGGAAATGCTTCAAGTGTCAGGAGCATGCAAAACCAGATTCATGTCCCTGCTTTCGAACTCTACAACCTAACATCACCATGGTCTTTCTCTGTATGGGGGCTAGGCATCATTGACAAAATCAGCCCCAAAGCTTCAAATGGGCATGAAAACATTATAGTGGCGGTAAACTACTTCACCAAATGGATAGAGTCAGCATCTTACACCACCATCACATCATCTCATATGGTCAAGTTTATGAAAAATAACATCATCAGCCGTTATGGGGTCCCACAGGCCATTATCACTGACAACGGAACTCCGTTCATCAATAAAAGGATGGGCAATTTCCTCGACAAGTTCAAGATCCAACGCCATCGATGAAGCGCCTACTGCCCTCAAATGAACGGTGGGGTCGAAGCTGCCAACAAAACTATCATCCGCATACTAGAGAAAATGGTGAAAACATACCGCGATTGGTCAGAAATGCTGCCCTATGCACTTTGGGCCTATCGGATGTCTATACGGTCTGCTACAGGCACAACTCCATATGAGCTCGTATACAGAATGGAGCAGTATTACCAGTCGAAATCAAAATTCCATCACTTCGGATACTATTAGAAAGTAAAGTCGAGGAAGGTGAATGGCTGCAAGCAAGATACGATCAACTGCATCTGACAGATGAGAAGCGCATGCGAGCTCTAAGCCACTCCCAAAGTTATCAAAGAAGGATCGCCCGAGCTTATAACAAAAGGGTCCACAAGCGAAGTTTCAAAGTCAGCGACATGGTCATGAAGCACATCCTACCGCCGCACCTACCAGACCCTAGAGGGAAGTTTAAACCCTCATGGGAAGGACCACTGATCATTCGAGAAGTCCTCCCATGTGGCGCTCTTCGACTCACTAACCTGAAAGGAGATCTTCCTGAGCCCATCAACGCCGACAACGTGAAAATCTATCACAGATAACCCTACCTGACTTTGTCAATGATTACAATTGTGAAGCTGCATCCATCATGTCCTAAAAAAAATCTATATCCACCACCTCCACTATCAGAAACACCAATCGTCCCTCTCACAAAAAAAGAGAGAAAGTAGAAAGAAACAAATAAAAGAAGAAGAAGGAAAGCGAAAAAAAATAAAAAAAATCTCAAAAGAACCCCAAAAAGAAAGAAATCCATCCCCAAAACCTCCATGCAGCTTATGATTGTACCCAAAGATAAAAGATTGGCAGGCAACCAGTTGGATGGCTATGAAGGAGGTCTCTCCTTCTCCTCCATCACTCCTGGTGCTCTAAAGAAAAATGCATGAAACAAAAAAAAAAAAAAAAAAAAGCAAGGGGCATGCCTAAGCAAAAGGGGTGAGTTGAAAACCTGAAAAGGTAGCTCGAGTAAAAACAGCGGGCATGTAGCGGACTTGGTGAAAACCTAAAAGGGTGCCAAGGGTAAAAACAGCACAGCTGCTAAGGGGCAAGCAAGATCAAAAATCCGAGAAGTAATAAAAATCCGAAAGGGTGCTACGGGCAAAAATGACGGGAAGAGTTAGACGTAGTGAAAACCTGAAGAGGCACTATGGGTAAAAACAGTAAGAAATGAAAAAAGAGGAGAAAAAAATAAAAAGTATAGGTACAGAAGAAGCCAAGGCAGTAAACATCATAGTGAGATACAAAGGAAAGATCAACTGCGGATCAGTTCTCTATCAGACTCTGCTCAAATCCATGGAATGCGATCACTGGGCACCCTCTCAGGAAACCAAGACCTTAAGAATATAACCTAAAATACTGCATACAACGGAAGCTAACCCCGAGATTCTGATCCTAATCATCCAAAGCATAAATCCAAGCACAAGTGAACACTAACATTTGGCACAAACAAATTTTTTTTTCATTCCTTTAAAATTTTCTCACAAGTACATATTCTTCTTTTTTTACAAAAGCCAAAAACACAAAAAATAAGGGTTTCATGCACACATATCAAAGCAGTTGGTCAACATCGGGAACCACGGATAAGCTCCTATCTCTCATACATAGACAACCTCTGCCTGAGCCTCTCTATCTCCATGCGTAGGTAGAAGACCTCATCTCTTTAGGCAGTGTGTTGTAAGCATACTTTCATCATACCGCCGCCCCGCTGCCAGCTGGCGGGCCATATCCTCATAGGTGTGGAGGAGAACAGCAATCTCAGAGATCAGGTGACCATGTGTGGAGATGGATCAATGAAGGGGGGCTCCTTAAATTCCTCGAACAAATCAATAACGCAAGAAGAAGAGGAAGCGGTATCGCCCACCATGTTCTGATCAGCAGCCCCATCCACCGGATGCCAACCAGGTACCTGTCGATAAAGTGACTGCTCGACCACCCATCGCTGGTACGGTATTGTCGCTAGAGGAGGAGCCCAAGACTCCAACTCCAACATCGTCACATCCAAAGACCCCTGCCACGAAATCTACACTCGCCTATATAAAGCAGCTAAGTTAGAAGGAAGAGAGGCGTGTCTAAACCCAGAGAAGGAAAACTCTAGAATGTCTTGCCAGAAGCCAAACTGTCGAAGGAACCGTATGAGATGATAGGAGCAATGCCCTCGCAGGCCGAGCAACAAAAGAGGAGTGCGAGCAACACTACAAATCAATGGCAAATGACAAAGCCAGGTAGCCTCTCAGCTAACCTCCCACCCTCGAAGCTGAGTAAGCATATAGTGATACAGCGACTCCGTAGCCTCGACACCAAGCGGAAGGCCATCAAGCAGCAAACACAGCACGTCTCTACAATAGGAATCCGGCCACAGAAGCTGAGGGGTCATAAACAAATGCTCCCACAACCAAACCTACAAGAAGATGCAAGTCAAGCTCAGGTCATAAGCAGATGACCACGCCAGGCAAAAGAAAAAGTAAAGGATAGAGCATACCTGAAAAAATAAGTAGCAGCCTCAGAGGATACGAGTGCGTCCAAGGGAACACTCAGTCAACCCTAGAAAAAGCTCTGCCATCACCACGGATATGGTGCTCCTACGGTAGAGGACCCTGCAGAAGACATCCAGCAAGGCTACTAGCAAAGATTTTCGCCAACCAGAGAAGAGCAGCCAGGACATAAAATATCAGCGCAATCAAATACTGAAGCTAGCGATCTGATCCAGGGGTACCTTGAGAAGCAGCACAACGATCATACAGGACCGAAAAAGAAAGCTCATCAACCCTCCCCTCCACAGTAGGCAGAGCAGTGTGAAACCCAAACCAGGAGGCCAGATCTGATGGACGAACCGGCTCGAATGAAGGAATATACGGCTCCCGGACGAGAGGAAGGCCAGATAAGCGAGAAAACTCCTCTAATAAAAGGCCCAGCTCTAGGTCATTGAAGGAAAAGCGGTTCAGGGAAGGAACCCAGTCATATAGCGTCGTACTCAAGAGTTGCCAATCAAGGAGAACTCGGTGAAAATGAAGAACCTCTCAGAAGCCCAAGGAACTCAGCTCAAAGATCTCGGACTCGGTCAAGCTCTCTATCCAAAGGCGCAAACGCTCTGAACAAGTATCGCGAGGCTGCAATCGACAGGTCCGGACAGGCACACCCTCCACGATCAGAATCCTCGAGTCAACGGGAGAATCACCAAAAATGGGCATCCCCTCATCCAGCAAGTCTATCTCATGGTGCTGAAAGAAGCCAGCATTGCTCATCGCATCACGCAGAGTATCATGAAAAGCTGCAACAGGTGGGCCGGAGCCTCCCACTACTGCCACGTCAGGAGCTGCCTGAAACACATGAGTCGCAGGAGTTGCAGCACCTAGGATCTCTCAATGGCTAACCAGACTGACACCCTAACCCCGACTGTGACTGCCTATCCCAACACTGCCTCGATATCTGTGTCAAAAATATGAGCTAAGCCATCTGCAAGAAAATCATCACCCGCCAAACTCAAGCCGCATGGGCCACCAAAATAGGGCCCGCCATGCATAGAAATCTGATCCATCCCATCCACACCATCCACCATCGTCGCACCACCATTTACACCATCCATGGACATCGGTCCATCAATCAAGCCATCTCCTACTACTACCACATTATCCACACCACTCAAACCATTCGTCCCAATATCCATAAATCCCGGTGGCTCATCTACCATGAATCTATCAAACCCATCAAAACCACTCATCTCATCCAACCTAACCTCACATCCTCCATTAATGGTGATGGGAGTAATGTCATAAATGGCATTGATCTCCCCAAAAGAGCCCAGTACTCCCCCACCAACCTCCATAAACTCATCCATAAATGGGTCCCCTCCACCATTATTGGACCCACCTACCTCCTCACCACCCATAAATCTATCAATCCCCTCATCATGACCAGCCATAGTCAATACCGAAAAGAAAAAAGTGGACAAGGGAAGAAAAGGACAAAGAGAAGGGGACAAAGAGAACTGGACAAAGGAAATGATCGGACAAACGAGGACAGAGAGGAATGTCCAGAAAAGACTAGCAAGAATGAACATGAAGGAGAGATGCTTGCTGGAAGAAAAGATAAATGGAGGCGGTACCCTGATTACCCCCTGCGGTAACCCAATCACCGCTTACGGACCTGTAATTTTTGTGTCATTGCTGCAACGCTGACAGAACAAAGCTGAAGAGAAAAAGTCAGCAGGTGGCTGTCGGACTGCCGCCCGAGCCCACTTTCGGCTAAATTTTGGGCAGGGTCCATCTAGGCAGGGAAGGATTTTAGAACAATCATCCATACACCCAACTGAGATCTCAAAGGCACACAAAAGCAAAGATTAAAAGGGAACAATGTCGACAAGTTGAAGTCTATAAAACAGAAAGATTGTACATCGAAGGATACATGAAAGCAAGATGCAACAAGCTAATCATCATCAGGAAGATAAGCATCAGTATCCTGGCGATAGAAGTAGGCCCCAAAATTTCTCCTCCAGCAAAACGCGCACCCTCACTAGGAGTATAGCCAGGTTGTAAGATTGAGCCAATACCGTGTTGCTCACACCAGGAACTGTACTCCCTAGACGGATCAACAAAGGCGCAGCATCATAGCCCTCTAGTGCAACAGTCAGCTCCCTCTTGGGCACCGATCTCCAATCAGAAGGACCAGACGGTGGACTAAGTAGCACCATTGGAATACCAGTCAACTGCCAGAAAAGTCTCTCTCCCAGGTACCATTTCGTCATACGAGGATCCTCAAGAATAAGGTGTCGACGAGAAGCCTGAAAAGCTTCCTAGGCCCTAGGAGTAAGTGCCGCGTTCGACCAAAGATACGGCCTGGACAAGAACTACAAAAAGAAAAAATTAAAGGTTGAGCAGAAAAAAGCAACACATGGGCAATACGGGAAAGGGAAAGAAGTGGTTAAAAAATAGACCTGTACGAGATCGCGATCAGAAAAGAACAAACCAGATCATCCCCAGAGAGAATACTGCAAAGATGAAGATCGAAGAAAATACCTCGATGACTAGGTAAAAACTATTCAGGGATCAGCTAATGCAACGGTTGGCCTTATCCAGCCCATCGTACAAATGGGCTAAGAGGGCCGCATTTCAGTTGTACGATGTGGGGAAGGTGATGTCTGTCACGAGCAACAACAGATGAGAACTCACCAGCTCATTCCCGTGGTAAAAAATCATCGCACCTATAGTATACAAAATCAGGGCACGTGCCTTCACCACAGCCGCCGCTTCGGTCTCGGGGATGCGTCTAGCAAAGTTCGATGATAGCCAGAGGAGTTTAAAACAGGGACCGGTAAAATTTATTGCGTCTGGCATCATCCCCAATAGACCCATCCAATCGTCCTCAGTGGGCACCGGCAGATCATCCTCAAAGGGAATAGATCCCCCGTCATATCGAAGTCCTAGCTGCATGCATATATCATATTGGGTAATACCTCACTCACCAAAAGGAAGCTGAAAAGTATAGGTCTCAGGGTGTCATCTCTTAGCCAAAGCAAATAAGAGAGACATATTTATCCGACTCAAGCGGACCCGGAATAGGTGAGCTAATGGGGTACGCTCCAAGACCTCGAAGAACAACGGCTGAGGATCCTGGAACCAATCAGGCCAGTGCGTCCTGACACCATGCCCTCTTAAGACCGCAGGTGCACCCCCTTCTTGGGTAATGTCAGACAAATGCCGGTCCTCTTTGGGTACATAACATGGATCGACCAACTGATGTGAGGAACTGGCCTCATTCTTACCACGTCGAGGCATGCTGCACATACAAAGTATCTGAGTAAGTACCCCAGCCCAAGGCCCATTTCTAAAAGCCCAAGGCCCATTCCAAAAAGTCCATTTCAAGGCCCAAGTCCAAAAGATCAAGGCCCACTTCCCAAAAGTCCATGGCCTATTTCAAAAAGCCCACTTCATGAGGCCCATTCCAAAAGGTCCAGTCCAGGGCCCATTTCAAGAAGCCCATTTTAAGAGGCCCATTTCAAGGCCTATTCTTAAAGCCCACGACCTCAAAAGCCCATCTTCAAAGCCCATAAGGCCCAAGCCCATTTTGAGGCCCATTTCAAGAAGCCCATTCCAGAGCCCATGTCAAAAGCCCATCCCTAAGACCCATTTTCAAGGTCTATCCACAACAAATCCATGCATTTGGACATCTCAAGATTGTGAGGTGGGGCCCACTTAGAAAATCTCATCCATCCATCGTCCACAAAATGGTTAATCATCAAAATCTACGCCATCCACACACTTAAGTGGGCCTCAGACCATCCATCTGACGATCCAGATCATCATCAAAAATTTTTAAAAAATAAAATAAAAAATGAATAAAGGGTGGGAACCCTTTTCTTATCACACCCCACTCCAGCATAAAAAGGGGGGAGGACAACAAATTTTTTTAACAGTCCAGCCAACCGTATGGCCCAAAACAAATCAGTCCAGCAAGATCCAACGGATCAGATCCAACCAAGATGGCCCAGCATATCCTGATCATGGTCCTCTTTGAACCCCAAGGAAGATACAATCCACCAAAATTTCCAAAGAAGATGACCCGATAAAGATCCAGCAGAGATTCAGGGGCCAAGATTACCTGAAATGGAAAGAAAGAAGAAATTGAAAAGAATATAGATTGAAAAATTTTCTTCCAAAAATAGATCTAGGGACCACAATGGGTCCCTGGACGTCCCAAATACAAGAATCAAATAGAGGAGGAGATGACACCAGACGGACCAGTGCACTGAATGGACCAATGGGCCAAACGACGGACCGGCGGTAGCCGGACTGTCCCCCGCGGCAGTCCGACCGCCGCCCGACAAAAGCACGCACAGGGGAGTGGGCCTGTTCCCTAGGCTGATGGGAACGACCGATTTATCCCTCTGACCGCTGAACAATATCCAAAAGAATTTCCAAAAAAGCCCCAAGTTTTCAAAGTGGTACTAAAACAGCCCCCAATTTTCAAGGAATACCAAAACAGCCCCTAGTTTTCATTACCAATACAACCCTCAGGTCTTCAAAATTACCAAAACCAGTCCCAAAAAAAAAACCAAAACCCCAAAAATGTGTATATATATATAATTCCAAAGATCTCCAAAAAATCCCAAAAATTTTCTAAAAAAAAATCTGAAAAATTCTAGAAAATTCCCAAAAATCCAAAAAATCCCAGAAAATTCTCAAAAAATCTCCAAAAAATACCAAAAATTGTCAAAATAAATGCCCAGTGGGTATGGCCTCAAAAAAAGGCCACTTCTTCCAAACTCTTTAAGCCCCATTAATTTATTAGTGGAGGCCGTCTGACTTTTTTACAAATAAAAATCGAACGACGACGTCCACTCGCAAAATTGAATGGATATTTAAAAAAAAATCTAAAAAATATATTTTTTTAAATAAAATCCCCAAGGAGTCTAACTCCAGAGGGAATAGCTTTCAAACAAAGTTTTCAAAATACACGCGGTGCGCAGTACACTGAGGAATCTTCCATATTTTCCAGTTACGGCCAGTGCACACAACTAAATAAGATTCGATCTCTTCCGGTTTCCTCGAAGGACAATTGAATCCGTACATGATACATGTACGATTGGCCCGATCTATATATCTGGACAGTCGTACAAATGCTAGTAAATAATGGATCCATCTATGGAAAGAACCATCAAACTCGAAGTGACGGCAATCTATTGTAACCAAAGTATCAAAATCAACAGTCTGTATAGAAAAAAGATTACTCGCATATACCTAGTCCAGAATTTTTAAAAAATTTGATCGAGTCCAATTCGGCGTAGTGAGCTCCCCATAAGGCCGCACCAACGCACAGGGCAGCTAACCACTTTGATGACTAAACAGACTGAATACTCTTAGAGTGATTACGTAGCGAAGGAACAACAAACCAAACAGTACGAAAATCCTCGTAAAGCCGCGATAAATGCGCAAAGGCCCTTACTTTTCAAACTTACCCTCCAATGCTATTAACAATCTGATGTGAAAGGATTGTGATTGTTGATCCGTAAAGCCACGACGAATACGCAGGAGGCAATCACAACGTTTTCCTCAACCATCGTGATGTGTGCAAGTCATCTCTTTTTCAAACAGTTGACTGATAATGATACAATGGCAGGCAATAGATTCAAGTCACTACCCTTTTTCTGACCAGAAGGGTGGGGTGTCCACTCGCTTTGACCTTCAGTTGCTCGTAATCTCGGTCAAAGAGGGGCATCTATAAACACCCCACCCAGGCTAAATCTTGAGAAGGTTAAGACTGTCTGGGAACCATGATCATACCTTAAACCAAACCCTAATCCCAGCCTAAACCGAACCCTAACCTAAAGTCCCCAAACCCCCAACCCACAACCCAAAACTAAGATCCAAACCATTCAACACACATGCAACCCCGCCTATACCCTATACCCTAACTAAGACCACCTTCACCCAAGCCGAAACCAGCTTTTCTAAGGTGAAAACCTCAAAAGGAGACTTCTGGGAGAACCCACACAATGTACAAAGTTTGCACATACGAAATTAGCCCCAATGGAGCCCAGGCGATAGTCTGACTACCACAAGCAGTAGTCTGACTACCGCCTGCGGTACTTCAAGTGCCGCCGCTCGCGGCTCACGTGTGGACAGCTGTCCCAGGGTTCAAAAGTCAACTTTTCTTTAGATTTACCCCCTCAGCCTTCACTATTTACCGTTTTACAGCCTCCATAGCAAATGAGAGAGTGTCATGTCTCCACAACTAACCATAACTTGCCATCTCAGTTTTTACCCCTCTCAAACTCAGAAATTCAGCAACGCCATTGGAGAAGGCTATAAATAGCCCTCTCCTCTTCTCATTTTCACACAACAACTCTTCACTTCCAAGCTTAAGTGAAAAGGAGAGTGAAAGGGAGAGAGAGAGGGAGAGAGTGAGGGTGAGGAGGTGCTCCCAAGCCTCAAAGTCTAAATTTTTCAGCCATCTTCTTAACCCACTCTCTTGCCTTTTAGCCACCTTAACCCCTCAACCTAGCTCAAGTGATCATGGTCCAAACCACATCCTAGCCTACTCGAGATCAAGCCAAGGATTTATTTACATACAAGCATCCATTATGACATTTATTCCCTTCTTAACCCCCTCTTTCTCTAGATCTTTAGTGAACATATGCTCTGTGACTTACCATATATTGGATCCTTTCACATCAGAAATTTCTAGTAATCTAGTCCATTTCTTTATCTTTACATAAGCATCATCACATCTACTTTCTAAACACATCGTTGGACATATGCTTTGTGGCTTGTCGAAATCTCAAATCTTACCACATCAGAAATTCACGGTGTGCCTAGTCTCATCTCGGCCACAGCATCTCGCATCCCTTGAGATTATTTTACCACACTAAGTAGAGACCGTATATGTGTATGGGTAGAGAGGGTGCCTAACTCCTTCCCTCTTTGTAATCGAGGTCCCTTGTCCGGAATCCCGGATCGTAAACCAGGAGTCAATTTAAGGTAGGAAAGTCTTCAAATTTCCCTCACCTTACGTATTTCGTAGTTCTAGCCGACCACGGGATTTTAAAATTTTTCGACAAGTGGCGACTCCAACATTCATAATCAACTTATCCCCCTATCAACCCATTACAAATACAAAATCAGCGTCGGCGTCAATTTTCAGTGTCTACAATTATCTTAAAGAAACCAAAGAACTGAGGCTATTTTACTCAGAATTTCTAACAGTATTGGAAGGATATACCGATGCAAGTTAGATATCGAGTGCAGGAGATAACAAGTCCATACAAGGCGGATATTCACCCTATGAGGTTGTTGAGGGTCAAATATTGCATATTAGACCCCAGATATTGTCTGGATTTACGAATATAATGCTGTCTAATGGCTCGTTTTCTCATTCTTGTGTGGCAAAGTGATTTTATGAGCATGGATGGAAAAAGGACGTTAAAAGTTGAGATTTAACGATCTGATGACACCAAAGGCAAGGGACACACTCCAGGGGACCAAGATTGACAGATATACACGGTCAGAAATCTGAGAAAACTAAGAAATTGAAGCTCAAGTGGCTTGAAACGCATCCAGAACGCAAGATCACGGGGTTTTCAATATCGGTTCGGCTCGAAACTTCATACGTGGCCTGAGGACCATAAATTAATCGTACATGTCAAAAATCATCCATTGGATCATTGCGGAAGTGGCCTAACGGGCAGATCAGCCCATCAATCTTCAATTTGGGGCCCACCCGCCAGCTGGATATGCTTAATAAGTGTTCTGCACGGTTAAAATGAGATTTTGAAGAGGATGGACGGAATGGATTTCACATAAACATCACAGTGGACCCCACGTGCGACGTGCGCGTACACAGCACGTTCGCACGCGAGCCGCACCGGACCAACCAACGGGTCAGCGCAAGCGCTGACCCGTCTCTCTCTCCCTCTCTACGTAAGGAGCAGCGAACGGACAGTTCTGGTCCGTTTTGCAGACCTTTGTGGGACCCACACGTCACCCATAAGGAAAATCTGACCCGTTCACCGTGTAGACAGCCGCGAGCACTACAAAACCATGTTGTCACTTTTCACCCATGCATGCACATGTGTGAGATACAGAGGCCACAAAAGGGCTGCCCGGTAGCGTTCAAATCTGATCTTTTAGTGATTTCTTCTCTGGGCCACATCAATAGACGTTCAAAACCATCCATTCTTGACTGAAATTTCGTTCTGAATCCAATGGACGGGGTGGATTTTTTAGAAAATACTTCTGTGGGGCCCACCGATCACAATAGCAAAATGGTACGAAAGGTTTCGCACCTCCGCGAAAACTGACTTTTTCAGGCAGTTTTGGCCCACCATCTTTGATCATATGGCAGATCTGAACCATCTATCATGTAAAGGACCCAAGAAAGTACTAAGGGACGGTGTTTCTTTGAAATTTGAGCGAGGAAAGTGGCGTGTTTCGAGGTACCGAACTTGGCTGCGAAAATTACACTGTGTCCTGCTACAACTCTGTCACAGACTCTAGCCTTCCAGCAGCTATAAAAGGAGGTTTTGGACGTGGGAAGCATTCATTGAGGGTCTTGGGAGGAAGAACAGAGGGCTCGAGCTTGGGTTTCAACGTGGGCAGAGGAGAGAGAGAGAGGAGCTTGGTTTTTTCTTTCCCTTTTCTTTTTCTTTTCTTTTTCTCTTTATTTATTTGGATTGAGCCCATCCATGGCAGGCTAAATCCTCCTAGCTAGGGCTAAGAGGTGAAGCTTGTAGTGAGATGGGAGATTTGATTTTATTTAAATTTTAATGCATGAATTGACGTTGATTTTAGTTAATTAATATGGGAATGTTTTAGGTTTTTAATGGTCTGTTGTGACTGAAATTACAATGGGTCTGCAATGGCTTTGAATATTTCCGTTCTCTTTAATGTTTATGATGTCAGGAAGCCCTGTTGTTCACCATAGCCTCCTGGGCATGGTCGGATGACGGTACCCTTCCTAACTTACATACATGTGATTGGGTGGTAATTAGTTTGATTCTGTTGTTTGTCATAGTCTTTGGGCATGATTTGGTGATGGAATCCATTCTAATTTATCTTCCTTTCATCTCTTTGAAAACTAGATCAACGGCAGTTCAGTAATTTTCATAATTTTTGACGCAAGCATAAATTCTCCCCGATCTCTACAAGTGGATCCTCTGAATCCCTAGTTTCCTATCTCTGATTTGTTTCCTAAGTTTTAGATTAATTATTATACAAATATTCCACCATTGCTAATTGATTTAGAAATCATCTTAGCCTAGTTCTAGTTCTAGATAATTTTAGATAACGTACAAGTTTCAGTCCCTTGGGATTCGACCTCGGTCTTACCGAGTTATTACTACATCACAACCCTGCAATTGGGGAGTGAACAAGTTTTTGGCGCCGTTGCCGGGGACTGTTGGTTACGTTTTTCTTAAATTAATTAGTTTTAGGATTAGTATAAGATTAAATTCAGATTTTCTTAATTTTTAGAAATTAACTTGTCTTTCTTGTTTTATAGGCTTCTAAGATAGTTTCTAAATTAGTAAATTCTGTCTTAAATTCTTCCTTTCTATTCTAGATTTAGATTAAGATTTATTTCTTCTTTTTAGTGAGATTCTAATTCTAAATCTTTTTAGGAATCCTAATTTTGTTCTTGTTTTAGAATTTTTCTATAAGTTCTTGTTTAGGAACTAACCCAATTTTTCTGTTTTATAGGAAACTTCTAATTTAGTAAGCTCTTTCTAATTCTTCTTTCTTTGAATTTTTTTTTTTTTCTTCTTTTCTCTAGAAATTAGTTTATCTACTCTTAGAAACTAACTTATTTTGGTTTGTTTTGCAGGTTTTTTAACTTAGGAACTCCGATTTGGTAACTTCTCTCCAACCCTCCCTTTTCCTATATTTTTATTTTCTTTTTTAGGTTTAAGTTAGAATTTGAGGGCTGAGTGTGTTTTATGACCCATTGGGCACGCGACAACACTCGACGTCTCGTGACTGAAGGAGGATTAGTTGAGGGGTTGACTGTCCATCGCAGGACTAGACACCACTTGAATTCTCCTGAGTTAGAAGACGTTATGGCTGAAAATCAACCTCAAGCACTACCCCAACCAAGGGTTGAGGAAGTACATGATGAGAATGAGGTGTATCAGGCACCCCCGCCTCGTACTTTATGAGATTATTTACAACTGGCGGGGGTGAGTACACCCTCATGCATGATTTTTCCTGAGAATACAGGACATATGGACATCAAGCCAGGGGTTATCCAACTCCTTCCTAAGTTCCATGGGCTTGAGTCTGAAGAAACATATTTGCATCTGAAAGAGTTCGATGAAATCATAGGCACCTTATACTTTCCTAATGTATCTGAGGATACTATTAGGCTGAAACTCTTTCCATTTTTCTTGAAAGAAAAAGCCAAGACGTGGTTACATTCACTGCGTCCTAGATCCTTGGCACATGGAATGATATGCAGAGGGAATTTATAAAGAAATTTTTCCCACATCATATGACAATTACCCTCAGGAGAGCAATCATGAACTTTGCCCAAAAGGAAGATGAAACATTCTTCCAATGTTGGGAAAGGTTCAAGGATCTGGTTAATGCATGCTCACAACATGGCTTTGAAATATGGCGCATTACGAATTTTTTCTATGATGGGCTAACATCTTCCATGCGCCAAATGGTCGAGACAATGTGTAACGGAGATTTTATTAATAAAAATGTCGACGAGGTATGGGATTACCTCGATAGTCTCGCTGAAAAAACACAATCATGGGACTATTACCCAAGGACGAACACTACGTCTAGGCCGACTCATTCAAGGGAAAAAGGAGGAATATATCTCCTGAAAGAGGATAATGATCTTAACGCTAAGGTGGCCAATCTCACCAGAAAATTTAAGGCCATGGAAGGAAGGAAGGAAAAGGTTAATGAAAGTGTTTGCGGCATCTGTGATTGCAACATTCATACTACTGAAAATTATCCTTCAATACCTGCCTTTCGAGAAGTATTAAATGAACAATCTAATACCGTAAATAACTATCAAAGACCTTTCAATGGACCACCCTCTAATACGTACTATTCTGGCTGGAAAAATCATCCAAATTTTAGTTGGAGGAACGGACAAACTGCTACCCCTCAAGGTTTCTTCAATCAACATCCAAATCAGGGGAAATCTCAAGAAGAATTGGTTCAAATTTCCATACAAGAGCTGGCTCGGACCATGCAAGGAATTTCAAATTTTATGCAAAAAATAGATTCACGTATGACGGCTATGGAGAAAGGGATGCTTCCTGCACAAACAATTCCTAATCCGAAACCGCAATACAAGACAGGTGATCTCAGCTCTTCAAATCAAATGGGACACGCTAAATGCATCACCACTCTTAGGAGTGGGAAGGTTATTGATAAAACCCTTCCGGTGAGGCCCGAAAAGCCTCAAGAACCAGAAGAGGACAACAATGATGGATCTAGTGGCGCCGCACAAAAATTTAAACCGGAACCTCTAGAAAAGCAAGTTACTCCGTTTCCCCAACGGTTGGTTAAACCAAAACGTCTATCTAACTCTCAGGATATCCTAGAGGTGTTGAAACAAGTGAAAGTCAACATTCCTCTGCTTGACGTTGTAAAATAGATTCCTTCATATGCTAAATTTCTAAAGGATTTATGCACTATCAAACGACGAAAAAGTATTCAAAAGAAGATCTCCTTGACTGAGAAAGTGAGTGTCATCCTAAAACAAGATGTGCCGCAAAAATTCAAAGATCCCGGTTGCCCAACCATATCATGCGTAATCGGGAACTATTGAATTGATCACGCACTTCTTGACTTAGGAGCGAGCGTCAATCTGATTCCCTATTCGGTATACCAACAGTTAGGTTTGGGTGAATTAAAACCCACTCGAACCACACTACAACTTGCTGATCGTTCTGTTCATATACCAAGAGGGATCATCGAGGATGTGTTGGTCCAGGTGGATAGATTCTACTACCCTGTTGATTTTATCATCTTGGACACCGAACCCATCAATGATACGAGCACTCAGATTCCCGTCATTCTTGGTCGCCCATTCCTGTCCACTTCAAATGCAATTATCAATTGCAGGAATGGTGTCATGACTATGTCCTTTGAAAATTTGACATTGGAATCGAATATCTTTTTCAATAACGGCAGCAACTCAGAGGATGATGACGATTTCCACGATGTTAACATGATTGATTCTTTTGTGGAAGATAGAACGCCTCTCACCTTATCCTCTGATCTTCTAAAGACGTGCCTGGCCCACTCCCATGATCTTGATGATGATATAATTAGGGAGACATGTGCCATGCTTGATACTACACCGGTACTTGAAGTTAACCAGTGGAGGCCACACATTGAAGAATTGCCCCAAACTTATGTAGTGCCTCTACCGTCTAACCTCAAGCCACCGAAGCTTGACCTAAAACCTTTGCCCTCTAATTTAAAATATGTCTATTTAGGTCAAGATGAGACATACCCGGTGGTGATCTCTGCCCACCTGGAGAAAGAACAGGAGAGTATGCTCATATCTACTCTCATTGAGCATAAGGGAGCTCTTGGATGGACAATAGCGGACCTCAAGGGAATTAACCCATCGATTTGTACTCACCGTATATATCTTGAGGACAATGCAAAGGCTGTTCGACAATCACAACGTATATTAAATCCAAACATGAAGGAAGTGGTTAAGGCTGAGGTTCTCAAACTATTGGATGTGGGGATCATATACCCCATATCCGATAGTCAATGGGTGAGTCCAACTCAGGCAGTTCCTAAGAAGTCCGGGATCACCATCGTAGCCAATGCCAATAATGAACTCGTGCTGACCAGAGTTACCACTGGTTGGAGAATGTGCATTGACTACAGAAAGTTGAATACTGTCACAAGGAAAGACCACTTTCCTTTGCCCTTCATTGATCAAATCCTGGAAAGGCTAGCTGGTCATTCCTATTATTGTTTCCTTGACGGGTATTCAGGTTATAATCAGATTGAAATCGCCCCTGAAGATCAGGAAAAGACCACATTTACATGCCCCTATGGCACCTTTGCTTACAGAAGGATGTCATTCGGGTTATGTAATGCCCCTGCCACCTTTCAGCGATGCATGACGAGTATCTTTTCTGACATAGTGGAAAAATATCTAGAAGTCTTCATGGACAATTTCTCTATTTTTGGTTCATCTTTCAGCGAATGCTTAGCAAGTCTTAAATGTGTGCTGAAAAGATGTAAAGAAAAAAATTTGGTACTTAACTGGGAGAAGTGCCATTTTATAGTTCAAAAGGGAATTGTCCTTGGGCATATCATCTCGTCCAAAGGAATAGAGGTAGATAAGGTAAAAATCGATCTTATCTCTAACCTACCTCCACCCAAGAACATCAGAGATGTGCGATCCTTCTTAGGACACGCAAGCTTTTACAGACGATTCATAAAGGACTTTAGTCTCCTCTCTCGTCCTTTATGTAATCTTCTTCAAAAGGATACACCATACGAGTGGACTGAGCAATGCCAAGAAGCTTTCACTAAGCTTAAGGGCATGTTAACCACTGCACCTATCATGCAGCCACCCGACTGGAGTCTTCCTTTTGAACTTATGTGCGACGCCTCTGATTATGCTCTTGGAGCGGTTCTAGGCCAGAGAAAAGATAAGCGGCCTTACGTTATTCACTACGCAAGTAGGACTCTAAATCCTATCCAAGTGAACTACTCGACTACGGAAAAGGAACTCTTAGTCGTAGTGTTCGCTTTGGACAAATTTAGATCTTACCTGATCGGATCTAAGATCATCATTTACACAAACCACGCAGCACTTAAGTATCTTCTTTCTAAGAATGATTCTAATCCCCGCTTGATACGATGGATCCTTCTACTCCAAGAATTTGATTTGAAAATCAAAGACAAAAAGGGAATAGAGAACGTAGTGGCCGATCATCTTTCTCGCCTTAATACCTTTGATTCCCTTGAGGCGACCCATATCAATGACATGTTCTCAGATGAACAACTGTTTAGAGTCTCACATTCACCTTGGTTTGCTGATATTGCTAATTATCTTGCTACAGGTGCCATACCGACACACTGGACGTCACAAGATAAGAAAAAATTCTTTACCAAGGTGCGTAACTTTTTCTGGGATGATCCATATTTGTTTAAATATTGCCCAGACCAAATCTTAAGGAGATGTGTACCAGACGATGAGCATCAGAGTGTCATCTCCTTCTGTCACTCAAGGCCTATGGTGGTCACTTTTCTGCTAAAAAGACCACGGCCAAGATTCTACAGTGTCGCTTCTACTGGCCCACTATGTTCAGGGACACTCATGAGTTTTGCAAGGCTTGTGAGCTTGTCAGAAATTGGGAGCATTGTCTCGTCGAAATATGATGCCCTTGAATCCCATCCTTATTATAGAAGCATTTGATTGTTGGGGCATTGATTTCATGGGATCATTCCCCCAATCATTTGGAAATTTGTATATTTTGCTCGCCGTAGACTATGTCACTAAATGGGTCGAAGCAATTCCGTGCCGCAAAAATGACCATCGCAAGGTCATTAAATTTTTGAAAGAAAATATCCTGTCGCGGTTCGGAACGCCTCGAGCCATCATTAGTGACGGGGGCTCACACTTCTGCAATAGACCATTTGAGAGCTTAATGAAAAAATACGGTATCTCTCATAAGGTGAGCACCCCATACCATCCACAGACAAGTGGACAAGCTGAGATTTCCAATAGGGAGATCAAACATATCCTAGAGAAAACGGTTAACCCTGATCGTAAGGACTGGTCAATCCGATTGACCGATGCCTTATGGGCGTACCGTACTGCTTTCAAAACTCCTATTGGAACATCTCCCTTTAGACTTGTTTATGGGAAAGCCTGTCACTTGCCTGTGGAATTGGAACATAAAGCATACTGGGCGATCAAAAATCTGAATTTCAATCTGGACAACGCTGGCTCGCTACGCAAACTTCAATTAAATGAACTTGAAGAAATCCGGAACGATGCATATGAAAACTCGAGAATTTACAAGGACAAGGTGAAGGCATTTCATGATCATCATATTTTACGAAAATCATTCACACCAGGTCAAAAAGTCCTCTTATATGACTCTCGACTACATCTCTTTCCGGGTAAGCTTCGATCTCGTTGGACCGGCCCTTACATTGTTGTCACTGCTTATCCTCATGGGACCGTCGAGATAAGAGATCCCGACAATGGCAAGGAGTTTAAAGTAAATGGATATCGATTAAAGCCATTTGTTGAGACATTTGATTCAGAGGACATGTCCATGCCTCTGATTGCTCCTGTTTATCAGGACTGATCTTCTAGTCTGATGAAGGTATAGGTAGGTTTATCGCTTTCATAGGTTTAGGATAGTCGCTTTCATAGGTTAGTTAGTTCAATGTTTGTGGGTAACATTACTGCAAACCCTCACGAGACTACAACTCGTCCACTAGGGGTAACCTAGGGGTTTAAAGGCTTGTTGCATACGCTAAATGCAATCGAGAGCACCTGCAAAAGTGGTATAGGTAAGATTTTATTTTTGTTATTTTTATTCTGCTTTCTCTCTCATGCTGACAAGCTTCCATGCCGTGATCTATTGGAAACTCTCTTGATTCGTTATTAAGGTACTATCTTCCCATCACTTCTCATTTACTTTCGTTGTCCCATGTGCATTGCATGCTCATATCTTTTACATTGAGGACAATGTAGATTTTAGGTTGGGGGTGGGAGATTAGGTTTTCTAATCAGTATTTTCTTGGTCTTGAGCAAAAATTGTGAAATTTTTTAAAATAATTTTCTGAAAATTTCTACAAATTCGAAGTGATTTTGACAGATATCCCTAATTTAGATTTTCAAGATACATAATGGTGGATTTATGACTCTTGGATTCCGTATCTGTTAGATTTCATAGTTAAGTGAATTATTAATCCATGATTAGAAGTTGTAAACATTGATTGAATCATGATTTCAGGACACGTCTTGCTTACACATTAAGACTTCAGTCTGATATTGAAGGGTTAATTTGGAAATCACTAAGCACGAAAGGAACCAGTCTGAAATATCTTGCCATCATGGTATAAAAATTGGAAAGGTTGGATAATTAATCTTCACCATAAGTTTGCTCCCTATAGGTGTGGAGTTAATTCCCCATGAATGATATCTAAAAAGAGTCAGGTGTACGATCTTCACCATAGGTTTGCTCCCTATAGGTGAGGATTTGATTCCCCTTCCTTGGCATTACTTTGAATAGAAAAATCACAAGTTAATAGGCTAATTTATGAGGCAAGTTTTAGATTAGGTTTTGGTTGTCATGAATTTTCTTGTTGGTTACCAATGATATCATGAAATTGACGATTGGATCTCTTAATGATGATAAGTCGAGATACACGATACACCCATGGATCTTAATGTTTAAAATTGTTCTAATTGTTAGATTAATACTTTGAACTTGATCATGAGTTTACCGAACTTGAGTCCAGGAGAACATAATACACAACATCCATGAATCTTGGAATTCTAATACTTGGATTATTTTTCAAATATCACTCGGGTTTACAAAATCTTTTATATCAATCTCAACTCATTTTTCGCATATTTTGCTCGGGACTAGCAAAATGCTGGTTGGGGGTTGTGTTGAGGGTCAAATATTGCATATTAGACCCCAGATATTGTCTGGATTTACGAATATAATGCTGTCTAATGGCTCGTTTTCTCATTCTTGTGTGGCAAAGTGATTTTATGAGCATGGATGGAAAAAGGACGTTAAAAGTTGAGATTTAACGATATGATGACACCAAAGGCAAGGAACACACTCCAGGGGACCAAGATTGACAGATATACACGGTCAGAAATCCGAGAAAACTAAGAAATTGAAGCTCAAGTGGCTTGAAACGCATCCAGAACGCAAGATCACGGGGTTTCCAATATCGGTTCGGCTCGAAACTTCATACGTGGCTTGAGGACCATAAATTAACCATACACGTCAAAAATCATCCATTGGATCATTGCGGAAGTGGCCTAACGGGCAGATCAGCCCATCAATCTTCAATTTGGGGCCCACCCGCCAGCTGGATATGCTTGATAAGTGTTCTGCACGGTTAAAATGAGATTTTGAAGAGGATGGACGGAATGGATTTCACATAAAACATCACAGTGGACCCCACGTGCGAAGTGCGCGTACACAGCACGTTCGCACGCGAGCCGCACCGGACCAACCAACGGGTCAGCGCAAGCGCTGACCCGTCTCTCTCTCCCTCTCTGCGTAAGGAGCAGCGAACGGACGGCTCTGGTCCGTTTTGCAGACCTTTGTGGGACCCACACGTCACCCGTACGGAAAATCTGACCCGTTCACCGTGTAGACAGCCGCGAGCACTACAAAACCATGTTGTCACTTTTCACCCATGCATGCACATGTGTGAGATACAGAGGCCACAAAAGGGCTGCCCGGTAGCGTTCAAATCTGATCTTTTAGTGATTTCTTCTCTGGGCCACATCAATGGACGTTCAAAACCACCCATTCTTGACTGAAATTTCGTTCTGAATCCAATGGACGGGGTGGATTTTCCAGAAAATACTTCTGTGGGGCCCACCGATCACAATAGCGAAATGGTGCGAAAGGTTTCGCCCCTCCGCGAAAACTGACTTTTTCAGACGGTTTTGGCCCACCATCTTTGATCATATGGCAGATCTGAACCGTCTATCATGTAAAGGACGCAAGAAAGTACTAAGGGACAGTGTTTCTTTAAAATTTGAGCGAGGAAAGTGGCGTGTTTCGAGGTACCGAACTTGGCTGCGAAAATTACACTCCATGTCCTGCTACAACTCTGTCACTGACTCCAGCCTTCCAGCAACTATAAAAGGAGGTTTTGGACGTGGGAAGCATTCATTGAGGGTCTTGGGAGGAAGAACAGAGGGCTCGAGCTTGGGTTTCAACGTGGGCAGAGGAGAGAGAGAGGAGCTTGATTTTTTCTTTCCCTTTTCTTTTTCTTTTCTTTTTCTCTTTATTTATTTGGATTGAGTCCATCCATGGTAGGCTAAATCCTCCTAGCTAGGGCTAAGAGGTAAAGCTTATAATGAGATGAAAAATTTAATTTTATTTAAATTTTAATGCATGAATTGACGTTGATTTTAGTTAATTAATATGGGAATGTTTTAGGTTTTTAATGGTCTGTTGTGACTGAAATTATAATGGGTCTGCAATGGCTTTGAATATTTCCGTTCTCTTTAATGTTTATGATGTCAGGAAGCCCTGTTGTTCACCATAGTCTCCTGGGCATGGTCGGATGACGGTACCCTTCCTAACTTACATACATGTGATTGGGTGGTAATTAGTTTGATTCTGTTGTTTGCCATAGTCTTTGGGCATGATTTGGTGATGGAATCCATTCTAATTTATCTTCCTTTCATCTCTTTGAAAACTAGATCAACGGCAGTTCAGTAATTTTCATAATTTTTGATGCAAGCATAAATTCTCCCTGATCTCTACAAGTGGATCCTCTGAATCCCTAGTTTCCTATCTCTGATTTGTTTCCTAAGTTTTAGATTAATTATTCTACAAATATTCCACCATTGCTAATTAATTTAGAATTCATCTTAGCATAGTTCTAGTTCTAGATAATTTTAGATAACGTACAAGTTTCAGTCCCTTGGGATTCGACCTCGGTCTTACCGAGTTATTACTACATCACAACCCTGCACTTGGGGAGTGAACAGAGGTGCAGGTATATTTTGAGAATCTAAGAAACAAACTTGCATAACGCACTCAACTATAAAATCTGAGTTCATAACTGTAGCTACTACAGGCAAAGAGGCTAAATAGTTAAGGGATCTTCTATTAGAATTCTCATTCTATGTGAAGCCTATACTGGCTGTTTCACTTTATCGTGATAGTGAAGCCACTCTAGTGAGAGCCTATAGCGGTACCTATAATGGGAAGTCCAGACACATAAGTTTTAGATTAATTATTCTACAAATATTCCACCATTGCTAATTGATTTAAAATTCATCTTAACCTAGTTCTAGTTCTAGATAATTTTACATAACGTACAAGTTTCAGTCCCTTGGGATTCGACCTCGGTCTTACCGAGTTATTACTACATCACAACCCTGCACTTGGGGAGTGAACAGAGGTGCAGCTGTATTTTGAGAATCTAAGAAACAAACTTGCATAACGCACTCAACTATAAAATCTGAGTTCATAACTGTAGCTACTACAGGCAAAGAGGCTGAATAGTTAAGGGATCTTCTATTAGAATTCTCATTTTATGTGAAGCCTATACCGGCTGTTTCACTTTATCGTGATAGTGAAGCCACTCTAGTGAGAGCATATAGCGGTACCTATAATGGGAAGTCCAGACACATAAGTTTAAGGCATAACTATATAAGGCAATTGATTCAAGATAAAATCATTACGATCTCATATGTAAAGTCAAGTAATAACTTGGTTAATCCTTTTACTAAACCTCTAACGAGAGAGGTAGTAAGGACAACATCTTGAGGGATGGGGTTGAAACTTTTTACTTAAAGTTTCACCAGTGAAAGAAACCCAACCCTAACTTAGAAAATCTCTAAATATTGGGTTTAATGAGTAACAACAATTCACTGATAAGTGAAACGTTTCAGCACTAAATAAATTAATAACCTCATCTAGGATGATAGTGCTAGCCGTTATAAAATAGAGATGAGTATTATAACTCTTAATGAAGTCCAGTCAAACAGGACAAATGTTTTAACAGAATCACTGGAAGGATTTCACGTACGTGAATGTAGAAGTGGTATCGCTTCTCATGAGAGTTAGAGTTATCTCGGGATTGTTCATGAAACATGATAAGCACATGGTCATTGAAAGTGCTAAGCAAGATTATGAAGGAACACCTAACGTAGGAGCTATTATGTGTGTGGTATTTTTGATTATATCATATAGGAATAACTGGTTCAATACTGCGGCAACCAGAAATTTCAAAATAACTTTAAAATACTTACACTAAGGAAAGATTCAAATCGTAAGATGTCTTTCTTTATGCATAATAACTGTTATTATTCTGACAGAGTTTTTTTTTTTTGTTTTAAAAAACCAGTGGGGGATTGTAAAAAATCAGTGGTTTTTCAAAATAAAAAGAAAATTTTAAAATTTTAAGATTTTGCCAACAAAACGCTTTTCCAAAAATTTCAAATCCAAAAGTGCGGTGTGTGCTTTGTCCCACATCGGAAATGAGAAGAAAACTTTTGTGGTTTATATGTGGACTTATAAAGAGTATTCTTACTTGTAGTTTTTGGAGGAGGTGATGCTCGAGTTGTGTATTCCAGTGCGTAGCACTGGAACACACGCACGCTCGCGTGTGCGATCCGCGCTCAGGAGTAGACAGTGTGGCTGTAGTGGCACTAGATGGCGCGCTTTATACTTCGCACGTGCACATCGTGTCGCTCCCTCGCGACCTTATGTGAACCGGTGCGATGGGTCTAGTGCGATGAGTCTGGTTAAAGTCTTAAGGCAGTGTGGATCTAAAATGAGCCTGAGTTTTTATAGGTAACTGATAACGGTCAGATCTTAAATCTGAAATGCTCAGCAATTTCAGAAAACAGCTCTATGCTTTGAAAGCCAAATGGTCTGAAAACGGACGGACCATAATGATTCAACGGTCAGTTCCTTTTATTCGACGACCAGAAACGTTTATGATTAATGGACAACGGCCAGAAACATTTTTCAAACGTTCTGAACCATTGATAGCAGTCTAGTAACAATCCACTATCTGATGCCTATATAAACTGGACCATTCCAGCCCTATTAATAGATTGGATGGATCAGTATCTGTGACCCTATTAATAGATTGGATGGAAAATAAACGTTACGATGGGCCCTACGAATTTTTTAACAGTGAAAATCATTATTCCCGCTGCTATTTTTGGTGTGGTCCATTTGAGCTTTGGATATGATTCATTTTTTATTTAATTCTCTAAGATGAACTCTAAAAATGGATGAACGGTGTGGATATAATAAATACATCACTGTGGGTCCCATGTAACTTTGATCTCCTTTGAACCGTTCGTACAAATCAGCGTCCCGTCTTCACACGGCATGTATTACACCAGCTATATAGCTGGTGTTTGGTACACCATCCAGTCCGCTTCCGTCCGAATACGGGATCAAACAAGGCAGGACTATCCACACCGTACGATCAGAGGAATCCAGCCCACTGAATAGGAACCAGTTCCCACACCTTTCTCAACCGTCCATTCGGTAGTTCCAGGACCGACGGCTGTTGTCATCCAGTCACTGCGATATTTCAGCTAAGGCCCACGTCGATGACCGCATGTACAGAGGTGCGGTTGAAATAAACCTTCAAAAGTGGTCCCCCAACATAATAAGATTCCTTATACGTAAATGTTGGTTGATGGATGGCTACCAGACGAGCAGTGTAGTACTCTCTCACATGTTCTTAATCCTCGTGATACATGTGATATTCCATCTCTCTGACCTACCATCTAAAGGACAAAAAAACAAATGGCTCACATTTCTCGGGCTGGCGTTGAACTATCCACACCGTTGAATGGGCTGCTCCTTACAAATAGGAAGGAGAAGATCATTGCGTCGTTGAATATTGAAAGAGATTTGAGGAGTGTCGTTTGTCGCATTCGTTTTAGAAGAATGCTCCTCTTTATCTACTACTTAATCTTATTTATATAACACGATCATGCCCTGTGTGGCCCACTTGCGATGGAATGATTTGGTGGAGCCAAGCGACCATGGATATTTGGTAGAGCTCCCTCTGTCCAATATGAGTGGCAGGGTGATGTATGGATCCAGACCGTTCATCGAGGGTCCCTATCATGGATGGCCCATGGCCCAAAAACAGACCTAACAGACTGTCCACACTGAAAATTGACCGTCAAGTACTTTAGTGAGGGACGCTAGATGGGCGGCCCTGATAGATGGACTCCGATGCACGGTAAGGGGGAGGACATGGATCACGTAACCGGATCCGGATCCGACTGATGGAATCGGATTCGTGTCCTATCGGACTCGGATATTTAAGCATAATTAGAAATCTTAGGGTTGGATTTATAAGGCTTGAGACCGCCGTGGATTTCCTACACAATGTTTATGAGAAATATAACCGGTTCATCCATTTTTTTCAAGCTCATTTTAAAACATGCGTTAAAACATGAGGAGGATCAAAAAATCAAGTGCGCCATGCGAGATGAAACGGTAGGAAAAGGAATGCCCACCGTTGGAACCTTCCTAATCTCTACCTTGATCTTTATATGCCATCCAAACTGTAGGAGACGTGAAAACAAAATATTTTATGGCCGTATAAATATTTCAAGGGTGGTCTTTAAATCTTTTCTCTTTCCTTTCGTATAGCCCATTCCTCAAATGAGGTCGATGGTTAGATTGGATTTCTCACAAACATTGCAGTGGCCCATCCAGTATCCTTGCCTTGGAATGCGGAAGGCTTTGGCAGGAAATTCCGTCCATTTCACCCTTCAGGTGGGCCACAATGATACATAGTAAATTGACAGTTGAATATTTTCGTCTAGCCAATCATTTTTTAGTATGCTGTGGCCCACCCGAGGTGTTAAATAGCCTGATATTTCTTGTGGCCTAACTGAGGTGTTAAATGACATGATTTTTTCTTGTAAAATATGAAAAAAAAAAAAAAAATGCACCCCACCTGATGGAAGGCTCCGATCACACAAATGTCAGATTGTGACACATGCGCCCCGCCCGTAGATGTACACCGGCGAATGTGGCGGTTTTAACTGTATGGTAACAATATGAGCGCAACATCCAACCGTCCTCACTATGCACTGATAATGTGTACGGCGATGACAGGAGCAGTTGACTAGGACCACCATCGCATGATGGATGTAACGGCGATTTGACGTTCATGACGGTTGGAACTTTGTGATCGTTTTCATTCAATGCTTGTTGCCCCTTTTTTTCATAACCATTCATTTGTAGGCTACTAATCTGACGGCTACTGAGGTTTGATCACCTTAAGTAACGGTTGGCATACGGCCCATCCACATGACCGCGCCGCACCCCAAACAAGCAGATCGCGTTGTTGTGGCGGAATATTGTCTGTGGCCCATCCACCAAATCAACATGGTGGTCCACCAACTGTATTCCTGGATTACAATATCAAAACAACAGAGAAAAACTGAGATAATCTGGCAGAAGCGTGCAGTCACAAGTTGTACACGTGGCATACATGTCACTCAAAATTAACCGTCCAAATCACGAGTCCCAATCTAGATCGGTACAACTAACACCCTAAACAGAGGTTACGATTGTCCAATCAATCTGATTTTGATGTTATGACCTGCATACAGTGGTCTGATTTAGATGCTGAGTATGTTGGAAAATTTATCTATTAAGAGGCCGCATTGCCTAATAGATGAATTTGGCACATGGAAATAGATGAATTTACATGGGATGGAATTAGATATCCTTCATTTATTATTTCTGTTAGTGGCTGTTTACGAACCTACCTTGAAACAGGTAATTACCCCTACGTGTTTGGAGAGGCACCTCACTGTCTGGAATATGTAAAAGATTTCAGGATTGAAATGTTTGGATTGCGATGGAATGTGTCCACGTACCTTGGTGGAAGTGTTTGGAGAAGCCTGTACAACCAGGATATGTTTAGAAATCTGGGATTGATATGTTTGTGTTGCAGCTGGATTGTTTACAAATTACATGCAGTCCCTGTTTGGAGCAGCCACACACATAAATTTCCTGTTTCAGCCTGTTTGGTGCAGCAAGTGAATATCGTATACACAAATTATAGCCTAACTGTATATGCATAGCTCGTGAATGTCTCCCTGTTTGGGCACTTTCGTAAATGGCGACCGTGCATATAAGTTTGGTGATTACCTCAGACAGTTGGAGATGAGTTTGTGAATTTCCTTTCTGTTGTAAATGACGACCTACCGTGATGCAACCAGCTGCATCGAATAAATACTTCAACCATTCAAATTCCTCATACCCTAGGTTATATAGAAATTAACTCCCTCTGGTTGTGAAGATGAAATTCAGTCTCAAATTGCCTTTTTTTAAGTTATGTAGCTGGCACTCTATATAACGGACAGTCACATTCTACGAATATGACAAACAAATAGCAGACAAAATCCGAATGTGTGACGTAGCTGTAGCTCAAATGATTTGAGGGATGTGACTGTGTTCATCCATCTTGACGCCAATTCGTTGACCATCTACACACATTCAGCAGACGTGATCCCTGCGGAAAAAATTGGAAAATCATATAATGTTGGAAGGTGTTCTCATTCTTCTTATTTGATACGGCACCATGTCTAAATAGCCACTATAACATGTGGTTGTTTGATAAATTGGAGCTGAAAGAACAGTGGTATGTTACAGACATCTCTTCACACAGGTAGGGTGCAAATCCCCTATATGCGGGCTATAGCATGGATGGTACATGTCTTAAAAACCACACTCCTAATTGATAATCCAATAAACTAATCCCAGGCCTTTAAAGTAGCGGTGGAAAACAAAAGTAATAGAAAGGATTATCCCAAGAGTATCATTTTCGAAACGTAAGCCATCAGTAATACAAACTATACTAGTGCCCTCGATACATCATCCTGCCACGTATGCTCTGCTATATTAAAGTTCATGGGGCTCTATGGTATTTTTCTTCTAAATGGAAGGCAGGAGATAATGCAGTTTTGCCCGTAAAACCAATTATGGTAGAGCTAGCTTGATGAACCAGAATATGGTAGAACCAACTCTCTATACTGCTGTGGGGGAACCGGATTAGGTAAGACCCCGGATCCACCGAGATGGGTGGGACCCTTTACTGTGTGGCAAAAATGAAGCTGCCTTAAATATTAAGTGAACCATACCATAGGAAATCGCTGTGATTGGATACCTACTATTAAAAACTTTATGGATTGCATTGTGTTTATTTGTCATCCAACCTTTTGATAAGATCACAAACACCTAAATGAAGAGACCACACAAATATCATCTTGAACCCGAGCTTTTGTGGCCGACAATAAGTTTTTAGTAGTCAATCACCACTTCTTATAGGCTTTGTAACTGCTTCATTTTTTGGATCATGCCCTAAAATGAGTGGATGTAGTCACGTACAATGCAGTGGGCCCAACTGTCAAGGGTCTTACCCACCTTGGTAGATACAGGGTCTCACCTAATCCACTCCTAGATGTGCGAGGGTGATGCACAAATCAGGACCACATTGAGTGCATGGCTGTTTATAGGATAAAATAAAATAAAAACAACACACACTCCTTCAACAAAAATATATCTATTTAATTAGTTATGAATTAGATGAACTGTAATAAATAAGTAATGATGACTTTGACATTTACAACAATAATTACACTATAATAAACATGAATTTTAAAAAGAATCACATAATCTTTATGTTTCTCACCACAATGTCGTCAATTCATTTTGTTTGAGCCCAAAAATGATGTTGATCTAAAACTCATCTGGCTCCCAAGCTCTGTCTAATGGAAGGTGTTCAATCCTCATTATTTTCTATAGTATGTTCCACTTGGGCTTTTGATTTGCCTCATCTTTCACCTCATGTCGTAAAATTATCTTAAAAAATAAATGGATAGCATGGATATAGCACTAACATTGTGGTGGGACCCACATGGTACAAGCCTGAGTTGTGCTAAATTTTCAAGGTGAATTAGGACCTTAAGCTAAACAGCAAATATTTTTCATAATTATTCTTTTATCGCCATTTGTATGCATTTAAAGCTAACCAAACAATATTAAAGATTAGTCATTAAATGAACAGTTGAAACAGTAAGAAAAAGTAATGGATAAAATTTTCTCATTACTTACTGTCTTTTAAACTAAGCCATCCATCGTCCTGCCAGGACATGGGCGGAGCCAATCAATGCCTCACCCACCTCGTCGTGTCAAGAGATCACTGTCCATGTTCAGATATTACCTACTCCAATGTATCATCTCCAAAATTAAGCATGATATGTCAGAGCTCATGTAACATGGTAGAGCTATCTCTCTACATCACATATGGCGTAGTGATGTGTAAATCTCATCCACCCACAAGCAAGGCCCCAGCATGGATAGTTTATGTCGTGAAAATACTCTCCATTGGACAATCTTGGTGAGTGGTTGTTATAAAATGGAAAAAATAATAATAACTGAATGAATTGTCTCATAGACTTTATATTTAAAACGTCAACCATCTGGCTTATGGCAATATATCGGTGGACCTAATCAATCCATTACCTTACCACATGTCCTGTAGAGAGATGGCCCCACCATTTTATGGATGTAATGTAAAGCGGCCTGCAGATCTGTTCTTGGCCCAAATAGACTAAAAGAGGCCTGAGCAGAAGCATCAGATTTGGGCCCAGTTTTACGTTGGGCATGATGTAATCAGGCCGTATGCATGTCTGGATCAAATAGATTCATTAATCTGAATTGAGAAATATTCACATTCAAAGTGTGAACTGTGAATCCATCATAACTTTTGATCCATGATGAGCTACGGGACACTACATATGAATTCCTATTGTAGCATGCCATTCGATGTGAACCCAACCTAGACAGTGGGTCGTATCCATCCATTTCGTAAGAAAATGACTCTTACTTCAAAAATACAGTTCGAGTACAAACTTTGTATTTTTAGTATGTTTTGATTTAAACATATCTCCATCTTAAATTTTTAGTACACAGTGTGTCTTCTTAGGAGTTGCTTCTAATTATGTTAGAAATCATCATGTATGATTAAATTAGAATTTTTTATTTTAAATAATTTTTTACTTTTTCAAATAATTTTCAGTATAGCCAAATTAAGACTGTTGATTAGGGTTTGTATTTTATTATTTAAAGCATTGTAATTTCATTTTAGAGACAAATTTTAATAAAATATTTCATGTTTTCTTAATCTCTTGTGGATTTAAAGTTTTGGTTACTTAAAAAATATGGTGCTCTTTCTTATCACTTCATCATGCCCTTTCCTGCATCAGTATGTCTCCTAAAAATCAGTCCAACACTTGTTTGGCAAACTCAGGTACTAAAAAATATGGCTAATTTTCATCTTAGCCATCCAAAAAGTTCAACTAAGTGATTAGTTAGGTATTCAAATTAGTCTTAATTTGGTTTGGGACCCATATAAAGTTGGACAGTTTAAATTGACCTTTTATGCCACTGTTTTTTTACACCCCCCCCCCCCCCCCCCCCCAAATGCGCACACACACACGTACACCCCATCACTCACGTGGTAGTGGGATTTCACCACCTACAGATTTCAAGACACTTGTACAACATAGTGACTGACTATCAACTACCACACTCTACTTGAGTATCAACTACATGGAAATAATGAAAATAAGGAAAAGGAGAGAAGTGGATAGAAGGAACCCGGGGAGGGGATGAAAGAGTTTTTTTTTTTTTTCCCCCTTTTAGGAATCTTACAACTCTTAGCAAATGACATATTGAAAGGGATTTCACTTTTTCTTTTTTTTAAAAGATGTGAGCGCATTTCTCTATCAGCTTTATTGAAATTTGGGGAGAGGGGGCATGGACATGACATAGAAAATTCCCAGAACCAAGTGATTTTTGTCATACGGCTGTGTTACTTACACGCACGCGTACGAAGACCACGTACCATTATGGAACACGTGTGTCAGATCTGAACTTTTCGTCTGGTTGGAAATAATTCTTCCATCTTCTGCCTCATATATTAAGCCCTTTAACTAGTCTGGTGGGCCACGCAGGACAGATGTAAACGGACGGTTAAAGAAGAATTTATAGCTGTCTATTGTTGTGGTAGGCTGTGGCCCACCTGAGATGCCAGATGGCTTGAAGTTCTAAACAGTGTGGTGCATCTGATGAACAGGCTAGATCTCACACATGGATTATATATTAGCCACTGTGCTTGTGAGTGTATAACCAGTGTTACATGTACACGTGGAATTAGCAAAGCTCTATATATTAATAAATAATATATTGGATTATTGTTCTTGATAAGAAGAAAGATGACCACTTAAGTCCAAGTCCATGATTTGTGACCCCAAGGTGGGGCGCGCTTATTATGCAACATGAATTGAAGGAATTATGTTGTGATATATGCACTTGTTTCGTATGAGTGTAGCCCATGGTTCACTGATCTAGACCTTTGATCTCGTGAGCGCCATAATATATGTTAGATTAAATCTAAACTTATTAACTTAGAGAAAGCATGTGATAGATCTCAAGAGAGTTATTTGATGATTCTTGGTAAACAAATGAGTTTTAAGAGAAGATATCAAAATGATTAAAGATATGTATAAAGGAGCATAATAAGTATGAGGACCATTAGTGAAGACATTAGTGAGTTCTCAATTATGATAGGCTTACGCTAGGGCTATGCTATAGCCCTCGATTACGCATTAATAAGGCATTAGATGCAGTTTGCAAGTGAAGTAGTTTTGATTTACGTGGTAAGGGAAGTGATCAAAGACATGAATGGTAGATTCAAGGAATGGTGCTTTAAAATTATTCTAACTAAAATAAACTATATAGAGTAAAACTACCAATAAGGTTGAAAAAGAATAATTCATTAAGATTGTTGTTTACAAGGTTTCCTAAAATTTCTATTTTCAATATCTTGGGTAAATAATTTTTAAGACGAGAGATTGAAAAGGATACTACCAATTGAATTGAAGTTAGGTGGAAGAAATGATGATCTGCCCCTGGAGTTTATGATTGTATTATAACACTCAAACTAAAAGAAATTTTATATAAGATAGTTACAAGACTAGGCCTTGTTTCATTGGATAGAGAGTGGGGTAGTTAAGGTGCAACATGTTCTTAAAACAAATGTAGTGTAAATGAGGCCGTGGAGATGGATGAAGGCTAGATATATAAGGATATGTAGAATTAAAAATGGATGCGCACCGGAGGAAACTTAAAAATAATAATAATAAGTATTAGAGATGAAGGAAAGTATATCGAGATGGTTTGGTCAGTTTTAGAAAGTTGAAGATATGGCCCAAAAAGATGTGAATAAAGGTAGTTAGTAATGTCTATGTAGCTAACTTAAGGTATGATGCTTGAAAAAGCAAAGCCAAATAATGAAAAGGAATCATATTTCTTGCCCTAATTAATTAGGATTAGGCTTGGATGATGATGATGCACCCATTTCCTGCAAGTGTGGCCATGTTTCATTGATCTAGACCATTGATTTTGTGGAGGCCACAATAGATTTTGAACTAACCAAAAACTCTTCCAAATTGGAAGATCCTATTTATCATGACATCGTTGATAATTCTTAGGACTGCTAAATTTTTTATTTCAACCCTGTCCGTAGGTAACTTATCATAGAGCAAGCAACGTCTAGTTTAAGATATTTTATTTAAATACTCATCTAGAGTAAGGACCATAAGATCAACGGTCTGGACTGCCTATGCAAAGCCTCATTGGTACAAACTAATGCATGAGGATATTATTCACATTCAGCCATATCGGGACACGGCAGACAATCTCGCGTTGGTTTCACTTAAACATCTGCTGCTGTTAGCTGCATCTACGTCTTTCTAGGCCTGCTGGCCTGCAAGGCGTCAACGCATGTTTGAGGGGTGACTGGAGGACTGCCTGGTTATCCTGACACCCTTGACGCCAATTGCCTATGAAAGCCTTTGGTTCATTTTATCCTAAAAGACATGGCTAAAACATAAGGCAATCTAAAATTGAAGTGGATAGGATAGAAGGAAGAGGTGGGTAAGATATCTTCCTTGAACCACGATAGTGTTTATATGTCATCCAAGTCATTCATGAGACAACTGAAAATACAAATATTAGTCTTATACAAAACTTTTGTGGCCCCATGGATGTTTGAATCCTGGATATCATTTCCTTTGGTGCAGCCTACTTGAGCTATGGATCTGTCTCATTTTCTTTTGTTCTAATATGATTGAGCAAAATAGCTTGGTAAGGTGGATTTTTCATAGGTGTCGTAGTGGGCCCTAATAATTTCTCCGTTGATTTGTGGGAACTCATACAAAAGGCTTTTGTAGACAATCCTGTCCACTTCGGACTAGGATTAGGTATTGTCCCTTCATATGCCTATGACAGCATAAGCACCACGTGGCGAGATTTGATTGTAAGGCATGTTGTCACAATACTATTGTTAGAGATGATATACCAAACTTTAGGATAGAGGCATGTGATTAGACAAGAGGCCACTATCAAAGATGAAGTCATTGAGCACAAATTAGGCCTAATATGTACACATCTCTAACAGGAGTAATCACATCCAACGACCTTGTGTACACACAACCTACCATTAGGTCACATCCAGCTGGTAGTGCCCAACCCAGATCCTTTTCAAACATATTTAATTTGTGTGAGCTCATCTTATAAAATAATCTTAATTCCAATCAAATATTGCCACATCAGCTGAGAGAGTAGTTTTCAATTAGTGTCCTACCACACCAAACCTTCATAGTAACCTAGGATGGCAAGATTTAATTGGACCATGTGACATTACGAAAGATGGGCCATGTAAAGTATATTTGAAAGTTGTTGGACATTAAGACTCCACAAAGGTACGTGGTGGCAGATTCATCATGCAGTCCACATCCATCTGACTCGTCCAAAAGGCGATCCCACTGTAAGGACCACCAACCTAAAGATTCAGTGTGAGCTACTAAATACGTGTGCGGCACCTCTAAATTAAGGGAAACGGCCATCTTGATTAGTGGACCGTCTTGATTTTCTATCCAGAGGGGCCCACTGTTTTATGGTTCCGATATTGGCTCAAAATGTGGGGAAGACCGAGTCAGCATGCACTTGATCTCCAGCTAGTTGTGGGAGATCCCTTCTTTTTCTTCCTTGGGGGAGGGTACGGTGAGACACTGCATTGCCACAATGCACTGGAACCGCATATGTCAATCTCGACCATTCAGATTGTAGCGGATGGATCAAAGCCACAAAATAGTGGCGGATTGAGCGATCTTGACCGTAAAAAGACATGAAATTTTCATAGGTCTAAATTCATAGAGTTGCTGACATGGTTAAGATCAATCCCCTTCCACTAACACAACATGACCTGTGTCTAAATGGCTTACTTGATGAAGCGGGGAGTACGTGAGGTCGATCACCGTCTTCCTCAAGAGGATAATTATTCTGAATCCACGGAACTTCTCTGAACTCCTCACAGAGACTTCTCAAATTCACGAGGAAGAAAGCAAGAAATAGAAATAAATTTTAATAAATTTGAAATTGATTAATGAGTCATTGATAATTCTCTAATGTGTCTCCTTACACCATTAATAAAGAAAAAAATAAACTAAAATTCGTAATTACTAAAAATAATAAAATTCTAACTCTAATAAAAATTCTAATTCTAATAAAACTCTTCTAAGGCCTAATTCTAAAAATAAAAATTGCGAATAAACTTTCTCTAAAAGAGTCTTAGTAGAACTAAAAGTTATTTATAAAAGAAAAAAAAAATCTAAAATTCTAAAAATATTTAAAATATTAAAAAATCAGAATTATTAAAAATAGTAAAATTTTTCTAAAAAATTATTTTTGAGATAAAAGCGCGCGTTTTCTGACGAAACAAACAAATGCGACCCACTTTATAGGTCGATTCACCTCGAATGGCCCGTTTCGATAAAGATTGATAGGTTGTGCGCCCTATAACGATACCCGGATCAAAAGTTATGATCAATTTACAGTTCATCTTCTTTTGGCCCAACCATACTAGAAACGTATCTGTAACACGTTCTACATCACTTGAATCATGATGTATTTACTTGTAATGAAGTTGGATTAAGAATTTATTAATTACTTGGCAAGACAAATTTGAAAATTTATAAAAGTAATTAAGGTATTTACACCTAAGTCCCTACTTATAGCTCAATGGTAGATTAATGAGAATTTCAAACATAGGTCATGAGTTCAGTACCCATTGTGTTTAGTAGAAGGGAATGTGTTAGAACAAAAGCTTTAAAAAAAAAAAAAAAAAAAAAAGGAAAAAGTTTAGACTCAAAATCATAGGTCTGCCATAATGTGTTTTATTCAGGTTGCCAATCATTTTGCTGGACTATTGTAGCATTGAACTCATTATTTTCTATAAGGGACCCAGGTAGGGTCGTAACTCATACTCCGGTGGTAGACTCTGAAGAGTTTCAACACCTAGTCAAGGGTTCGAGTACCCATAGGTGATGAAATCCCACTACGGCACGAGTGTGTGGGGGTGTGTGTGTGTAAATTATAAAAATAAAAAATAAATAAAAATAAAAAAATAAATGAGAGTCATTATTTTCTATGACATGGGCTACTTGTTTTTTAGATTCGTCCTATAATTTTACTCATGGTTTAAAATATTACGTGAAAATAAATGAATAATGCACATACATTACAATGGTTTAAAATAATGTAGTTTTGGAAACCAAACTAGGGTAATATGGATTTTCACTCTTTACAAGTACCTACCAGTATTTACTATTTACACCACAGAAATTGGCAAAGAAAGGGGAGTCAATCTGATACTCTGGCAGCTTACGGCGCTTCATAGGCGGGAACTTAAAATTGTAGATGTGGTATACATTAAGTCAGATTAAACCTTCAACTGAATTGTGGAACCCACTGGCACTAAGCCGTTGAAAATCCGTACCTCTGATCTGCAGACACGTGTGTAGAAATTGAACCGTTAGATATTTATTTTTAGCCGTACAATAAATGGCTGCCAATTCGATGCGCAGATAACCGTATAAAATTAAGTTTTGTTAATGGGTACATCTAAAATGGAAGCAATAATATGGACAGTTTAATCTTACCTCAGTGACACATATGCAATTTCTAAGTAAATTCCTTACGCCCGCGTATCATCCATCACACTGGGCCGGAGTATCTAGGTTTTTATCGCAAAGGAAAGGGAGTAGCAATCCTCTGCAACACCTGTTGCAGGACAACATCCAAGATCCTTAAGGCGTGTAGAATCCACTCCGTTCATCAGCTGAACCATCTACTTTTTAAGGCACATAACAAAAATTAATAAGATCCAAAGTATAAGTAGGCCAAAAGAGGAAAATAATATAAAATTACACCTAAAACCCCTAAAAATTTACTTGGTGAATCCTACCTCAGTTTTAGGCAAGCAATGTATCTTTATCCAGGTGGGGCTCACCTGATGAACGGGTTGGATTGTATCCTGTAATGTGGCCCACCTGACATTTGAATGGCCTGATTTTGGCGCTGACGTGCTAACACGAATTCCCCGACTGGAGGGAATGGACAAACGTCGCGATAGCCCTTGTAGCGGACTCGATTGTTTGTTGCCTGCTCTAGATTCCCTAGCTATCTCGACTGACTACACCAATTACAAGTCCGCGGATTACATTTGTTTAGCCAATCCAAAAATGCGAAGTAAATTCGAGAAGGACTTACGTGGATAGACTTGTGGGTGAGACATCGGGATTGGGCCCCGCCCGCAATATAAGCCGACTCAGGTGGGACCCACTCAAGGCTCAGGTGGGCCCAGCCACTTGAGAGGACTGACTGTGAAAGCTTTTGGGAAGACATGGACTCTCCCCTTCTAAATGGTGAAAAACTTGCGTACTCTGGTACAGTGTGATGGATGATGCACTACAGTTAAAAATTAGTGAAATTTTATTTACGTGCCATAAAAATAATTCAAAATATACCGTCTAAATTATGAATACCAGCTTCCATATATCATGAACTAAAAATTGTTCTTATTTGGTTATCTAAATATTAGATTTCTGCATGTTATCTCGGACGGTTAAAAATGAAAAATAGTCTCATTGCGGTGAACAGGATACATGAATATAGGGATAAAATCGTTTAACCTATCTAATTTTTAGACAGTTAACTCAGCCACAGTACAATTTAGGTATTTTAATTTTAGTCAGTATATGCTACGTCTACCATTTCTACAGCCCGTATACCAAGTGTCATACACAGCCAGAGTATCAAACAACTCCTTTCTTATTTCTGAATATTCATACGCCGGGTGGGACACACGTGCTGACATGGTTGGTGTGATGTGGGGCCACGCCCTGTACAATCCTTAATAACAAAAAAGAAGAGAGTGGCGTTTGGATGGAGCCAATAGCTCGCCAGTTCGTCGGATTCGGAAACTCGTCACCAACGACTGACTCTGTCTCTGTCCATCGCTTTCATTCTTTACTTTCTTTTTTTTTTTCTTTTTTTTTTTTAATGGAGTCTGAAAGAGAAAAGCTGCAAGACGTTTCCCCATTGAAAAAGCTGCAAAACCGCCTCCCCAGTAGAAGTGGCCCCCACCTCCTCAGCAGCCATCTTTTGACTCGTGGATCTACGTGCCACGCGTCCAATCATGATGCATCACGTATCCGTGGTGCCGATCCCAATGCGATCGGGCCCGGATTTCGTGCTTTTGCTGATTGAGACGTTGGTGGCGTTTTCTTCCGTCTCCCAAACAGCGAGCCCGTGAGAGGAAAAACAGGAAGGGACTCATTGGATACTCTGGCGGACTACGACGCATCATACTCGCTACTCAGAAATTGTAAACGTGGCCTATCTTAACCCATACCGAACCGTTAAACTGCGGAACCGCCAGTTTCCAAGTAAGCTGTAAGCATCCATAAATCAGTACGGTGGAGCAGCCCTGCCCACTGATTCTTGAAACCTGTTTGTTTATGAGGCGACATTACATGTTTTCATTTTTAACTGTCAGGTAAATGCCCACCGTTCATATAGTGTTATATATATATATAGAGAGAGAGAGAGAAAGGGACACAAGGCCGTAATTTAAATTTCATATGTAATTTTTTAGTAAATTGATTGGTGGACCCATGCTGCATGTGTATGCTATTTGCTTTAAAGTTTGAAAATAAAATTCACCTTTAATAGGTGGGCCCCACCATTATATGGGTTTCTTCTATGCTGTCTTTTTATTTTTTCCATATCGTTTTAGAGCATAAAAGATGCTGATCTAAAATTCAATAAGGTCAAAAAATTAGTAGAGATTGGAGGCTTACTATTAAAAACTTTTTTAAGGGTATAAAGGTTTTAAATTTGCTTCTGTTTCTTTTTTTATTCACTTGTTCCCCGTGGTGTTTGTAGATGAGTATGAAACATATACCATGAGGCAGGCTCTTTTTAAGAGCGTTATTATATAGGTCTTTACTTGCCGTAACTATAGAGACAATTCATCATTACTTCTTTACCAGAGTCACATGGCCCTTTCTCTTAAAGCCATTGCTCATCGGTGACAACTTTTATAGTAGGGCCTAAGTGGAAAAGTATTAACCGTTGGATTAAATCGTTGATATGAGATCTTTACTGATGACTAAACCAATTAAGATAAACAGTAAAAAAATGATAAAATAGATGAATACTATTTATATTTTTTAATAAGAATCAAATCTACCATCTTTTCTTTCAAAACTCATCCATATAAGACCATTCGGAAGTTCTGCAAGCCTATTGCAATGTTCGTGAAACATCTACTTTATCCATGAGGTTCGTTAGCTTGTGCTAGGATAAGGGATCAAAATGAGGCGGATCCAAAAACTAATGTAGACTATTTTACCAGAAACATTGGTGTTCGAAATGGCCGTCTTTATTGAAACTGTCCTAAAGCTCACCTAAAGTTTATATGTCATCCAAACTTTTCGTAAGTTCATTCACACCGGAATGAACTAAAAACACAAATATTGGCTTAATCCAAACTTCTGTAGCCCACAATAAAACCTTATTTACATGCAAAAGATTAGCGCAATAAAATACTTCATCATAGTAAGTTACATCTAATGAATTTAATGAAAAATACACGCATACAAACATATGGCATCCTATTCCTATATTCCCTCCCCTTGGCGTGCCCCACATAAGTTATGGATGTAGCTGATTTATAATCCTAAGGTTTAGAATTGAAGAAAAAACTTGGCCAATGGAGTAGGTTTTACATATATCATGAACCACCGAATTATGTTTCAAGGTACACATAAAACTAATATAAAAGAGGCGGTGCAAACGACTCCAACTAAAGAATACCCAACCTCTATATATAAAATACCCCCTGTGAGCCCACCATATTGTATATTTAAAATCCATTTCATATACCAAGTAAAAATCCTTATGTTTTCAATAAATATAAAGTGCCTGCTAATAACAAACTTAGATGGGCCGTACCAATGAGAATCATAAAATATTACACCTAAAACTTCTATATACACTAGTGTAATCTATCTACCATTTACATCAAGTAGATTTTTGTATTTTTTCTTTCTTTCATTGTGGTGAGTGATACTTAATTAACCAGTTTGATAAAAGATAAATATTATGGTGGCCGCACATCTAAACCTACAGTTAATTAGCATCCCATCTCTATTGTTCTCTATGGTGCGACCCATCTGAGTTGTTAATCTTTCTTCTTCTTTTTTTCAAGGGTATTATTTAAGAAAATACTAGATGAAGACAGTGGATATCATCCGTAGCCAATGGTATACACTTGTGGAAGAGACAGATTCTATGAAGACATGGGGAAAAGCCTGTTGAGGTAAACTAGGGAAAGAAGAAACCTTAATAAAAGGAGAAGTCTTCGTCAAAGAAAGTCGGAAGACTTTTTGGATATATATATATATATATATATATATATATATATATATATATATATATATATATATATATATATATATATATATATAATTTCTTTAATACTTATCTTTGTTAATTTCTTTATTTATTGTCTTAACTAATTTTAGCAACTACTAACCTTAGTTAATCTGAAATTACTTTTTTAGTCGAATAGTCAATAATTGGCCTAAAGGCTCAAATCTAAGGGTCTTTTAGGAGCGTGAATAAGTGGTAATTGAAATTTTCGGGTAGAGTGTATTTTACGTAAATCGAAATCACCAAAAATCACTTTTTAAAATTACAATAAAACTTTAAATTGTAGACCAAGTAATCGGTGATTCTAATTCACATGAATTTCCCTGTAATTATTTCCCTACCAAATGCACGCTGCCAAACGACCCCAAACCGTCCAACTGTTACATTCCAGGCATCCCCACAAGACGCATGGGAACTCTAGCAGCTGTATTTATTTTATTTCCAATAACATAGGCCGTTTATTTGACGGAAGTTTTGGATTGAAAAAAAAAAAAAAAACACTTTTGGATTGATGACTTTAACCTTTTGATCATATAAAGGTGACGGTGACCGGCCAAATTATTAAATGGATAAAATAATCCAATTGGAAGCTTTTATTTGTTGGCTTTACACCAATCAAGATTGAGACTCGTCATGTAAACGGTTTGGATCATTTGAAGATACCGTGGATTTAAAGAATAAAGTCCGAATGTATTTTATTGCAATACCTCCCGATGTATTCATGCGTCCAGAAAACAAGCGATAAGTATGCTCTGCGGGTAGGCTAACGTTCCTACTCGCATAGACTCGTGCCAGCGTGCCCTTAGCGGGAAAGGTCCAATGCGTTGTACCTTGAGGGCCCCAACGTATACATGCCGTGCACAAAAAACCAATCCACCGTTCGAAACATGTGTGCAGCATTTGTGTTGGACGGGGATCGTGTAACATTTTTTAGCAGTCCAATTTTATTTTGCCATTGTAGCCACTCAGATCGGCCTGATCTTCCATCCAGGAACGTGCATGGTGGGATCCACTGAGGTGGGTGGGACCCCTGACTCTGAGGCTTAAAGTGAATTATGTGCCTTAAATCCACACCATCCAATCATTTTGGACAGCTAATTTTAGGGCATGATCCCAAAATTGAAGCCAACAAAAATAGTAGGTGAACCACAGCACATGAAACAGTCGTTATTGAATCCGCATCATTAAAAACATTATAAATTCCACCGAAATGTTTATTAACCATATCCAACCTGTTAATAAGGTCACAAATACTTAGATGAAGAAACCACACGGATATAATCTTGATCTAAAGATTTTGTGGTCCACAAGAAGTTTTTAATCTGATGAAAAGCTTCTCTGGCTCACAATAAGTTTTAAATGGTCAATTACCAGTCTCCTATACTATGGTCCAGCTGACATTTGGATCTGATAGATTTTTATAACATGTCCTAAAATGAGCTTTCAATAGGGATGGTCGGTGTGGTAGTCACGCACATCATGGTGGGCCTCACAATCAGGGAACCCACCTACTTCGGTGGAACCGAGGATCCACCGAAGCCGCGCCCCCCGTACGCATTACAAGCTGGAATGTGTTCCCGCGAGTATATGACTTAACAGTAGACGCTGGTTGAGAATATTGTTTTTCGTTTCCAGGTAAGCTATATATATATATATATATATATATATATAGTTAAGAGTTGAATGGTGCAGGTGGCATTGAAACATGTGAAAAATCTAAGCCTTTCATCAAACAGGTTATGTACACATGCCTTGTCTGAACATCAGTACGACCTACGCTTCCAAATAACTAAATACGTGTACACAATCAACCTAAATGTCTGGCCAGATTCGTTATCAGTTTCAGTGTAATTATTTCATGTTTGACATCTACCCGGTGGAATTCACATCATGAACGGCCTGGATAAATCACACATGTGCCAAATTGACACTTGTATGAAGCGAGTATGTCAAAAAGTGCACTACTTGCAATTCCTCGAACATGAGGTCAGTACTCTGTGACTAGAGCGAATCGGCTTGAGCCATGTTTGGCGTGTGGCGTTCCGTTAGGTTTTGTAAACGATCAAATACTCTTCTTGTATATGAACTTTCATGCACAGCCCCTTTCTTCCCACATGGTCATCACATTTGTGGCCCGTCATATATATCACTTGGGTGCATAAATCACGCCAACCCACTAATTGGACAGGACATTACACTATAGCTGGACACAAACTAAGTTGGATATGTTAATTCGCTTGACTTGATTTGTTCAACTCCACTCAGTTCGAAACTACGTTCAAGCGCAGTGGAAGAACTATTTTTTGGAGCGATTAAAATTTTCCAAACCCGACTCAGATTCATAAATTAACTTAATTTGAGTCACTTAATATAAATAGCCCTTCTAAATCCCAAAACCCCTCTCATCCTTTCAAATTTCATCCGAACGCTCAAACCCTAAACCCCCTCCCATTTTCCCCCTCTATCCCAATGCTAGAACCTCTCACCCCGTTCTCTCTCTGCCACAGTGCCCTCTCCTTCCCCTCTGTCCAAACTCCAACCCTTGATCTGAGCTCGTCCCTGCCCATCTGGCCACCACTGTCTCTGAGCCCATCCAATCATCCCTACCTCCTTTCTTTGTCCGTTCGGTAACTCTCACTCTCCTCTCTCTCGTCTATGTATTTAAGGCGACCGGCCCTCACTGCCTCCCAAAGCTATATCTTAAACTTGAACTCGACTCGAAAGCTCGAGCGGGACGATTGCTGGCCAAACTAAGCCAAGCTAGGCTCAAGGATCAAGCCGAGCCAAACTCAAACTAAGGTAGCCTACTAGCCGAGCTGGGGCCGGGCTCGACTCATACAGCTGAGTGTGCAGCTCTACATGACAGAGAAACAAATCGATAACCGATGGTATGATTCAATGTATAGATGAGACCCATCCAATAACTACATCACCCTGATTTTCATGTCAAGTGGATTTCATGGTGAGGCCAAAAGTTTTCACGGATCGGATCTTCGACAGATACAATTTCTGACGGGAAAGGCTCAGACACAGGATTGCCACTTGCCACCGATTGTTTCCTTGGAATTTCAATATTTATAAGGGAATGATATTTCCACCCGTAAAGTTGTTAACTGCGTCCACATAGGGCAAATCGGTCATAACAACTCCATTTTCTTAGGGCCTGTTTGGATGCCACTTAAAAATAAGTAAATCTTGTTTTATTTGTTCTTCATAATATATTAGATATTTTTGGCAGGGATTAAAAATACAATTAACAATTTATATTAAGGTACAAAATATCTTCATATTCTATAATTGTTGGTGCAAAAGCCCATACAAACTGTTGATGCACAAACCTAGGCTGCCCTCCTTTGACCTCCGGGCACATGCACAGTAAAAAAACAAAGGAAACCCTGTCTATAGCAGGGGATGCTCTGATGCCAAAGCCTAAGAATCTAAGTCTAGTTGTGTATAAGGGATTTTTAGCGAAAGATTTTACATATTTGTCCTTATCAATGATTCCTATATTTAGTGTTCGTAGAGCCACATGGCCCATGATTTCAATCACTATCTCAGCCGTTAAATGAGATGTGCGCTCGTGGCACATGTTGGTGGTTATTTTGGAATTGTGCGTCGGGCGGTTACTTTCGCCATGCATTACTGGGAGGGGGTCTTGCGCCAAGCTTATCTAGTCGAGCTCCGTTGGTCAATCAAAGACGATCCAAGCCGTGCTCTTTCAAGCAGCCAAGGAAAACTCAGATCAGGCTTACCAAAGTCAAGCTCTATTGTTTGGTTGTATATGACCCGAGCTGATCCAATCACGACTAAATCAGTTTGAACTATAGCTTGAACCTGATCTCTCGTCAAATTTAGCCTTGTCAGGTCACTCAATTTCTGGTAAGTACGAGCAAACAGGAACTTGAGACCACATCCTGCTGAGGGTTATGTTCACGAGAACGGGCATCGGCTTCATGCCAATTTTTTTAGGTAAAGTGTTTCGGAGACAAACGTTCGTCGGGTCGAACTGACCTTGAAGGTGGTCGGCCGAGTTGTCCTTGAAGGTGGTTAGACTATATTTTCCCATGACATAAACTATAATTTCTAATAACTAATTGATGTTAATTAAAATGAGATAAAACTCAAGTGACAACCAAACATTCACAATGATTTCATCAATCACTGTTGTTGCAGTGTTTTTATGGGATGGCTTCCTTGCGACGGATCCTCCTTCACCTGCACAGAAACAATGTCAAGGGAACCCTGGCTAGAGCCGGGGAACCTCCGATGCTTAAGTCAGTTATCTGGTCAATAGCCAAGAGCTTGTCTCGGTTAGTATTGCGTACCTTCTTCTGTTTCAAGCTTAGAGATTTATACAGTTCGTCAATCCTTATCTTCAGAGGATTCTTCTCCTGGGATTGCTCAGGATCCCGAGAATCTCAGGATCCGCTACCCGTATCCCTTGATTTCCGTAGATCAGCATCTGTCCTCGTTCCGCCACTCTCCGTCTCGGCTAGATCTCGACCGACTCTGGGGGAGTCTCGGGCAGGTCGTGACCGACCCTGGGGGGTTTCGGTCAACACAGGAGGACGGGTTCCCAGCCGTGACCGACAGAATCAACTCCCTGAGGGGATCTTATTCCATCGGTTGAATGGCTTTAATACGCTCGGCCTTTAGGGAGTTTATACAGGCGAGGTTATCACTCTGACAGAGCGACATTAATCGTCCTTGCTTACGCCTCCCGGCCTATCGTCTGTTCTGTCGGTGTTGTCTCGGATTCTTTAGACAGTGTCGGCGGAGCCGACCTACTCTCATACGAGTCTCAGAACTTTACCCGAGCTTGACGCATTTTTTCCAACAGTGAGCCCCTCTTGCTCCTTGTGTCTTCTATGGTAACAAGGAGTACGATTTTATCGGTCGGTTCGCATTAGCATCCGAGACAATGATGAGGCATTTAATGTTCTTTAAGTCTTCCCTAGCGTGCGTCGTTGCGCCTCCCAAGGTCGCACGTGCGGCCAGCCGTCAACTCGCTCCGTCCGCGTATAAAAGGAGGACGCGTGGCCACGATTTCACCGCAGTCAATCAGCGGTCGCCACGCGTCGAATGGGGGAGCCGAGGTGAACGTTGGTTCGCTTCTGCCATAATGACCCGGCCACGTGGAGTGGCTATAAAAAGCCCAAGCGGGAGGACGGTGCGAACTTTGTTTTTGCCCTCCTTCCTCCCGTCCGTGTCTGATCCCGAGCGCATTTTCTCTTGTTCTTCTCCCCCTCCTCCGCTGTCGCCTCTTTCTCCGTCAACCTTTCCTTGCAGTTGTCGTCGATTTCTTTGGTGAGTCTTTTCCTTCTCCTTTAATCAGCTTTAATGGCCGCACACGGCTCTCAAAGCCCTCGGGAGGAAATGTCAGTAGATGAGGGCATGTCCCAACACCTTTGAGACGTTACAGACCCACCATCCCTGTTGACGGAGTTCGCCGTCGGAGCTGACGCCGCATTTCGGCTTGTCAAAGAATCCGGCAGCCCATCGGCTAAGTATCCTGCCCAGACAGGTCCATCTAGCGGTGGGACATCTCTGGTGACTCGTCCAGGGAGGCCTAACCCTTGGGCGGATCAGATGGAGGACGAGGATGGAGAGGGAGAGGATGATTTAGTCACGGGCGAAGGAACGGCCGTTCCATACCCTGTGACTCGAACTGCGGAGGCTTCTGGGTCGTCTTCGAAAGGGAAAGGAGACGAGCCCAGCGGTCTCATTGCCTCTATTCTCACTGAATCTGATTTAAACCGGATCAGGGCTGGTTACCATGTCTCTGATTCGGTCGTCCTTCATCTCCCTCGTCCGGGTGATTTGCCCGACCATCCCCCCGCAGGGATGGTAGCAATTTTCCAAGCTCGATGCAGTGTGGCTTGCGCCTGCCACTCCAGGCCATTGCCCGTGACTTTCTCTCTCGAGTCAAAATAGCCCCCGGCCAAATTGTCCCAAACGTGTGGAGGAACTTGTTCGGGTGTGCCGTGCTTTGGTCCGAGTTAGAGCAACTTTCCCTCACGGTCGACGAGTTCCTCTACCTGTACCAAGTCCGACCAAATCCTAACTTCTCTGGCCTCTACTTTCTGAGCGCGTGGAGAGGCAAGGGGGGATCTCTAATAACCGACCCACCTACTTCGAACAAGTTCTGGAAGGAGAGGTGGTTTTGGGCATGCGGTCGGTGGGAGTCGGCCGACTCGTGGCCGTACGAGCCTCAAGTATCCCGCACATTCCGTAGAGCAGGTGACTCGGCGCCTCGGCTCGCTGATCTTTCCTTTTCTTACTCTTCGTTTATATATCCTCTTCCGCTGATCTCGACTTTACAATGTCTTGCAGACATCTCGAAGAGGAGAGGGAAGCTCGAGTCCGAGGCTTTGACTCGGATAAGAGAGTTAAGGAAGCTTAGCGCGGCAGAGCGATCTTGGAAGTTGCTGTTCACTCCCCAAGTGCAGGGTTGTGATGTAGTAATAACTCGGTAAGACCGAGGTCCAATCCCAAGGGACTGAAACTTGTACGTTATCTAAAATTAAATAGACATTAAACTAGAAAAAGATGAATTCTAAATCAAGTATAAATTGAGGAATAATGATGGAATAATTTTCTAAACTTAAGATAAATCAGAGGAAGAGAAACTAGGGATTCAGAGGATCCACTTGTAGAGATCAGGGAGAACTTATGCTTGCATCAAAAATCATGGAAATTACTGAACTGCCGTTGATCTAGTTTTTAAAGAGATGAAAGGAAGATAAATTAGAATGGATTCCATCACCAAACCATGCCCACAGACTATGGCAAACAACAGAATTAAACTAATTACCAACCAATCATATGTATGAAGGTTAAGAAGGGTACCGTCATCCAACCATGCCCAGGAGACTATGGTGAACAACGGGACGTCCTAACGTCATAAACATAAAAGGGATAAGAAAATATTCAAAGCATTGCAGACCCATTATAATTTCAGTCACAACAGACCATTAAAGACCAAAAATATTTCCATTAAAATCAAACTAAAACCAACTTCAATTCAAAAATTAAAATTAAATTAAAAGCATATAATCTCTCATCTCACTACAAGCTTCACCTCCTAGCCCTAGCTAGGAGGATTTAGCCTGCCATGGATGGGCTCAATCCAAATAAATAAAGAGAAAAAGAAAAGGAAAAGAAAAGGGAAAGAAAAAAAAATCAAACTCCTCTCTCTCCTCTGCCCACGTTGAAACCCAAGCTCGAGCCCTCTGTTCTTCCTCCCCAGACCCTGAATGAATGCTCCCCACGTCCAAAAACCTCTTTTTATAGCTGCTGGAAGGCTGGAGTCAGTGACAGAGTTGTAGCAGGACACGGAGTGCAATTTTCGCAGCCAAGTTCGGTACCATGAAACACGCCACTTTCCTCGCTCAAATTCCAAAGAAACACCGTCCCTTAGTACTTTCTTGGGTCCTCTACATGATAGACGGTTCAGATCTACCATATGATCAAAGATGGTGGGCCAAAACTGTCCGGAAAAGTCAGTTTTCGCGGATGTGCGAAACCTTTCGCACCATTTCGCTGTTGTGGTCGGTGGGCCCCACAGAAGCATTTTCTGGAAAATCCACCCCATCCATTGGATTCAGAACGAAATTTCAGTCAAGAATGGGTGGTTTTGAACGTCCATTAACGTGGCTCAGAGAAGAAATCATAAAAGAATCAGTTTTGAACGCTACCGAGCAGCCCTTTTGTGGCCTCTGTATCTCACACGTGTGCACGCATGGGTGAAAAGTGATAACATGATTTTGTAGTTCTCGCGGCTGTCTACACGGTGGACGGTTCAGATCGAGCTTATGGAGCACGTGTGGGGCCCACAGATGATCGCAAAAACGGCCAGCGGCCGTGCATTACGCGGTGCGAAAGCGGAAGCTTCTTCCGCTGTGATGCTTGTGGGGCCCATTTTGTTAGACACTTGAGAAATCCAATCCATCCACCGAATTCCTCTCGAAATTTTAGTAAGAAACGACTGGTTTCATATTGATTTGGGCTTGACCCACGGAATATTCTGTTTCGCCATCCATCTTGCATTTTCTGACGATTCTCGTACGTACACGTGCATGGGGCCAAATGGCGAGCTTGGCGATGGTCAAGACCCATCTCTGGACACGTTGAACGGTCTAGATCATCAAAAAGGTTGATGTGTGGGCCCCACACTACTCAAAATCGGATGCTGCGTGGAAGACGCTGTCTCCGTTTGAGATTTGGAAGATGAGAGTCGGCCAGCATGCGCTGACCGACTTTGGACGATTCAGTGCACGGCGACATCACTTATGCTGTGCACACACACCATGCAATATGGGTCCCACCTTGATGTGTATGCTAAATCCGACCCATCCATCCACTTTTTCATCTTACGTGAGCCGTTGAGACCAAAATTGAAGTAGGTCCAGATGTCATGTGGGCCCCAAATCAAGAATTTATGGGCTGATCTATCCGTTGGGAAACTTCTAGGATGATCCAATGGATGATTTTTGACGTGTACGGTTAATTTATGGCCCTCATCTCATGTATAAAGTTTCGAACCGATCAGATGTCGGGAACCATGTGATCTTGCATTCTGGATGCGTTTCAAGCCACTTGAGCTTCAGTTTCTTAGTTTTCTCGGATTTCTGACCGTGTATATCCGTCAATCTTGGTCCTCTGAAGTCCGTCCCTTGCCTTTGGTGTCATCAGATCATTAAATCTCAAATTTTAACATCCTTTTTCCATCCAAGCTTGTAAAATCAACCTGCAACATAAACACGATTGAATCAGCCGTTAAGCACTATTATGCTCGTAAATCCGGATAATATTTGGGGTCTAATATGCACTATTTGACCCTCAACAGTTGCTTCTGCAACCTGAGCGTCTTTACCTCGCAGGCTTAGACTCGTTCGTCTCTGGTATTTCGCCCTCCTTATATTTGTCTTCTTGGTTTTCCGTTTGCTCTCTTAATCTTATTACTCGTCCTTGCAGACCTGCCCGAAGCTCGTCCTATTCTGAGACCTGCGCCCGAGAGCATGGTCGAGCCTCGACCTGCCTTGAAGCCTCTTTCCAAAGTAAAGGCCCCCCCAAGATCGGCCCTGCTGTCCGGGTCTCGACCTTCAAAGCAGCAGAAGACCACAGGCAAGGGGAAGGAAACGGTCGCTCCACCTGCTGCTGCGCCCGCCGTTCCCCAGGTGATCGTCCTTTCCGACCCTGATGAGAGGGCCGAGGAAGCGGAGCCGACCCATCCAGTGACTCAGGTGACACCTGAGTCGGGGCCTGCCGCTGAGGAGGTCTCAGGGCCGAGGGAGGCCCCGCACGAAGAATCTCTGAAAAGGGAGATGACTCAACAGGAGTCCCCCTTCACGAAGATCATTGCGGGGATGGTTCCTTAGGCGCTTGCCCACGGGAGCGAGAGAGACTTCACCAACTATTACAACGCTCCGACGGCCCAGACCCTCAGGCATGCAGCGAGGCTGCTTTTTGAGGTAGATTTTTCTTCATTCTTGTGTCGCTCTCTGGTCAAGTTTTTCAACACAGCTCACCGTCTCTGTATTGCAGCTGGCTCCTTGCCTCGTCAAAGCAAGCTCGGAGCTGGTCGCCTCCCAGAAGCTCTCATCCGAGGCAGAGGCTGCGAAGAAGGTAGCGGCCGAGGCTGAGGGCCGTAGAGAGATCGCTGAGGGCCGGATCGGCATCATGACCGGCAATCTTTCTATCGCTCGGAAGATGGCCGCGGACGCCCGCGCAGCTCTCGAAGGAGTCAAGGCCGACCATGCTCGTCTGACTTTGCTCCTTCAAGAAGCCGAAGAGAGGGAGCGGCGCCTTCTCCGAGTTCATGGCGAGTGCGAGGGTGTTCTTGCCCGCGCGAAGGCCGAGGCCGCCGGCCTTGTCCAAGAAGCTCAGGAAGAGACGCGCCGAGCCAAGGAGGAGCGAGACAGAGCCGTGGAGGCCTTCCTCGAATCTACCGAGTTTGAGGAGGAGATGGACCACCTTTATCAAGGTAGTTATAAGGCCTGCGTTTTGGAGATGAGGGCGGCCTTCCCTGATCTCGATCTCTCCGCCTTCGAAGTCGACAGTCCGACCGCCGAGGCTGCCGAGGGAGAAGCCTCTGAAGGAGATGCCGCTGCCGACGAGGTCGGTCCCTCGGGCGCCGCCTAGGATTCGAATTCCGACTAAACGGGAGAGTCAGACATTGTACTTTTCTTTTTGTAATAATTTTTTTTTTTTTACTGGCCCGACATTGGGTACTTATATGAAATGAACTTTTATTGAATCGACTTCAATTACAGCGTGTTTAATTGTATCTTACGGATAGTAAGTCTTGAGATGCTCGGCGTTCCAAGGATGAGGTAACAGCTGCCCGTTCAGGTCTTTCAGCCGGTAGGTTTCAGGTCGGATAGTGCCTGAGACGACGTAAGGGCCTTTCCAATTCGGCCCTAATGTACCCGACCCAATTTTCTTAGTATTTGGGAGGGTCCTTCGGAGGACCATGTCCCCGGTTCGGAATCGTCGTACTTTAACTCGACGATTGTAAAACCGAGATACCTGTCTTTGTCGAGCCATCATCTTCAATCGAGCACTTTCTCTTCTTTCTTCCAATGAATCAAGTGCGAATGAGAGGAGTTCACCGTTCTCTCGTTCATTATACAGGTTGACTCGGGTTGAACCAATATCGATCTCAACCGATGCGACTGCTTCCGCACCGTAACATAGAGAGAAGGGGGTTTCTCCTGTCGCGGTCCGTGCTGTGGTCCGATAGGCCCACAGTATATTCGGAAGTTCTTCAGCCCATGCTCCCTTTGCTTCGTCGAGTCTTGTCCGGAGATGCTACTTTATGATTTTGTTGATCGCCTCGACCTATCCGTTCGTCTGAGGGTGATGAGGCGAGGCGTATACGTTACGAATCCCGAGGTTACTACACATCTCCCGGAATCATTTGTTGTCGAACTGCCTTCCATTGTCTGTCACTATCGTCCGGGGTATCCCGAACCGACATATGATATTCTTTCAAAAGAAACTCGTGACCCTTTGCTCGGTAATTTTCGCCAATGGTTCTGCTTCAGCCCACTTCGTGAAGTAGTCCACCGCTACCACGGCAAATTTAGTCTGACCCTTCCCCAATGGAAAGGGCCCGATTATGTCTATCCCCCACTGCGCAAAGGGCCACGGTCCCGACATCGGAGTCAGCTCCTCGGGGGGTTGTCTCGGGATCACTGCGAACCGCTGACACTTGTCGCATCTTTGGACGAATTGTTTAGAGTCATGCTGTATGGTCGGCCAGTAATATCCCTGCCGCAACACTTTGTTGGCGAGCGAGCGTCCTCCTGAATGGTTTCCACATATTCCTTCGTATATCTCTCGTAAGATATAATCGGCTTCTTGGGAGTCGACGCACCTTAGTAAAGGAGTATGAAAGCCTTTTTTGTACAGAATCCCATTCAAGATAGTGTAGCGCGAGGCTCGAATTTTTAATCGCCGTGCCTCGGCGCGGTCTTCTGGCAGTTCACCATTGTTGAGGTAGCGGACGAGTGGGTCAAACCAAGCAGTCGCTGGATCGATGGGAAATAGGACCGAGACTGTCGGCTCGTTTACGCTTGGTTCAGGGACATGTTCAATTGGAACTGACCGAGGTATGTCTTTCTCATCTGCTGAGGCAAGCTTTGCTAATAGGTCGGCTTTGGCGTTGTTGGTTCTGGGTATTCGAATTACTTCACACTTCTGGAATCCGCCGATCAATTCTTTAGCCTTTTCCATGTACGCCTTTAGCTGCTCATTCCGAGTTTGATAAACGCCGGAAACTTGGTTAACAACCAATTGTGAGTCGCTGAAAACGTTCAAATGAGTCACGCCCAAACTCGCGGCGAGTCTGAGGCCTAATAATAAGGCTTCGTATTCTGCTGTATTGTTGTACGCTTGAAAGCCGAGTCGCAAGGCATATTGCATCAAGTTTGGTCGGGAGTTTCTAACACTACCCCTGCCCCGCTTGCCTTCGAGTTGGATGATCCGTCGACAAATAGCTTCCAGGGTGTCGGCCCGAGAGAGGAGGAAGCCTCGGGTACATTAATTCCCTCTGGTTCGGGCATATTATCGGGATTAGGAACCACTTCAATAAGGAAGTCGGCGATAGCCTGTCCTTTTAAAGCAGCCCTGGGCCGGTAATGTATGTCAAATTCGCTTAATTCGACTGCCCATTTTATAAGTCGGCCAGAGGCTTCCGGCTTTTGGAGAATCTGACGGAGTGGTAAGTAGATCACAACGACGATGGTGTGGGCCTGAAAGTATGGCCGAAGGCGTCGTGTTGAAACTACAAGAGTGAAGGCTACTTTCTCAAGCTGAGGATACCTTGTCTCGGTTGGCAGCAAGGCTTTGCTAACGTAGTAGACTGGCAGCTGTTTTCCTTGACTCTCTCGTATTAATGCTGAGTTTACTGCGGCTTCAGACACGGCCAAATACAACAACAACACTTCACCAGGCTCGGGCTTAGATAGCAGCAGTGGAGATCCGAGGTAAACCTTCAGTTCTTAAAACGTTTTCTCACATTCGTCCGTCCACTCCATCGTCTGTCGTCCCTTCAATTGCTTGAAGAACGGGAGACACTTGTCTGTGGCTCGGGAAAGGAAGCGATTAAGCGCGGTCACTCTTCCTGTTAACCTTTGAACATCTTTGATCGTTTTGGAAGATTCCATTTCGAGTAAGGCTTTGATTTTCTCGGGATTCGCTTCGATTCCTCGCTGACTAACGAGGAAACCGAAGAATTTTCCCGAGCTCACGCCAAACGCGCACTTGCTGGGGTTCAGCTTCATTTTATATTTACGCAGAGTCAAAAACATTTCTTCCAAGTCCTTCTCATGGTCGGACGCCCGTTTACTTTTGACGAGCATATCATCAATATAAACTTCCATCGTTCGGCCTATTTGCCGAGCGAATATTTTGTTCACTAACCGCTGATATGTCGCTCCGGCATTCTTTAACCCAAACGGCATCACTCGGTAACAGTAAAGGCCTTTGTCGGTGACAAAGGCGATTTTTAATTTATCATTCTCGTGCATTACAATTTGATTATAGCCTGAATAGGCGTCCATAAAGCTTAGCAGTTCATGACCCGCTGTACTATCAACCAGCTGATCGATGCGAGGAAGAGGGAAGCTGTCCTTGGGGCAGGCTTTGTTTAGATCCGTATAGTCTATACAGACTCGTCATTTCCCATTGGCTTTCTTCATGAGTACGACATTAGCTATCCATTCCGGATAGTATATCTCTTCGATGAACTTGGCTTTAAGAAGCTTGCCGACCTCCTCTCCAATGATGGTGTACATTTTCGGGCCGAGCGGACGACGTTTCTGTCTGATTGGCCTGTAGGTTGGGTCGATGTTGAGTCGGTGTGTTATGACCGAGGAATCGATCCCAGGCATGTCTTCATGACTCCAGGCGAAGACATCGGCATACCGTCGAAGCAAGGTGATTATCCGTTCTCTAAGAGGCTAGCTCAAAGACGAGCCGATTCGGACAACTTTTGAAAGGTTCGTCTCGGTTAACGGCACCGAGACGAGTTCTTCCATCGGTTCTCCCCGCTCGTGCGATTCGATACGGGGGTCCAGTGATTCAATCATCGAAATCTCAGCCGGGGCTTTTACCGCGATGGCGTAGCACTTCCGAGACTCGTGCTGGTCTCCTTTCACTATTCCTACTCCCGACTCGGTCGGGAATTTCATGGAAAGGTGGTAGGTAAACACCACGGCTTGAAGGAGGCTGAGAGACGGTCGGCCGAGGATGGCGTTATACACTGATGGTTGGTCCACGACCAGGAAGTCGACCATCCCGGTCCTTTGATGGGGCGCGGTTCCCACGGTGAGCGGCAGCGAGACGATTCCCTCTGGGAGTACCTGTCCACCAGAGAACCCGATGAGCGGAGTTCGGACAGGCCGTAGTAACGACCGACCTATCCCCATTTTATCGAACGCTTGGGCGAATAGGACGTCCGCTGATGATCCTGTATCCACCAGTATCCGGAACACTTTTCTATTCACGATGGTGAGGGTGACTACGAGTGCATCATCGTGAGGATGATGAATGCCTCGAGCATCTTCTTCAGTGAACGAGATACAATATTTCTCTCATTTTTTCTCCTTGGGAGGCCGAGACAGGATGAGAACCTCGGACTCGGGGCGGTCGAGGCTTCTGGCGTGGTTTCTTCGGGCGTTTTTTGAGTCCCCGCCGCCTCGATGACCCCCGACGATCGTTCGAATTTCTTCTTGGAGCCGCTCTTCACTTGGCCCCGCGGCGATGCCGGTCCCTACCGTATGTTCTCTTAGCCGGCCCTCTTTAATCAGCCGCTCAATCTCGTCCTTCAAGTGATAACAGTCACTCGTGTTGTGACCGAGATCACGATGATAGTGGCAATATTTGTTCTTGTTCCGACGATCAGGATTTCTTCACATTTTTCGAGGCCAGTTAACGAAGCCCTCGGTCTTGATCTCCATCAGTACTTGTTCAGGAGATTTGTTCAGGGGGGTATATGTAGAGAATTTCTTGGTCGCTTTCCTAGCCTGTTGTCGTCTCGCCCCCGGTCGTCTTTTCGCTTTCTCCCTCAGGCCGAGTCGGTTTCTTTTTTGGCCAACTCTTTTGCCGATGGTTTCGTATTCTGGATTTTTTCTCTTAGGAGTCGCGTCTCTTCCGTATCGGCGTATTTGTCCGACCGAACCATAAACTCGCCCAGAGTATCGGGCGGGTTCTTGTCCAGTGACGCCAAGAAGGGCTTGTCTCTAACTCCCTGCATGAGAGCGTTTAGAGCTGTCTCCTCATAATGCTTTCGAACTTGTAGGGACTCGAAATTGAAGCGTTTAATGTAGTCTTTTAGTAATTTTCCTTCCCTCTGAACTATGTTGTTCAGATGCGCGGGAGGCTTCAGTTTCTTTTTTCCGCCAATGAAGTTGCTGAGGAAGGCGTCACTGAGTTCAGCGAACGACTTTATCGACCTGGGTTTCAATTGCTTAAACCAAAGTCGAGCCACTTCCGTCAAGGTCGGAGAAAACGCTCGGCACATAACAGCGTGCGAGGCGTCATGCAATTCCATGTAAGTCCTGAAGCATTCAAGATGCTCTGTCGGATCGGTCTTTCTGGAAAAAGGGGTTATCTGGGGTAAACGGAACCTTTCCGGCAACCGGGCTCGCATTACCTCGTCAACGAACGGGGAAGCTTTCTCTTCGTGTTTGGTCGGATCTGAGTTCCGACCGTGCTTTATATCTGTCATTTCCTTTGTCATCTTCTCTCGGACCTCGTTCTTGAAGTCTTGTATGTCAGCCTTCTAGGGTTCGGCGCTCTCTGCCGTTTCTTCAGCGTCTGCAGGTAGCCGACTGCGCTTCCTCTTATCTATTTTATGCCTCAGATCAGAGGGAGGCAAAATGGCAGTTGCTGAACGGGCAGGCGCGGGATGACTTGGTTCTCGAGGCTGACTCGGTCGTCTAAGCGACTGCGGCGCGGGCGGCTGCGCTACAGACGCTGGTGGATGAGCTTGTGCCGACTCCTGGCGCTGCATCTGCTGGTTACACAGTTGTTCCAGCATGTGTTTCATGGCAGCCATCTCGGAACGCATTTCTTGAACCTCGCGATTCAGGTATACGTTCCCTTGATTGGGCTGGCTTGCAGTCGCAGGCGGTGCTGCCGGGGGAGCTGCCTGAGCTACGCTAGCAGCGGCCTCCCCAGCTTCATCTGGGTCCGTCCTTCTTGTTCTTGCCATTCGAATGGTTAGAAAAAATGGCTTTTTGTCCGGTTCCCACAGACGGCGCCAAACTGTTGCAGTGTTTTTATGGGACGGATTCCTTGCGACGGACCCTCCTTCACCTGCACAGAAACAATGTCAAGGGAACCCTGGCTAAAGCCGGGGAACCTCCGATGCTTAAGTCAGTTATCTGGTCAATAGCCAAGAGCTTGTCTCGGTTAGTATTGCGTACCTTCTTCTGTTTCAAGCTTAGAAATTTATACAGTTCGTCAATTCTTATCTTCAGAGGATTCTTCTCCTGGGATTGCTCAGGATCCCGAGAATCTCGGGATCCGCTATCCGTATCCCTGGATTTCCGTAGATCATCATCTGTCCTCGTTCCGCCACTCTCCGTCTCGGCTAGATCTCGACCGACTCTGGGGGAGTCTCGGTCAGGTCGTGACCGACCCTGGGGGGTTTCGGCCAACACAGGAGGACGGGTTCCCAGCCGTGACCGACAAAATCAACTCCCTAAGGGGATCTTATTCCATCGGTTGAATGGCTTTAATACGCTCGGCCTTTAGGGAGTTTATACAGGCGAGGTTATCACTCTGACAGAGCGACATTAATCGTCCTTGCTTACGCCTCCCGGCCTATCCTCTGTTCTGTCGGTGTTGTCTCGGATTCTTTAGACAGTGTCGGCGGAGCCGACCTACTCTCATACGAGTCTCAGAACTTTACCCGAGCTTGACGCATTTTTCCCCAACAACTGTAATTACCAAAGTATGCTTTTGGGGTTTGAAAAATTGGCACCCGAATTGCGTACTGAGTGAACTCTTTGGGCCCCACCGTTATACAAGTGTCTTATCCACCCACTTTTCCACATCATTTTAGGGTCATAAGCCCAGACTTGAAGCATATCCGAAGCTAAAGTGGACCACGCCACCAAACAGGGAAGCGAATTGCACCTTGACCCCTGTCAGGACAGGCTTGCTCTGGTAGGGGCGCTGTGGGGCCCACCGTAATGTATGTGTTTTGTGCCCTCCATCCATCCCTTTTAATTTGCTTATTTTAATGCATGAACTAAAAAAGGAAACAGATCCAGGGCTTAAGTGGGGCTACGCCACAAGTAGTGGCAACAATAATGCCACTATTGAAAGCTTCGTAGGGCTTACTGTGATGCTTATTTATCACACAAGCTGTTCATAGGGTTTCAGAGACTTGAATGAAGGAAAAATACAATATCAGCTTGATCAAAAACTTCCACGAGTCCCCGTAAGTTTTGGGCAATAGGCATTCAATCCCCACCATTTTCTGTGGCATGGTCCACTTGAGCTTTGGATCTGCCTCGTTTTTTATTCTTTGCAAACCCACACCACACACCCACACCACATGGACAATCAGTCCCTTGTTCCCAGGATTGAAATAGAGTCCGTCTACCACTGGGCTATGGAGCAAAACCAGAGCTTTGGATCTGCCTTGTTTCTGAGCTCATACCCGAGCTTTGGATCTTCCGCATTTCTGAGCTCATTCCCTAAAATGATTCGGGCAAAATGGATGGGCGAGCGTGGATAAAACACAGATTATGGTGGGCCCCACAGAGCTCCTTCTAGGACCAAGTTCGTCCTGGCAGGGGTAGGATGCAATCAGCGTCCAGGAAGGTGGGAATTGAATGCAGGCAACAGCACAAGAAATAATGGGATTTGATGACCTGCCATTGAAAACTTCTTGGGAGCCACAAGTTTTGGATCAAGCTAATTTTTGTGTTTTACCTTCACGTGACCTAATGAACAGTTTGGATGACAAATAAACATCAACGGTGTGGTCCACTTGACATAGACGTCATTATCCCCCATGTGGTGTTATCCACTTGACCTTTGCATATACTTTAATTTTGGGCTCATGCCCTAAAATGAGCTGGTAAAACAAATGAAGAGTGGATAAGACATACATCATGGTGGGCCCCACAGCCTACTCAGTACGTAACCAACTTCCTAGAAATTGGAACGACACACGCTTCCTCGAGCCCTTGTGGAATAAGCTTACTTTACTAGCGTTGCACATGGGCCCACCATGGTGTGTGAATGTCATCCAACCTCTCTAGTAACCATACCATGAAAATTGGGCACCCGAAACATCAAGCTGATCCAACCATCATATAGACCATGTGAATTTCAAGGTTTTTGGGTGGCTGTCCATTGTCCATTGATTTCAACGGTGTGACCCACCTAATGATTGGACGAGCCTAATTTTTTGAGGCATTCCATCACCCTGATTGGACTAAATATACGGTTGGATGGCATATACACAACATCGGTGGGTCCCACAGGCAATAGTGTGTAAGCAGGTGAATAACTTTTTACACGGACGTGAATAAGTAGAATAAGCTTTTTCGACCCTACAAAGCCTACCATCAAATGGATGGTTACGATTTTCCACGAGATATAATTTTGTATCCACCAAAAATAAATCCATGCGTACCACTCTATTTGCCAAAAAATTCCATGATGTTGAAAAACTCAGCTAACGCATTTTCAGCTGTTCGTTTCCTTGGTAAATTGTGATCAACCTGATGAGTTGACAGGACCGGCCAGAATTTTGCACCAGAGCATCAAAATAATAGATCAGACCTGATGGACGGCTTGGATCTCACACTCATTTGACACAATGGCATACATGAGATGCCTTGTACATGTTTTTTTTTTTTTTTTGGGCAAAGCTCTTATATCGGCCCACAACACAGGCTCAGCCCCTACTGACCATTTGATTGTAATAGGATGCCAATCCAAAAGTGCAAGACCCAGCATTGCCAAATCCATAAGCTAAATCAACTCACCCACGTCTCCATGAGACCAATGCAGCCTCTTCTGATCAGTATTAGGAATGGTTGGAACATCGTCCAACTGCTATGTAAATGTTGTTGATATTGACTGCTCTGGCTGTGTATTTTTGCTCTCCGTTTTTATTTATTTTTTATTACCTTTTTTTTTACACACGCACACACACCCCCACACACTCACTCTGGTGGAATTTCACCACCTGGGTACTCGAACCCTTGACTGGGAGTTGAAACTCCTGAGAGTCTACCATCCGGGCAAGAGTAAGGAACCTATTTTTGCTCTCCATGATTCCACTAGGCCTTCATCGTCGTACTCTAGTGAGGCACAACTTCTTCACCGAATCAGATGTTTGGAGACCGAGAAATTCACGCCCTCCTGCGGTGAACAGGGTCAGTGCCTTTTAGTCAGTTTGCAAGTAAAAAGGAATTTGATATCTGATATGAGATCAAGATATACAAGCTCTGTTTAAATGCAAGATATGGGCATGAGCCCATTTCCAAATGCATGCAACGGCTTCAAAAGCCCATGTCATTTCCACCCAATACATGCAAGACATTTAAATACCTGAGCAAGTAAAAACCACCTTTCAACTATTTTGTAGAATTCCCTCTGAGACTATCAGAGCAAAAATAATGTAATTGATTAACTACATAGATATTTTACAGATGGATCAAAAAAACTTATAATACCTGAGCAAGCATAACTTTCAATAATGACATGGTTGATAACCTATCATTTTTTTAAGGGTGGTCTCAGAGTTTTTGTTGGGGGGGGGGGGGGGCCGGGCACTTGGACTCAGTCGACTCTGATCTGGTCCAGCACCATGAGTCAGCATTGAACACATGAGCGACTTGGCCCAACTAGGATGACTAACCTCACGATTCGGCTGAGTGCCAAGATGACTCAGAATCGAACATATCAGTCCAAGTCACCAAGTCTTCAATCAATGAAGGGCAGCCAATTGTCAAGACTCACTAACTTCTTAGCGCCCTCACCCATGCAGCAATTGCGCAACACTATAGCAATATTTGAATCAGCCTAACTCCCACGTGCACCACTAAGTTCTACCCTCTAGGACTAGCTGAGAATGCAAGAGTGGACGGGAAAACTTACATTGCACGAAATAAGAGAAGATAACAACTTGAATCCCAAATAAGGGGGGCTCCTCTATATATAAGCCTAAGAACTCTCTAAAATCTTTAGATCAATCGCTTGGATTGTGCCACATAGCATTCATCCAATGGCCAAGAACACTTTACAAAACTTCTAGACTCCACACATTTCCAGTTTATTATCTAATGCAAAATAGTGCAAACAAGTTCTATGAGCCCACCGTGATGTATTGATGACATCCACTCTAACCAACTTGCACGCCATGCTTCATATAGCCATGGCCCCAAAAATCAGATCAATCCAAGACTCAGGTGGGCCACATGAGCATAATAGTTGAGAGGAGCATGCCCACCATTGACTTGCATTGGGGCCCATCCAAGTTTTAGAATGGCTTATTTTTGAGGTATGTCATTGTCATGTTTCACATCAATGGATTGGATTGCATATGCACAACGTGGGTGGGCATCCCCTCTCAATATTCCTGCTCGTGTGACCCACCTGAGTCATGGATTGGCCTGATTTTTGGGCCCACATCGAAACGAGGCATGGCATGGAAGATGGTTGGAGTAGACGTTATCAACACATCATGGCAGGCCCCACAAATCTCGTTTGAATGATAATATAGTGCAAACATTTACACTAAATTTCCCCCCTTCTCCTAGCTATAATATTCACTGCAAACCTCCAGAACCTTTCAAAAATCTATACACAACTCTACCATAATGTAGACTGTTGTAGAATTTTCTACACTACAATACATGACTTGGTACAGGATGAGCCAGAAATGGCTTGGTCCTTAGATGAGCCTCAATGCCCTGACACAATGGTGCCTCAGAGAGTCTGTATGCTCCTGACACAGTGGTACCTAAGAGGGGAGTGTGTGAATGTACACGCGCTCGCGCGCGTGCATGTGTGTGGCAGGCAGGCGTGTGTAGAAGACAACACTGGTTAGTATCTGAATGATATTTTGAAAAAGGTAAATGACATCTTAAAAGGCATCACAGATCTAAATCCTGAACAAGAAAGATGCTATCATTAAATAAGAAAATAAACGATACTTGTGAACTCCACATTGTGTGCCACATTCATAATGCAGCTTTCCGAATCATCATTTCAGACGCTCAATTACTCCTATAGAAGTAGGATGTTTTCAAGCTCAGACTAGCTACATTGCTCCCGGTAAGTTCTACAAATGGTTTAAGTATCATACCATCAATCAGTGCCTTTCAGTGCTTTCTGGTTAGCGAATGACTTGGAACTCATGTATTCCATCAATGTATAAGGTAAAAGTTCCCAGCTTCCAGATCCTATACACTAACAGTGATGTATCCAACATAAGTGAATTGCCATCCAATCATTTCATGGTAAAACATCCTCTGCAAGGACCTTTATCAAAATGTGCTATCAATTCACCCACTACAAATGCCTTCTCGATACCTCAGCTTCCAGAATGTAGACCCATGTATGTTCTTTATCTGCAATTCAACTCCTCCAAGCCATTTGAGTCAGAGTAGTCATCGATGGATTTCAGCTTTTCAAGGATCACCTTTTCCTGCTTGGCAACTACAGCATAGTCAAGTATCAACATTTTCCAAGTGAAATGTGTGTAGACGGAGATGAGTTGCTAAATATATATACAGAGAGGGATTAGTTAGACAAGGAAAGAGGGATTGGTGAAGGCTCTCATACTTTAGACATACTATACAATGCTAAACTGAGATACATGCAGTTTCCTCAGGTTTTAAGTTTGTACAAGTCAGGCCCCTTGCTCAGTGATCAAAACAATTGACAAATCCACAGTGGATGACCAATGCAACAAAAGCATCTTAGATTAGATGATCTTAGACATGAATGTGGATTATTGCTATATTTTCTTTCTGAACCATCTACTTCTAGGCACCAAATTGAATGGTTAGCATTTTCTCATCAGGGAGATTCTTATGCATTGGCAATCACAGTGAACTCCATATCAATTAGTGGGAATATTGAATCACAGGCCCTACAAATGAAACCCGAGCAAACTGAACATATTCTCAGACGAGCTTGTATATTTTCATATGAAATAATTCAATACAAGCTTGTTAGGATACATTCCTGATCTGGGTTTTCAGTAAAATGGGAGTGTAGAGCATTCCCGACACTATCAACTATAGCAGATGTTGTCATTGATGATTCGATGCATAAGATGGCAGCAATTGCATCTAGTCGAGTGACCTCATTTCTGAACATGAGTCTTGCATGTGCTGCAATAAGAAAAAGAGCCCAATTCCTTTGAGGATAACACAGTAAGACTGTAGCAAACTAGCAATGCAAATTAGTAGTGATAGTAACATGCCTTGGGCTAACCTAATTAAACTTTCAAGCATGCGAACTGTTGTCCTTGCTGCAAATAGGAAGTCCTTGAAAACATTAGAATTTAGAAAAGAAGAAGAAGACGAAGAAGAAGACAAGGAACTACATCAGTCAGACCTGCGTTCTTAGTTGCTGATCTCCTTTGAAGTTGATAATAACTTGAAATGACTCTTTTTGCCTCCTTGGTTAGGACGGGTTTGAAATACCCTTTTACATAGTGAATATACCTACAACAAAGCAAACCTCAGAAGCTATACTTCTTTCAAATCTCTCAGAAACTTGAGCTATTTGAAACCATTACCTCCTGACCATTGGCATTGTCCAGACGTTTGTTAGTTCTTCATCACTCTTTTCCGTATCCTCTTTCTGATTTGGTTTAACAAAATCAAGTTTTAGGTTAACCCAAACGCCTCACAAGGCAACACAATTCATGCAAAACAATCCTAGAAAATGAAAACACATTTACCTCGAAAAGAATGTGAGATGAAACAATTGCATCCCATTCTGGGTTCTTCGTATCCAAGAGTACAAGTACTATATCAAATCTGCTCAATAATGGTCCAGAGAGCGTCGTATTGACAGACAAAGCTACAGCGAGTAACGAAAGATGAGAAGTAAACAGCAAATCCAAAAGAAAGCTGGAAGAAATACAATGCTCTACCATAATGACCAAGTTCTGGTCATGTTACAGAAAAGTACAACTATAGCTTACATGATAAGGTTCTAAATCATGGGGATTCATTTGTAAAACACACCGATAATTTAAATGAATCACATACGTTGATTAGGATCATACTGCCCTTTTGGGTTTGTCGCGCCAAAGACAATCGTCCTGGTACTAAGGGTTGTCACAAGACCAGCCTGAAAAACACACCGATGTTACGCACTACAATATTCTTCAAGATTCCAAAAAGCAAGAGACACGTTGTTGTAAATTCAGAAGGCAAGCAAATGTGAATTTTTTTTCTTTTTTTTTTTTTTATGGAAAGCATAAAAGGAATACAGCCATTTCCATTTTTTGCAGAGACTATAAAGCTAAAAGTTTCCATATCAAGGTTGAGCAACAATCATAGCAGACAACCAAATGCTATAGTAAATGTATGCTTACATGCATCCACAAATGCTATAATAAAGGTAACCCAATGAACCAAGACAACCAACAGCCATCTTCTAAAGAGATCAACTACAATTGCACAAAGCGTGAAGCGAAGCACCAACAAATTCAGGTGCGGGAAGGGAGAAGTGTCTCTTTCAAAATGTAAAAAAAGTATAAATTGGTAGGAAGGAGCGGGAGTAGGAAAAATAGTGAGAGTGGCACCTAGTTAGAAGGATCCTCCAACTAAGGAATCAAATGCATGCTGCATATAGTTGCTCTATTTCATGAATGATCAATCACCAACAACCAGTTGAAGCTACAAAGCTTTTCTTTTCCTTCAAAAATTTTGTTTCCAGTTTTGCCCTTAAAAATATCATAAATTTTCAAGGGGAAATTGGGCTGTAAAAGCATTTTGTAGGTGATCATTCCTCTTTTATAAATATGTAAGCCAAAGAAATGCAAGGTACCTTAGCAATACTTATAGTTTGTTGCTCCATGGCTTCATGTATGGTTGCCCTGTCGTGCTCCCGCATGCTATCAAATAAACAAATAGTTGCATTAGTATGAAATCATATGTGAAAGCCTGAATGAAGCTTCATCCATCACAAGGCAGCCTACAAGGTGTGGAGCTACACGTATCTCTTCAAAATGAATTGGATTTCCAAGGCAAGTAGGTGATTTCATGAAAAGGTCAGGTGGGGACCTCTACAAAGCTAGAAGAAAGATTCTAGGGCATATGGTCCTATTAGCTCTTTGTTAGGAGATGCAGAGGGACACAAACAATTAGACCAAAGGTGTTCCATAACGGTAACGGTGGCCATAAAGACCCCCGCCTTTACCATTACAAGACAAGCTGTAACAGACATTATGGCCTTTTTTTAAAATCTACTTAGGGACCATTACAGGGCCATTATGGGTCATTTTTTTCTGTACAGCTATTATGGTTGTTTCAGCCCTTCAATGCATAACAGTTACCACTGTTACCGTGACGTAGCAGCCACTATAGCCATTACGTAACCATTTTGGTATATACCATGATTAGACCATAAAAATAAGAAGGTTGTGCTGTCAAAAGTGGCGGAGTAAATCAAGAGTAATCTCATTAGAAAAGTTGGAGTTCCAGGGGATCACTATGGCCAACTTCTAAATTGATTGGTCGTTGGTGGCAAATAGTGAAGTGGATCCAATGAAAGCCATGCCTGGATAGATATACCCGCTAAGAGTTGGGTGGAAACTTGGAGTTCAGCAGATCTTCCAAGGGAATCTCAACCCTGGTGGAAATGGCACGTTGAAGGATGGGTGATATTTACTTACCTTCTTTGCAATGTTGCCATAGGAGATTCGACAAGAGCAAAGGTGTTGGCCCTTTGGCATTTCAGATTTCTCCGATCCTCATTTTGGCTCAACAAGTTGAGCACAAAAGGACCATTCTAAACCCTGGAAATTATCTTTTATCTTTTATGAAATACACTATCTTGCTCTAGGCCAAACACTTCATCTACTTGTGCATGTGGAGAGGCAAACATTTGGGCCAATGTCTTGGCCAACGAAGGTGTTCAAGATCTGCTCTATTCATTAGAAGCAAGGTATTCAATAACGATAACAGTGGCCGTAACAGCCACCACCATTACTGTCACGATATAAGCCATAATGGAGCCACTAAGGGCCTTTTTTTTTCCATAACGGCCATTACAGCCTCGTAACGCATAACAATTCCCACTGTTACTTGATTGCAAAATTGTATCGTCTGACTTGATGCATCTCTTTAATAAGTTTCTTCTTTATTTCTCCCAAAAAAAAAAAAAGAAACTGACCTTTAAAGAGATAATGTCAAACCTTAACCACAAAAACCAAAACTTGATTAAAATACTTCAAAACAATCAATCTATGTTACTTATACTAGTAACCAAAACGCCTAATATTGCATAAGCAATTGACCCACTTAAGTGCCTAGGTGATCATGCAGAAAATAGGTGAGAGGGAAAAACTTCTATTAAAAAAATGAGCAAAAAAACGAACCAAAGGATCGTATCTATAAAACCCAAAATTTTAGTTGTGACCTAATCTACTACATGTATCTGTTTACGCTTTTATACACACTAACATGCATACACATACTCACATGTACAAACAAACATGAGTAACCATCCATCCATTCATCCAACCCTCCATTCACTTGTATATTTACATTCATCCATAAGTGCTTGTACATATCTAAATCATTCACTCATCTAACCAACCATCTAATTATTTATCCTCAATCCAACCATTATCCATCCATCCATGCATGCATCATCAATACTACATGCCTAAACCACTCATTCATTTAACCATCTATCTGACCATTCATTTAGCTATCCATTCATCAGTTGCATGTTGATGCTGATTTCTTGTCTTGGTAAAAAAACAAATTATAATTTGAAAATATTTTTTTACCACCTTCAATGTTTGAGCATTATTTTGATACAACAAAAACTATGTGCTATTAAGATTTGAGAAAAACGTTGTCATTTAAAAGTTCAATTTCTTTTTTAAATGTCGAAAGGTCGCAATTTATTATTAATATGGAAAATAAGATTTTTAATTACTGGGAATATAATTTTTAAATACTTTTATCGAATTAAAATAGGGGGGTATTTCCTTATTTGCATAAAATAACTAAAGTAAATTGAAAAAGAAAGGTTTATAAGACGGTGCCTTTTTGGTAATAGCGTGATCTGGTGAAATAAGGAGAGGCGGTCTTGCATGCGTCCTTGTGAGGATAGGAAAGTGGGAGGGTTTTGAGAGTGGGTTAGTGACGTAGGGATGAACGTGATGAGGTCAATCATCGTCTTCCTCAAGGATAACTACTCCGAATCCACGGAGCTTCTCTGGACTCCTCACAGAGACTTCTCGAATCCATGAGGAAAAGAAATATAAATAATTTTAAGATATATGAAAAAAACTTGTTGAATGATTGATAGATGAAATAAATGAGTCTACAACCCTTTAAATAGGGATACCAAGGCTAGGAAGAAGTTTAAGAATTAAACTACAACTAAAACTCCCTAAAATTCGTAACTTACTATAAATAGTAAGTTTACTTTTTATAGTGTCCTATGTGGCTTAACCACATTATTCTCCTAACTTTTCTAAACACTTTTCATGTTGGACACAACTCCTAAAGCCCAATGGATGAAGAGTTATAATCAAACTAAAACTTACTAAAAATGGTAAAAACGGAAATAAACATGGAATTCAACCGTCGATATGATGGAATCTCGAAAATTCGGTGTGGGCAACCCAACTATACTAGGTTGGTTGGCTAAAGTAGCTCGTCCTACCCCAAAATCATATATGGTACGTCGAGTAACTCATTCTAATTTGCGAGATATGCATGTTTTAAGGTTCTGATGGTCTTGATGACTTCGGCTTCTGATCAGGCCTTCTCTAATCCATCTTGGACATGAAAGTGCCCACTACCCGCTCTACATCAGTTAGACATGTCTACATGCACACATGTAAGGAGTGGGGTCGATGGAACCCTCAAGCCCACTACCCGCTCTACATCAGTTAGACATGTCTACATGCACACATGTAAGGAGTGGGGTCGATGGAACCCTCAAGTACAAATTGGGGTCCTATGAAGGGTTAGAAACAAATGACATGAGAGAGAGAAAGAGAGAGGAAATAAGGAGGAAAGCTTTGGGTTTGAGGATTATTTCCCCTCAGTGAATGATCTCTTACATGGGTTTTTAATTCCCTTTTAGTTTTGGAATCTCTCTTTTAAGTTGGATTTTGATGAAATCTTTCTTGAGTATTCCCTTTTCTTTTGGGTAAAATGTTTTCTTCCCTATTTCTTAAAATTATTTCCTATTTCCTCTAACATGCATTGTAGGATTCCCCAAGGTTTGATCCTTTGCACCTTTTCTTTATTCTCATGAAGTCGGGTTTTCATCTTTCTTGGTTTCTTGCCCTTTTCTTTATTTTCTTGAAAATCAAGATTTGTCGTTTTTTTTTTCTTTTTTTCTGTTAGCTTGTTAGTACACCCCACTGTCAATTCACACTTAACTGTTAGCCACCCCCACTAGGGATCGATACCAAGAGCTCAATGTTGAAACAAGGTATCTTTCACTCAATCTACCACTTGATCTATGGATCAGGGTGTAAAATCAAGATTTGTCTACTTGTTCTTTTCTTCTAATTCTTGAACAATCACAATTTGCTTTCTTATTCTTTTCTTTATTTTCTTGAAAATCAAGATCCCTTGATAGATTCCAAGGTCATGCAATTCTTCTGAAATTTCTGCATAAACAATCCAATTGATGAAGATTTCTTAGTTCTTGTAGAATTTTTTGAGTTCCAGAACCATTGTGTACTTTTCCGGTATTTCCAGGGACTTGGTCAATTCTGCAGGGGCTTTTCTGATTATATTTACAGCTATTGGGTTTACTACAGAGTTTTCTAAACATTTCAGAAATTATAGAGTTTCAAATGTAATTTTTCAAATTTTCAGATGTGACTCTTTACTTTACATATACATGTTCTTTACGGAATATTTTGATGATGGAAAAGGATTCGTGATACTTGAGCTCATGCAGGGAAAGACTTGTGAATCTCACACGTGTTTATGATATTTTGAAAATATTTATTTTTTGGAAAAGAAATTCATGTATCATGATATCATTATTAGAATAGATTTGGAACACCGAAAAATAAGTGGGGTAATCGAGTCCATGGGTTGAAAGTCCCTAAAGCGTAAATAGGTGGGGCAATCGGGACCCTTGAGTTGAAAGTCCTAGAAGTCCAAACGGTACCATTTGGAACCTCCTATTGAGGGTCAAATATTGCATATTGGACCCCATTTATTACCGGATTTTACGAACATAATACTGTTTAACATCCTATTTTAAATCGTGTTTGTGTTGTAAGGTGAATTTAGGAGCTTGGACTAAAAAAGGGTGCTAAATGCATAGATTTGACGCTCCAGAATCACCAAAACAAGGGATGGACCCCAGGGGACCGAGATCGAAAAATGTACACACCAGAGATCTGAGAAAATCAAGTGATTGGGTTTAAACGGGCCTAAAAGTCGTCTAGAATGCAAGATCACGGGGTTTCCACCATCCGTTCAGCTCGAAACTTTATATCTGGCTTAAGGACTCTAAATTAACCGCACACGTCGAATTTCAGCCATTGGATCCTTATGGAAGTGGCCCAAATCTGGGCCCACCTGATATATGGATATGCTTTAATTTTAGTCTCAACCCCTTAAATGAGGGGCGAAAACGGATGGACGGAGTGGATTTCCCACACACATCACGAGTGAACCCCACTAGACATGCCTGTGCACAGTGCACAAGTGTACTCAAGGTGCACTGGACCGAGACGGCCAATCAAACGGCCATTGACCCATCCCCTTCTCTCTCATGCGTCCAACGTCCAACGAGAGACGCTGATTAGGTTGGGTTTTGATAGTGGGCCCCACCCATCATACATTCTGATGATTTGGACAGTCCATTGTGTCTAGAGGAGGGACGTGACCATCACCAAGGTGGAATTTTGGTCCCTCGCATCTGTACACATGTAAATCGCTAGAAAACGCAGGATGGATAGCGAATTAATTTAATACAGTGGACCACACAAAAACTCAACCAAAACCACTCATTTCCGACAATACGCACACCAATCTTTGCACTGAGCGACAACATGTCCTACTTTGTTACAACCGCGACAAGTTAAAGGAGTTGAACCATGATTTGGTGCAGAGGTGGATACATAAGTGTCAGTTCAGATGGTCCCTGAGATGTCCCCTGAGAGAGGACCTGCAGTCGTTGTTCCTCAGCTAATAAATCATTAATAACGGAATTCATTGAAGGAGTTGGACTACGGTTCAGGAGAGCAGCCCTACAATGCTCAAATTCCGGACGCAATTTCATAAGAAACTGTCTAACTTGAGCATTCTCGCGCATTGTGTGGAATATTTTAAAGTCATTTGGGAAGTCAGGATCCATCATAGTTATCTCTGTCTAAATTGTAACCATCGTAAAGTAGAAAGATTGAATACTTTTGTCACCCTGAGTAAGGTGAACCAAATCTTGTTTCAAGCGGTATAACCTAGCCACATTACTCTGTTGATATATTGTCTGGAGATGCTCTCACATAGCCTTAGCAGTGCGATGTGGCGTGAAGCCAACAGCTATTGACCGATCGACGGAATCAAGAATCCAGGTAATAATCCGTCCATTTTTCATTTCCCAATCAGTCATTTTGTCGACATCAGTGGAAGCGGGAACAAGAACAAATCCATCAATCAGTCCCCACAAACCACGACCCTTGAGAAAACTTTGAAAGTGGATGGCCCATAGATTATAGTTGGTGCCATCGAAACTACATCGTGGGGCCTCTGTACAGGATTCTTGGTCCATGGATATGAAAAGAGATAAACTATGCCAAGGAAGAAGGGTACCTTGCAGCAGGAGAATTGGTTGCAGGCAATAGAACCGCAACAGATCAGAACAACAATCAACAATAGGGTTTATATCACCACTAACAGATCCGAACCGTAACCAGCAAACGGCAACAGATCAAAACCACAAAACGAGGGAGCGCAGCAGGGACGAGCCGGATCAGATCAGAATAGCAGTAGGGGCATACGCAACAGCAAAAGGATGAGCGCAGCAAGGGCCAGTGCAGCACGGGCTTGCGCAGCAGCAACAACAAACAGATCGGACGTGCGCAGGGCGTACACAACAGCAACAGCAACCTCAAGGGCGAGCGCAGCAGGGTCCTGCGCAATAGGAGGGGTCGGACGCAGCAGAGGCGTGCGCAGCAAGTGTAGGAGGGATCGGATCTGACGAGCGATGGAGGCGTGCGCAGCAGAGAAGATGGTATTTGACAGTGAGCACGCTGATGAAGTACGATAGAGACGATGGCAGGTTGCAGAGAAGATGATAGAGCCACCGGAATCAATGGAGGAGACTGCCGGAATCGTGGACTGTCGGAACTCGATGAGGGACCATCGAAATCAAAGGAGGAGTGCCGGTTCAGAAACTTGGCTCTGATACCATGTAAATACACGGATTTGAAGAATGTTTTTCTGTATTTCAGACAACCCTAAACGGTTGAATATATAGAGATTTACAATGACTATACAAGGTAAGATGATAAATACAAAATTATAAAATCTTTCTATACAAGGAATGTGGGCTGTCTAACAATTACTACATCACAACCCTATACTTGGGGTGTGAACACCTCCATTGTCTACATTGGGTGGGTGAGCATGATTGATTTGCAACAAATTTTCATCGATAGATGTTGGATGAAGTAAAGGTGTGATGAGCCTACAAAATACAAATTGGTCCTCCATTGTCTAGGCTAGGTAGGTAAGCATGGATGATTTGCAACAAGTTCCCATTGATAGGTACACGATGGAATTTGGGGAGGGTGTTGACCAAGGTGTTCCATAATGGTAATAATGGCCGTAAAGGCCACTGTCGTTACCCTTATGATACAAGCCATAATGGCCATTACAGCCCCTTTTTCTTAATGTTTTTTGAACAGTTACGAGGCCGTTACAACTCCTTTTTTTTTGTAACAATTGTTATGGCCATTTTGGCCCCGTAACACGTAACAATTATGATCGTTACCATAACATAATAGCCTTTATGCATAGCTTACATATATTCATTCATGATTTTACCTCATAAGAATTTACCTTGGAAACTTCGTTTATTTCAGCCATTGATTTTTTAGCAAAGATTTATAGTGTTGCCAAATATGTTTCATTCACATTGAAGTCTTCAGAATTCAAGTTTTTGCAGCTTACCCTTTTGGGATTTTAAATTTCAGGAAAAAAAGATCTCAAGGAGATGCCTGAAGGAAGAATGACTAGCTACCTTTATTTTATTTTGTTTACATTTAGTTTTCTTTTGAAGTTTAAGAATTATCTGCAAAGGACTTGGAAGTATAAGGTTATTTAAGACTTTGGTTGGGATGTGGATATTTTATTTTAATTAATGATTGTTGAAGTTATTTTAAGAAAGTGTATGTTTATAGAATGGTATTATGTGATAGTTTGTGGAATTATCGTTTGTGAATGTTTAATCAATAACTCATGTCCTTAGGTACAGGATCAAGGTCAGCATACCCCAGTGCTAGATTCAGGGAGTGACATTATCAAACAAAATAAAAGGCGAAAATGAAATCTAATTTTACATAACGAAATTAATATAAGCATACAAAAACAGTAAGCACTGCTAATTTCAACATTATAATTGTATTCATAATTAGTAGTTACAATCAATGTTGTCAAAATCATTATCGTATCGAAAATCATAGTGGGGGTTGAATCGTATCGAATCGTAAATCGTAAGATTTTTTACAATTATCTTTAAAAAAAATTAAAAATATAAATAAATCAGAATTTTTCTTAAAACTCATCAATCTTCCTTTTGCCATCGATGCGCACCAAGTAATACCATGTCATGATAGTGTTAATGGATTCTTATTCCATTATTTTTTTTCATCTTTCAAGATATTTTCCTTAAAAGAACATACAATGGTCCTTTAATAATGTATGTTCTTGTTACCTTTCTTGAATGTAGAATCACGGTGAAAAAGCAGCCTTTGATACTATAGATCGACGAAAAAAGATATTTTGATTTCTAAACACCATTCCATAATCAATATAAGTCAGCATGATCATAACCATCCATAAAAACATGACAGCTAAGTCATACATCAATTTGGGGTTTCAACTAATTAAGTAAGAAAACACAAAAAAGCCACATTATTTAACATTGAAGAGAATATATCATTTAATATCTTATAAAGAATGAATAAAATAATTTACCTTTTCCAAATGATTCTTAAAGTTCCCACTGATTTAAAAACATAAAATGAAAGGCAAGTGGAGCTTAAAATAGAAGACAAGTATGATTTTATTTGTAAATCGGGATTTGAATCGTAAATAATAGGATTCAAATCATAGAATCGTAGGGTTCATATAAAAAGGGATTCAAGGTTGGGATTCAAATCGTTTTGCTTACAATTCAACTAAAATCGTATATCGTAAATCATAGGATTTTGACAATACTGGTTACAATCATATGTACTGCTGAAAGAATATGACTATTCAGCGCCTTCAGATGCCGACATACCACAAGTGGGCATTCTTACATCCATATAAAACCTACAAGTCTGCCGATCTGGTCTTCAATCCTCAAACATATTCAGAATGAGTATCACAAGGAGACATTCAAACATTTTCAGTCCAGTCCAAAATTCAAATAGCTTGTTTTCAATGGCTCAAGAGAAAGCAGGTCATCCATCAACCATCACCGCACAACTTGAGGTGGAGCAAAGTGACAGACCATTTTACACATTTTGGATCATTAATATTTGGGCAATCTCCTCAAAAATACACACTGCATGCCTTTCTCCAATTTTCAAACCACTTTCTGCCACAGGATCTCAACTCTTAGTCAGATATTTAAGATCTAGGGTATTGCCCATAGTCTTATCAGAAAGATTTATTGGGATGTTGAAGTGTGAGTACAGAACTACAATTAGATGTAGCATTGACTTTCTCCATTTCGAGCGCAGCTTTGAGGTTAGCTTTTCGCAGATGTTTCTTCATTTGTGATTCATACATAAATATTATTTAGGCAATCTATTTGTGGTAGTTCAGTTGCTCCATTGCATTGGTCTTGGTTTGACACTTAAATATAAAAATTCACCTGACTTAAAAAAGAGAATCGTACTACAAGTCCCAAAACCCAGTATTTTTGCTAATTCTAGACAGACTGGATTCTGTGAACTAGAATATTAAGATGGAAACTGTGAATCTTTTTTTCCAGCAAACCAATATGGCTGGCCTAGGGCTGCAATGAGGAACAAAGAAGAAGAATAGACCAGAATTCAACTGATTGATTTTATTAAGCCCTAAAAAATGCCACTGCCTTAAGACATTAAAAAAATTACCTATCAAATTCATCTATGCAACAAAGTCCACCATCTGCCAAAACAAGGGCCCCAGCCTCCAGCATCCATTCGCCTAGAGATCCATTCAGTGTACAAGATAAACAATTATTCAAAAGATCGTTCAAATTGCAATGAAGAAGTATAGAGTTTTTTTTTTTTTGAAGAAGAAGAAGAAGAAGTATAGAGTTGAAAACAATGAAGGTAGACTTAAAAAGCAACAATGCAACACCGCATATTCAATGAGAAGTAATGATAGAATGCCCCATGACATTGACAAATATTCTAAGGGCCTGTTTGGTGAGAGGGAAAATAAAGGAAAATGAAGTAATTTTCCCATGATGTGGCATTTCTCTGTGTTTGGTTAGCAAAAAATAATAGATTCCACTTAGTAATTATTAACTTTTTTCTATAGTCAAATTCTCATGCACAAGATACAAGGTAATCAGTCTCAATATGAGATTTCCACTTGCTATTCAAACAACCATAAAAATGTAATCCATGGGAATCCATGCTTTAATAGTTCTCATGGAATTCATCATTGGATAACAATTAGTTTTTTTCTTTAATTTTCTTGTCCCACTAATCAAGCAAGGCCTAAAATAAATCTATAATAACTTCTCTAAGTTGGACATAGAAAACCTTTAGTCCAATCCATGGTGCAATTAATGGTTGAATTCTAATTTTCCACGCATTCTCTGTGCCTAACACACCGCCACACATTTTCAACGTTCAAAATTGGAAATTTCAATAAGAGCATTGAACTTGAAAGCTTATAGTTGCACGATCCTTCCAATCATGTGCCGCTCCCAATTCGAATCACACTTCAGGATCATGCTCTTGCTCCTGCTTCCTACATGTTTATACTTATTAACAATTTGAAACAAATGCTTCCTCTCTCCACACATGAATCTATTGCCAATTTGCTTCAACCCTCGTGCAACTACACTTGAAAGTGATTGATATTATGAAACAATATATGCAAATGAACTTCATTGTGGCTCTAGACCATGCACATAAAAGATATAAATCATCATTGTCGTCTAGGCCTTATCCCAACTAATTGGGATCGGCTATAGGAATCCATTTCCACCATTAACTCTATCAAATGAATCATATTTATAAATAAAAGAGATAAATGAGAACATAATAAACGGGAGGCATGTGCTTGAGTGTACTATCCACAATCATATGACAAAATCCAAAATTGATATAAAAGAATTACATTAGAAAGAAGAAGACCAATTCCTACTCAATTTCTATTACAAATCATACTGCATCTGCATGAAGGCACTATTATCTTTGCAGTAGCAATAGGTGAGCTTCTTACACATCCACCTATATGATGGATAACTAACTTGACAAAGTTGGAAGCTCTCAACACAAGTCTTATCGTGGCCAATTAGACCATTGGATCTCCAGGCTGGGTTATCATAGAAAGAGACCTTGTCATATCTTAGGCAAATAGCTCTGTTCAGCCTCCGTGGAAGCGGGCCTTTTGTGTAAATGATATTAGCAGAATGTATGTTTCATGCAATTCCTTTTCTTTTGTCCCTAAGGAGGCTAATTCCATTGTGGATGACTTGGCTAAGTGTGATATGGCAAAGCATTCCTTGTTTATTGAGAGCCCTTATCCATTACCATAATGTATAGTATAAAGAGTGCAAGTGATGTATTTACAATAATGTATTTGATGCAAGACATGAGACTAGGCTAAAATGATGTCATGAGATTAATCAATGGATTATAATATCAATGAGAAACACAAAAATATATAATCTACCACAAATATAAAAGGTACTCAAGTAAGCAATTATATTTAGATTCAAGACCTAACTACAATCCAACGGAATGGATCCTCAAAAATATAGATCGAAGAAAAATAGGACCAATGGAAGATGGGACTTCCATTTATAGCATAGGGATTGGTCCACATTCAAGGGGATTCACATGTCCATCAAGGATCAAGTATTCTAGGTTTGGATTAATTGGGAATTAGGTTAAAGGTTTGGGAGTGGGGATTTAGGGTTTTAGAATTGGGGAAAACAAAGGATGAAAGGGAAGGGGGTTTGGTTGGATGGGAGCTTGGGACGGGTTACGCTGCAGGTGTATGGATTGGAAGAAAGGAAGAACAAGGACGGATATGGAGACAGATATGGTTTGTTGTTGGAGAAAGAAGAAAGAAAACTAGAATGAAAGAGAACGAAAAAAGATAAGAAATACCTTTTGATTGAAGAGAAAGAAAGAGAATGATAACTTGGATTCACTCCATAGCTTCACACCAATCACAAGAGATTTGCTTCATCTCAAAACAAAGAGAAAGAATAACTTTTTTTCATATATTCAATAATGGGCTAAGGTGTGGACGTCCAAACCTTTGTAGTCTCAAAAAGGACCTTTTACAAAACCTTTATGGTCTCAAAAAAGACTTTTTACAAAAAGACGCTCTCAGTTAAAAAGGTTCATATAAAGACGTTTAATAAAACGAAATTTGTTCCTAGCTCCCTGAATTCGATGAAAATATAAGCTAAACCAAAAATAATAATAAACATATAAACAACTAACTAATTCGTAGCCCATGATCAAGATGTTCAATGACGATGATCCAAGAGTCGGAATGGTCCAACTAAGGAGCCCACATGCATCTTCCCAATGTAAAGCCTTCAGATATGTACAATCATACATGAGGGGTCTTCAACGGGCTAAGCACATGAATTGGGCCCACAGGGCCCCATGTATGCATCACCTAACCATAAAGAAACGGGAGCTCTCCTCTTCCTTTGGTATACTCTGACTAGTGCCCGGATGTCCTCATCAACTCCCCTCGGCTTAGAAGAGTTTGTCTCTAGCAAAATAAAGCCGCGATAATGCTCTAGAAGATCTGGGTCTAACTTCTGAAGCTCTGCCTCTGTGATCCACGTACAGTCTGACTGTGGCCCGTTCTTCCACTTGACGAGATACTTATGGAAACCTTCATGACTGGTGGAAACCACTTGCTCATCCAAAATATCTTCAATCTTTTTCTCTTTTATTGGGTATGGATGGTAGAGAAGGGGAGGCTGGAAAGAAGGGTCTGGCAAAGCCCATGGTTCGTGGGACAAGTCAAGAAAGTTACCTGGGTCAATGTGAGGGTTAGAACAAGGGCTAGAGGGTACAGTTGTTAGACCCTTAAAGGACACAAGATCTTCCACATTAAATGTAGAGCTAATACCCATATAAGGTGAAAGTTCTGCAACATACGCATTAGAATCCAAATTTCTCAATATCTTACAAGGACCAGCACTACAGGCTTGTAATTTCCCAACAGCCCCTTGCGGAAACCATTCTGGCCTTACACGAACCATCACAATGCCACCTACTTAAAATTCTTTAAACCTGCAAGGAGAACCGGCAAATATCTCGTACTTTTCGTTACTCATATTAATCCATTTTCTAATCTTATTATGAAAATCATGGATATGGCATGTGAATGCATCTGCGAACTCTGAAAGTCTATGGATATGCTTGTCCATGCACATGCGCCTAGTGTCACCTTTCTTAGGTGTGAGGAGGGCTGGCACGGCACATGAACTCAAACTTTCTTAAATGAACCATTTTCTAAAAACTTCATCAACTTGCCTCTTCAACTCCGCATACTCCATGGGGTTCATTCAGTAGTGAGGAAGGTTTGATAGAGTCGACCCAAGAACAAGATCAATGGCATGCTAAATGTTCCACATTCTTCTGTTTCATCCAAGCAGGATCGGAAGTATTTGTCTTATTAGGTAGAATGCCTTCTGTTGTGGGTTATCAACCTACCCTTAGTACAAAAATGGGTCCTTTGCAAGAAAGAATTCGTCAGATTCTGATATTATCGATCAATTTGGGCAGATAAAGTATATACTTCGACTTTCGTGTGCTAGAACTTTGGCTCATAAACATAAAAGTACGGGATGCGCTTTCTTGAAAAGATTAGGTAGTTTTATTGAACAACAAATTCTCAAAAGTTTTATTGAACGAGCTACTGTTTCTTAGTGTTTTCAGAATGCTAAAATTGGTAAAGCTTAAAGAGTTTTCAATGTAAGAGTTTTACCTCAGTTTCTTAGCAGAGAGGATGTATAGTGTCCTCCAACCATGGGCCCATACAATTGTGAACCATGGTTTCCTGATCTGGGCCTTTGATCTGATGTCACCACCATGGATGGTCATGCCCCAAAAATCTCCCTGATGAGACAGTCCTAAGTTCCTAACCCTTTGATTGACAGCCATAAACAGATAGACAAAAAATACAGAAAAGTACACATTCAGGAGGGAAAAGGCCCCAAGATAAATGGCTAAAATCTTCCAAGCTTGGAGATTCTCTGGGTAGGGTCCATCCACAATACGGATCATCAGACCAATGGACTAGAGAACCAAACCATAGGCCGCACTTGTATGAAGCCAGTTCCTTAGGACAAATATTGTTTCCTCAGGCCAAGGATCATATAACTCCCCTAGAGAGTGAAATATATTTTATTTTCATTTTCATCTTGGTGGGGCAGGTTTGCGTTGTACCCCAACCCCCACCCTGAAAAGCTTTGGGAGGCCCAGTGTATTTTCTCTCCTCTATTATAACTACCCAACCCTTAAATAAATTTAAAAAAAAAAAAAAAAAAAAAACCGAAAACAGCGAGGGGGAGAACAAAGTATGATAGGCACATGTTGGGATGCCCAACTTCTTCATGCTGCAGATGTTTTCAAACTACAAACTTCACAGAAACAATAAACAAAATGAGAGACAAATCTACCTCCATCCTTGACAGCAGTAACGGTTAAGCCAGCACTAGTGCTCCCCAAGCCAGTAGTAATCACAGATCGGTTGCTTAATTTAGCAGCAAACTTCAGAAACTGAGACTTTCCTGTACCTGTGGTTTAACCCATAGCATACATGAGCATTATCTCATGATAACAACAATAGCCCAGAAGTCCAATAATATCACATTAGGGCATTACAATTGATGATTTAAGTGTCAATAGTACAATGGAGTACACTGTTTTCATTCTTCTTTCTTATGATTCAAAAATACCTAATAGACCGTATGTGAATTCTGTTTTCCATTAAAACTCCTGCTTGTCTCTTTCTTGCTTCCATTGTTTTGACATTTTCATTAATAGTTCCATACCTCCATATAATAAACAAGAGCTCCAATGGTTCTGGAAGAAACTGAATAGTACTCAGAATCAAGTCAAGTTGCAACAACATATGGTTAGGATGGTTAATCAATAACACAATGAGTTGGCAGGTGAGGACTCATGAGATCAGCAATAAACTGATCATGAGTACTTTGTCAAAGAAGTCCAAAAGATATTGAAGAGTGATAGAGTACAATTCTGAGAATAAATGAAAATGTGTACAGGTGACTTCAAAAGGTTAATGGAGAAACCAATAGGCAGCCATATAGGAAGAAAATCAGTAGGAGTTAGCAGTGGAGTGCATACTATTGGGATATCCTAAGATGAGACCAAGCAACTAAACCCTCGGTGTTCTGTAGAGTAATTAATAAACCAATGGGTTGAAAGGTCAGGACTCCAAGAATTAGGGGTCAACAATGAACTATCAACAACACAGTATAATATCCAAAAAAAAAAATCAAAATCAAAAAATCAAAAAATGATGGATCAAGGTATTCAAAAATGGTTACATAACAGCCATAATGTAATGGTAATGGTGATAACCGTTACGCGTTATAGGGCTGTAACTGCCGTTATGGAAAAAATGGCCCATAACCACCCTAGAATGGTCCATTGCGAAGCTGAAACAGTTTTTTTTTTTTTCAAAAAATAAAAGGACATAACGTGCCTAATGGCCATTGTGGCCTATGTCTTAACAGTAATGGCATTGTCCATTACGGCCACCGTTACCTTTATAGAATACCTTGTAATGGATTGACGCAGAAAATTTGAATAGATAACCAAATAGGAAGAAGAAGTGGAATGCCAGCATTCTACCCCTCCAAAATAGCAGCAAGCAATTAGAAACAAGGTATTAAAAAACGGTTATGTAACGGTCATTATTTAACTGTAATGGCTGTTACAGAAAAAATGGCCCGTAACGGTTGTTACAGAGCCAAGATAATATATATATATATATATATATATATATATATATATATATATATATATATATATATATATATATATATATATATATATATATATATATATATATATATATATATATATATATAACAGCCGTTACAACCCATATCATAACTATAATTACAATGGTCATTATGGCCACCATTACCGTTATTGAATACCGTAGTTAGAAAGAATAAACACAATGAATTCCAACATGTCAAGATTGGACTAACATCGAGCACACCATAATTGATTGCAAGCAGCCACATTACCGTACCTTAGCTATTTTTTGGCTTGAGTTCACATATAGCTATGCTTTTATCCCTAAGCATTCAGCTGATTTCTCAAATTAACAAAAGAGATATCAAGGAAGAGAGATCCAAAGCAAGAGAATAGGAGATTGGAAACAAAAACTAAGAAAGGAAGGGAAAAAAAATGAAATATTAGAGTTGTAACCATTCCATTTATCTCTGATCATAAAGACTAGTCTTTATTTATTGGCTAAATCCTTACAAGGATAGAAATAACTCCAAATGGGAACATTGTCACAATAGAACCAATAAAAGAGCAAAAGACTCTAATAGCCCTAAGAAGAGAGCAAAAGATCACTATTCTAACAACATTTCCCCTCAAACTAGAAAATGTATGTCCATCCTTCCCAACTTACTAAGTGTATTTTAATCTCTATTTCATCTGAGTGGCTTGGTTGTCACCTTCTTCCTGATGAAACAACAATTAACCTCAGATTATTTAGTCCGCTTACAAAAACTAGATTCTCAGCAATATGACTTGTCGCTTTATTGTCACCAAATAGTTGCACCAAAAGTCTGACGTTAACCGCCAATTCAGTAGTAGTGAAACGAATCAAATATAATTTCATGTCCCATGCACCATAGCCATATGCTTTGCCTCTACATTAGATATTGCTACGGAAGGTTGTTCCTTGCTCTCCTACGAAACGAGAATGTCACCCATGAAGATGCAAATAGCTAGTAACAGATGCTGGCAGCTTGACATGCGGCCTTTTTTTAAGGCGACAATAAGAATTTATTGAAAAATGCCAAAGGCCAAAACAATACAAAAGAGGAAAAACACACAAGAAAACAAAAGGAACTACACCCAACAAATCGAAACAGCAATCTGAAAATTGGGCAGCAGGGAGAACATTAGCCGCATGCGCCCGCTCAATTACATTCCTTTTTGCCTTGTTGAAAACTTCAAGAAAACAGCCCCTTCGATTTCTGAAACAGTGACTACTTCTCTCCAAGACTCCAACCATATGCTCCAAAGGCATGCTAGTAAACATAAATGCCATATTTGTTTCCCGATTTTGCTCTTACGCCCTCCATGCCAAGCCAAGAAAAGCTGATCAATCGATCCAGGAATAACCCATGAAACTCCAAATAGATCGAAGAACCCGGACCACATCTTCGATCCACAGAGTGAATAAATAGATGATCATCATCACTATAACATAGAAGACACATTAGAAATTATCATACGACACCTTCGTAGACTGTCGACTGTAAGAACCTTTTTCCTACCCACCAGCCATGCAAACACCGCCACCTTGGAAGGAGCACCATATCACCAAACATGCTTTGTATGACACTCAGCTTGCTCATTATAACCCCCATATAGTCTCTTGTATACGGACTAAACTGAGAATTTTCCAGACTTTTCAATGAGCCACACCAAAGCGTCCTCCTCCAACATCTGAGAGGAAATCCAACATCTGCAACAATTCGTCCACTTCTTCAACAATCAAGTTTCTTCCACAAGGAGGACCCCAAATAACTTCCTCACCATAATTAGGTAAGGATCTATGTAGACCTCAACATTCATGTCCATCATTTGAAGCCCTTATTGGGTGAGGATTTGAGATACCTTGCACATGAGATTCTAGTCTTCCTTACAGCTATGTGAAATATTCTCTACTTTCCCCTCCCAAAGCAAATCCTACTAAATTTTCCCAAGTTCCATGGAAACGAATGCAGGGATTTTAACAAGAATACTTTTTTGAAGATGACAATTTTATTCAATAAACAAGAGCAAAAGCTCAATATAAAAAATTACAAAGCTACTAGCAAAGATCCATCATTCGGATCAAAATCTGTTGAAACAAAATCCAGCCTATGACATCCACGTTGGCCCTCTATATACATGATCCTCTAATTCGCTTCAGTTTTGGAAGCGGCAGTTGTTCCCCTCTCCAAATTGTCCGAATAACTGCCATCATTACTAGGCTTCACTAATTTGCCTCCTTTTTCCTTGCGCCACAACTGGGCCAAGCTAGAAAAAGGTCAACTACCGAACCCAGCATCACCCATTCCAATCGGAAGAATGCAATAAATCTAACCCAAATTAAACAGGTTGGGTTTGACTTTACTAGGTCACACCCGGCGGGTCATGAATATGGTCCACCCCTTACCTCCCTACCATATGTGTATTATATATTATGATATATTAATATAAATTTAAAAACTCTAAGCTTAGTTATGATGGTTGTAATTTAGTTATAATAAGAGTTATTTTCTATTAGTTAAGAGTTAAATATATGGTTGATATTTTTATTTTTTCTACAAAATGACAGTATTTTATTTCTAGTTTAGTTTTTATATGTTTTAATTAATGGGCCGAGTAGGTTGGAAGCTGTAAAATTCTGCTAGGCCCGATTTGAAAGCAGCTGCACACCACTTTTCACATTTTGAGATCCCCGCTGCCAAACTATTGCAAAGAGTATATCAGTCAAGTCAACCAAGAGAGCATTTCAAGGTAAATCCTAAAGCAAGGAGTTGTAAGGCTGCAGCTTCAAATAACAAGGGATTACAAATAAAAACACACCTGGGTCACCAACTAGAAGAAGATGAGACTCTCCCCGAACCTTTGTACCAGAAGCATCAATGTGTTGCACACCTCCAATCAATGTTAATGCCACTGAAATGTTTTAGTAGTCAAAATAGTAAATGTTAGCATAAACATAAATGATGAGTTGATGGCGTGGATTTGAAGGAGAAAGGTGCATTCCATTTCATGCATCACAGAGTCTTCTTGCCCAAAGCACTCAATACTTTCTTTTTAACTTTAGCATAGCAAACAAACCAATGAGATTCCAATCTTCAAAACAATAAAAGATAATAAAGGAAATAAACAACTAATATGGGAAGCTGGCACACCTGCAAGCTTCACTGTGAAGAGTCCAAAAACTTGTGGGCAAATTCCTTGCAAAATGGCATTTCGTCCTGCAAATAGTTTGAAGAAGCGTGATTGGAACATGTAAAAAATAAAAAATTGAAAGAAAAAACATGATGAAGAAAAAAAATAGAAGAAAATATTTTTAAATCATTTTAATGCCATGAAAAAAAAAATCTCTATTAATTAAGAGGGGGAAGGTACGTGAGAGACCAGTTTTAATGGATACAGTGAGAAATTTATACATCAGGATTCAGGAATATGATTCCAGGTCAACCAACAAGAACAAGCGATGCTGAACTTCGCTTCCTTCTTTCCCCTAGTGAATATGTGAAATCCAAATTACAAAGAAACTAAAATTGAATGTATCAATTGTAGTTCTCTCCAGCATAAGGAGCCTTAGAACTTAAGAAGTGAATGGTTTGGAAATTTGCAAGTACTAATGCGAAAAAAGACTGGGCTGAAATCCAAGTAGATGAAATAAAATTCTCAGGTAGCCCACTAACACACCAAGCAGAATGTACAAGAGGGGCCAACTGTGCATAGCATTACAGAACTTCACATTTTCTGCAAATGGTCAATTCCATAGGTCAGAGATAGAAGGTATTAGACAGGTTAACAGCACTCGGCAAAACTAAAGACAGATGCAACAAGGTGTTAAAGGATCAAAATATTGGCCCATGCATAATGGAATTCATAAAAATAGATACAGTCCATCACTCTGTGAAAGCCACCCCAACCATTCATGCCGATGGTGCCAACATGACCAATACAGTGGGAGGCTGTATAGGCTGATATATCAGCCAATACAACCAACAGATGCCATTCTTCTAATTTTCTGTTGGTTTTGCTGTTTCTTTTTAATTTTTTACCATTATTCACTCTTGGTATAGATCTTTGTTCGTGTCTTGTTTTAGATTTTGCAGCTAAAAAGTGGTGCATGAGGTCAACAACTCAACATAGGTGGAATCACAGTGATGTTGTTCCTTTCAGTTCACACAATGATTTTGCATAACACAACTTGTATACTGCTTAAACCTCAAAGCTATCAAAACTGAAGTCAATGCATTCACTGAAGATCAGAACTCAAGATGCAGCAATAGCAGTAGTCATATCACATAATGGTTGGATAAGCACTTAAATACATGTATTTGCCAGTTTCAAGTTTCTCCTATTTAGCCTATGTTTCTCCAGATTTTTCAAGCAAAAAAATACACCAATACCGCCAATATCTGAAATGTATCAGCCAATATTTACCAAGGCATGTCAGTTTTGGAGCTGGCTGATACATTGCTCCGACACTGGTGAACAGCGAAGGAACTGCATGACAAAACTGAAGAAACTGTGAATTGGTGAATTCACTGAAACAACTCAGAAATGAGGATATCACAGTTCATATTGCATTCATGGATTACAGGTTTGACTCGAACAATAAAAATGAGTCAGCATTTTTGTAAGTGCAAATTGCAAATATGGTCTAAGGTCAGTGTTTCCATGCTTTACAGTTTTCTGCTTTAAAGTTTGACAAAAAACATGCATATTGATGCCCAAGTAGCAGCCTTGCATATGACCAACAAATATAAAAATATGGATCCGTCAGACTACCTTTCAAGGGATTAGCTTTGAAGTCTAACCAGAACTGCTCAAACTTCTTGACAACATCATCAGGGATATCAATATCTGATTTTAGTTCATTGGTTCTCCTGGAAAACAAAAGATATGCAAGTAAAAGCGACAAGTAGAATATAGAAATGCAAGCAGATCTACTTTCTTGCAGTAAAATAGAAATATACTTCCAGAATCATGAGACCATCATAAGGTCAACAAACATGGAACGCATTTTTCAATACTAGAATACTAAGTGATTGCTGGAAAATAAAATTTCATACCTCACATGGTTAGCCATTAAAAAAGGATCAAGGTCACAGCGGACATCCTTTAAATCTGGGGACCATTTTGCTGACAAAACCCCTGTAACAATTATGTCATCTGAAACAACCAGGTATCAGTGAAACCTACATAAAGAGCATTGAAACATCATACAAGCCAAAAGTAGGAAAAACCCCATTTGATATAGCAGCACTCAAGAACATAACTAAACAGCACCAAATTTGCAAGAATAATTCATAAATACAGAGAAAAAAAAAAAAAAGAATTGCAGCGAGAGATAAGGAGCATAAGAAAGAAAAAGCATCTTACAAGAATCTATTAACCTAATATTTAATATGACAAGGAACATGATCTTAAGGAAACAAGCACAATAGCTTCATTCAATGAAAGTTGCATGCTGGTTCCAATAGATTATGTAGGTTGTTTTCAATCCATGGGGTCCAATTTCAGCAATTTTCATCCAGCTGAGTCATCCTCAAGATCTTTTTCCAGAGTTAGCTGGCCGGATATGATCTCAAAATTCTTACCTTTTCTCTTTTCGAACAGTGATATGACCCCACATCTCTTCGCTGTTTGTCTTGCACAGGTTGTTATAACTAACTGAACTGTTGCCACAAAGAAGTTCGAAGGATTTGCAATCGTTCATTATATTTCCAGTTTAAGAAGCTGTTAAGTTGACCAATGACTTTTTCAATCATTTCCAATACCATCTGTAATATGCATTTCGAAACCTCCAGTCTTGACTTTGGAGCAGACCCAAGGAGCTGATATATTGGAAATGAAACATTTGCATTGACCACTGAAACCCAAATCCATGGTTTATAAAGAATCACCATGAGAATATCACATGCCAAATAGACAGCCTAATAGACATTGTAAACCATACATTTCAATCCCAACCAGCTACAAGCATTGTACACATTCTGATCTTCATCTCCTGCATATGCTACAAGGTCAAATGATGTTCAGTGTATAGAAAATGCTAGTGTATTGTATTGTGTATGGTGTGTGGTTAGTGGGCTCTTTTTTAATGTAAGTGCATGTGCACACCTCCCCCTTCTCCTACAGTGTACTGTATGCTGTATCATAATAAAACACTGTGTTAGGGCAAGCAGGCCTAACACATCATTTCTCCCAAACTCTCCTCCTTCTTCTTCCCCTCTGTCAATATTCTCATCTTCTCTTCACATTATCCTCATCAAATCTCTTTCTACTTGGTATCAGAGCAAACATCCAGGCATTCCGCATCCACCAGATTAAGAGGCGACATGTCACCTTGCTGACATCAGCATTGTATGGACGTATGGACTCCGTTTGAGCTGAAAGTTTAGGGGTTTGATAGATCTCGATTTTAGAAGAATTGTCATGATTTTTTCAGAATTTATTGGACCTCATTTCATGGTTTTTTTGGGCGAAATAGAGAAATTCGAAAATCGGTCCTAGATTTCGTTTTTCTTCGATATACCTCAAATCGGTAAGCTTTTCTTTGGTTTCTTTGCTCAAGATGGACCGAAATCTTCCTCCCAAGCTACCCATAGTGGATTTTTTACTTAATATCACTATTTGAGAGGTTTTGAACCTCAAACGGACGTGCGGCTGTGCTGTTTTTCACTCGATCAGGCCCTTTCTAACTACGTTTCATGGTATTTTGGATGATTGATATTTGTTTGAGGTTTATCTCTTGTTATCTTAAAGGTTTGAGTGAGATAGAGTTGTTTGAATCAGTCTTTCTTGGCATAGGGGGTCTCTTGGCATAGGTTTATTTCTCTTGGACTCTACTATGGCTGACAAAGGGTCATCATCTCTTGGCATAGGGTCTCTTAAGTCCATCCCCTTGCAGATTACCTCCATTAAGTTGAATGGTGACAACTATCTTCAATAGGCACAATCTGTAAAAGTATTTTTAGGAGCCTGTGAAAAGTTGTCGTATATTTTGGATGATCCCCAAAACTCTACAGATGCTACCTACAAGTCTTGGACAAAGGAGAATTATCAAGTTATTGCATGGTTGTTGAATAGCATGGATTCCTCGATTAGCCACTCAGTGATGTTTTTATCCTCGGCTAAAGGCATCTGGGATTCTCTTCATGATATGTTCTCGGAATCTCAAAATTTTTCACGGGTATTCCAGCTTATTCAAGAAATTGGTCGGTTTCAACAAAACTCCAGATCCTTAAAAGATTAGTAATCGACGCTTCGGGGTATGTGGGATGAGTTGGATATGTATCAGCCTCTCCCTTCCAAATGTAAAGCGGATCATGACCATGCTCATAAGCAACGGGATGATACTCGTATCATGCAGTTCCTCGCTGGGTTGAGTTCTGATTATTTTCACGTTCGCGATCAGGTTGTTATGCAGGATCCTCTTTCCCCATTGACGACAGTCTATGCCATATGTCACCGTGCTATGGCCTCTACTCTTCCTTCTCATTCATTTGTGCCACCCGAGCGTTCGACACATATTGCTGGTGATCAGTCCTCCCTTGGTCTTCAAGTATCATCCTTGAGCTCAGGACGCATTTCTGGTTTTGCTGGTCATGGTAGAGGCCGCGAGGGAGATCGCAGTCGTGGTAGCCGTAATCTTCGTAGTCGTGGTGGATGTAGACGCGATCGTGATGGTTCCTGCATTTGTTCACATTGCGGTGGAACTAATCACACGATTGATTATTGCTGGCAGCTACATGGTCATCCTACGTATGTCGCTACTTCTGTTGCTTCCACTGTTGCTTCTGAGACAGTCTTCCATCCCGACAGCTGAGCAGGCTACTTCAAGGGAGTCTCTTATCATTTCTCAGGCACCATATGATGCCCTTATGCGGCTTCACATTCGGGATATTCCTGAGCCTTCTCACGCAGCTTCGGCCCAGTCAGGTACTGCCCTTCTTGCATCATCCTCTCCTACCTCCTGGGTCATCGACTCTGGAGCTTCCTCCCATATGACTGGTAAGTTGCAATTCTTTTCTTCTTATTCTCCTTCTTCTCCCACTCAGTATGTCACAGTCGTCGATGGAACTCAATCTTCCATCTCTGGGATTGGTTTCATTCCTCTCTCTTCTTCGTTGTCTCTGTCCTCCGCATTGCATGTGCCTCGTTTTCCATTAAACTTATTGTCTGTTAGCTCTCTTACTAAATCACTCAATTGTTCCATCACCTTCTTTCCTTCTTATTGTTTGTTTCAGGACCTATAGACGAAGAGAGTGATTGGTGGGGGGCATGAACGAGGAGGTGTTTATCTTCTCGATGATACACCTGTTGCAGCTTCTAGTACTCTCTCTCTAGATCGAGAATCCATGACTCGGTGGCATTGCCGCTTAGGCCACCCATCCATTGCTAGATTGAGACTTTTGTTTCCCTCTTTATCTGTCACTAAACCATTGTGTTGTGATATCTGTGAATTGTCTAAATGTCATCGTGCTACGTTTCCTCCTAGCTCTTCTGGGAGGAAATCTCAACCTTTTCTTCTGGTTCACTCGGATGTCTGGGGACCAGCTCCGGTTACATCGACTTTTGGATTTAAATATTTTGTTACCTTTATTGATGATTATTCCCGCATGACTTGGATTTACCTTTTGAAATCTAAAAGTGAAGTGCTTGATGCGTTTAAAGTGTTTTATTATGAAGTGTGCACTCAATTTCATTGTTCCATCAAATCTCTCCATTCTTATAATGGGGGCGAATACATGTCTACTGTCTTTCTGTCCTTCTTGCAGGAACGTGATATTTTGTCTAGGACGTTATGTGCTCGTACTCCTCAACAAAATGGTATTACAGAACGAAAGAATCGTCATCTTCTTGAAGTTACTCGCACCCTTCTGCTTGGTATGCACCTACCCAAACATTTTTGGGGTGATGCTCTTTTAACTACTACTTTTCTTATTAACCATATACCCTCACGTATTCTGTCTTACAAATCTTCATTTACTATATTGTATCCTCATGATAATCCATTTCCTCTACTACCTAAAGTTTTTAGTTGTACATGTTTTGTTCGAATTTTGGATGGGAGTAATGATAAACTTAGCCCCGAGGCGGTAAAATGTGTCTTTATAGGGTATACTCGGAGTCAGAAAGGGTAAAAATGCTTTGACCCATTGACTTGCAAGAAATATGTCTCTGTCGATGTCACTTTCTTTGAGGATCTTTCCTTTTTCTCCTCTCCAGGCCATTCCCTTTGTGATTCTCTTACGAGTCGGGGGAAGTATGACTCTTATCCTCTTTCCACTCCTGATCATGGGAAAACTACTCCTCTCCCCTCTATTCAGCATCCTATTGGTGATATGGGTGAGCCTAAGCCTCTGCGAGTATATCATCGTCGAGATAAATCTTCACAAGCTCAGCCATCTACCCTTCCGCTCACTTTGGATGTTGGTTCAGGTGACTCTTCTAACTCGAGTTTAGATCTTCTCATTGCCTTGCACAAAGGGTCACGATCTTGTACTCAACACCCCATTAGTAATTTCATTTCATATGATCATCTTTCACCATCTCTTCAGTCGTTTGCAGCTTCCCTGTCAGCACAGACTATTCCTAGATCTCTCTCACATGCTCTTCAGAGTCCTGATTGGACAAAGGCGATGATGGAAGAAATGTCTGCCCTTGAGAAGAATCATACTTGGGATCTTATGCCACTTCCTGTAGGCCATAAACCTGTTGGATGTCGATGGGTTTATACAATCAAGTTTCTTCCAGATGGCTCAATTGATCGCTATAAAGCCCGTCTTGTTGCTAAAGGTTACACACAGACTCATGGTGTGGATTACTTCGAGACATTCTCTCCGGTGGCTAAGCTTAATTCCATTCGCGTTGTGCTCTCCTTGACCATTAATTTATCATGGCCCTTGTTTCAGCTTGATGTTAAGAATGCATTTTTCCATGGGGATCTTACAGAGGAAGTTTACATGCATCAACCTCCTGGGTTCGTTGCTTCTCACAGTCCTGCTCTTGTATGTCGGTTGAAGAAGGCTCTTTATAGACTTAAACAATCTCCACGTGCATGGTTCGAAAAATTTAGTCAGGCTCTCTTGGAGTTTGGCTTTGTTCGTAGTCATGCCGATCATTCTCTCTTTATATGTCGTCGATCGACGGGCATCATGGTTCTCATTATCTATGTGGATGATATAGTTTTGTCTGTTAGTGATTTTGTTGGAATGAGGGAGGTCAAAGATTTTTTGAAGACCAAGTTTAAGATCAAGGATCTTGGTCCTCTTCGCTACTTCCTCGGAATTAAAGTTGCTCGTTCATCATCCAAATTGGTCTTGTCACAACGAAAATATGCGCTTGATCTTCTCATGGAGACCGGAATGTTAGGGTGTAAGCCTGCTAGTACTCTCATGAATACTTCACAGAAGCTTCGACTAGATGATGGTGCTCTCCTTACTAATCCCAAGATGTATCAACGACTTGTATGCCGGCTTATTTACCTGACTATTACTCGCCCAGATCTCTCATTTACGGTGGGGGTTGTTAACCAATTCATGCAAGCTCCTCGTACTTCTCATCTCACGGTTGTCTACCATATACTGCGGTATTTAAAATCAGCCCCGGGTCTTGGCCTCCGCTTTCAGTTGCATGGTCATCTTCATCTTTCTGACTATTCAGATGCTGACTGTGCAGTAGTACTTTTGATCGCCGCTCTACATCCGGCTTCTGTACCTTCCTAGGTGGCAATCTTATAACCTGGAAGAACAAAAAGCAGCTCGTTGTTGCCCGGTCCTCGACTGAAGCAGAATATCGTGCTATGGCTCATGCGACGTGTGAACTCGTGCGGCTTCGCAATCTTCTTGAAGAACTTGGCTATCCTCCTTCGGATCCTATTCCTCTTCACTGTGACAATCAAGCGGCCATCCATATTGCTCGTAACCCAGTTTTCCACAAGCGAACCAAGCATATTGAGGTCGATTGTCACTTCATTCGAGAGAAAGTCGCTTCTAAGGAAATCGTCATTCTTTTGTTCGATCTGGGGATCAACTTGCCGATGTTCTTACAAAGTCCTTGAGTCGAGATGTTCTTCATCGTGTTCGTGACAAGTTGGGCATGATCAACATCTATGCTCCAACTTGAAGGGGAGTATAGAGAATGCTAGTGTATTGTATTGTGTATAGTGTGTAGTTAGTGGGCACTTTTAATATAAGTGCATGTGCACACCTCCCCCTTCTCCTACAGTGTACTATATGTTGTATCATAATAAAACACTATGTGTTAGGGCAAGCAAGCCTAACACATCATTTCTCCCAAACTCTCTTCCTTCTTCTCCTCTCTCAATATTCTCATCTCCTCTTCACATTATCCTCATCAAATCTCTTTCTACTCAGTATGTAATGGCATGAGCGGATAATAATGGTGAGGATATTTTATTGACAAAAATTTTTCAAAAACGAAAAGGATAAGAGAACCTACCAAAAAAATCCACAAAAAACACAAAAGGCACCAGTAACCCAAATTGCAACAATGGAAACGAGTCCTTGTCACCAGCTGATGCACAAAACAATCCCCTTTAGCATATGAACTAGCCCAATGGCACAAGTCCAAATAATACATAGAATTCAATAGCATCTCCATTTCTGTAACTCTCATAGAAGAACTAATCAAACGGTTAGATATAAAAGCATATATCTCTGGCCATTAATGTCAAATGTTAGAGTAAAAAGTATTTTTTATATCCTTGAGACAGATAACGCAAAGATTAAAATTGGAATTCACATTCGGAAAATAACCTATGTTCTTATGGGTTGGTTAGGGTTGTTAAACAGCATAATCATAGAACCTTTGAAAACAAGTAATAACAAATTATGGAAGCATATTTTGTTAGCTAAACCACATGTTTTCAAGAACGAACTTCCAGAAAGTATTACCTCCTGCTTTAACCATGTCAACAAGATCATCCTTCAGAATAATTGGAATTGAACGAGGAATAGACCCAACACCCAAAACCTGGGTGCTCTCCTGGATTTTTATCTCCTGATAATCATGGCATATGATACTGTTTTCCACAAACTGAAAATTTGCACCTTCACAAGGCCTAGCCCCCTGTCACAGGAACATCTTTTTGTCAAACTCCTAAGAGAAAGGTGCAATAACACAAACAAATATTGATGTAGAGATTCCAAATGACACCCAAATATATATATATATATATATATATATATATATATATATATATATATATATATATATATATATATATAACAGTAGAATAGGAGTTGTTAGGAAATGAGACTGGCCAGCTGGAATGAAACAACTGATAAATGAATACAGCTGATTTATTATAAATTGTAAAACAAATACTTTGAACTGAAAAGTTGCAAAGTTTATACTAGGCATGTTGAGATCAGTGTTTTAAATAGCGAATAGCATGTAGCGTAGCGTCACCCCTCTAAAGCATGAGGCATATGACAAAACCACAAAACACAAAACACAAAACTACAAACACAAGAAGAATATTTGTGGTGAATTTTTCTGTCTTTCTTGAGAGCTTTCCTGTCCATAATATAGATATTCTACAACAATCTAGATCCCCAATTTAGGGATCAGTTACAGCAATCTACATCCACAATTTAGGGGTTAGTTACAGCAATTTACAGCAACAGTAATTTATACCAATTGGTCAGTTACAACAATTTACAGCAACAGTAATTTACAGCAATCTAGATCCTTTATGTTAGGGGTCATATCGTTGACACCCCCCCTCAAATTGATGCTGGAGAATCAAGGAGCATCAATTTGTTTCTGAAGAACTGATGCCGAGCGCGAGGGAGAGGTTTGGTGAGAATATCCGCAATTTGAAGATTAGTAGAAATGTGAGGAAGGGTAATGATGTTGTTTTCAAAAGCTTCGTGGATTGAGTGACAATCAACCTCTATATGCTTGGTACGCTCGTGGAAAACTGGATTTGCCACAATCTGAATAGCACTCGTGTTATCAGCATGCATGGGAGTAGGGACAGTTTGTGCAAATCCCAGTTCAGAGAGCAAGCCACGTAGCCAAGTAATTTCGGAACAGGCCGAGGACATAGCACGATATTCAACCTCAGTGGATGATTTGGAAACTCGATCTTGTTTCTTGCACTTTCAAGAAATCAGTGCATTACCCAGATATATACACCATCCAGTGGTGGAGCGACAGGTATCGGGGCAGACAGCCCAATCAGCATCACTATAAGCGACAAGTTGAAGAGGAGAACCCGAAGGAAAGAATAGCTCACGAGTAGGAGAACCAAGAAGATAGCGAATGATGCGTTGAACTGCAACCATATGTAAATGACGCGGTGAAGTCATGAATTGACTCACAAGATGAACAGCATATGAGATATCCGGCCGAGTAATTGTTAAGTAGACGAGGCTCCCAACTAGTCGCCGATATAATGTAGGGTCGGGAAGAAGATCATCATCATCTTGGAGAAATTTCACATTAACTTCCATAGGAGTATCAACCGGAACAGAGTCTTGTAAGCCAGCCAAGATAGTAATATCTCTGATGTACTTCTGCTGATTTAGGAAGAGACCTTTGGCATCTCTATAAACTTCAAGCCCTAAGAAATAGGTGAAGAAGCCAAGATCTTTCATGTGAAAAGAGGAACGAAGGGAAGCTTGAAGTTGTTGAATCAATACACTATCACTGCCGGTGATAATAATATCGTCCACGTAGACAAGTAAAAGGATGATACCTGAAGATGTCTTGCGCAGGAATAGAGAATGATCATACTGGCTTTGCACAAAGGAGAGTTGAAGAAGTGTTTGCCAGAACTTCTCAAACCAAGCACGAGGGGCTTGTTTCAGCCCATACAATGAACGTTTCAAGCGACACACATCGTTACCACTAGAACCAGAAATACCTGGGGGAGGGCGCATATAGATTTCTTCTTTAAGATCCCCATGAAGAAAAGCATTTTTGACATCCATCTGGTGGAGAGTCCAATCCTGAGAAGCAGCAATAGCGAGAATTATACGAACAGTGGTCATTTTGGCCACCAGGGCAAAGGTTTCCTCGTAGTCAATGCCATATTCCTGACGATTGCCAAGAGCCACGAGGTGAGCCTTATATCTATCCAAGGATCCATCAGATTTCAGCTTGACAGAGTAAACCCATTTACAACCAATGGGCTTGATAGAGGGTAGACATGATACAATGTCCCAAGTATTATTGTTTTGTAAAGCATCGAGTTCCTCCTGCATGGCTTCTTTCCAACACTCATGTTTCATAGCCTGGGAGTACGAATTAGGTATAGAAATTGAGGGCAAGGTAGCAACTAAAGATGTATGAGGAAAAATGTACCGATCGGGGGAGTAACCATAGTGATCAGGAAGATGAGAGAGGCGAGTGGATCGTCGAAGAGGAGTAGCCACTGTGTCAGATGCAGATGTCAGAGGTGACTCGTGAGAGGTTCCATTAGTAGAATCGTCACGCCTTTCTCGCCTTTCATACACAAAACCAAGTCTAAATCGTGTGATAGTGGGGGAAGGATTAGACACATCCTCAAAGTCAGGTAAAGAGCATATAGGTGTAGAGTTGGAAAACTCCATATGAGAGGGAAAAAAATATTTTTGTTCAAGAAAAACATTCCGAGAAGTCCGAATCCTACGAGTGATAGGATCATAACATAGATAACCCTTTTGATTTAGAGCATAGCCAAGAAAGACACACCGTAGAGATTGAGCGAAAAGTTTGGTGCGTTCGATGGGAGGGAGATGAACAAAGCAACACAACCAAAAGGACGGAGATGGTTATACTTAGGTGGCCGTTGATGAAGAAGAAAAAACGGGAAGTGATGATGAAGATTAGAGGAAGGAAGGCGGTTAATCAAGTGCACAGCTGTAGAGAGAACCTCAATCCAAAATTGAGGTGGAACGGATGACTTAAGAAGCAAGGAACCAACCACATCAAGGAGGTGGCGATTTTTCCTCTCAGCAACTCCATTTTGTTGAGGAGTGTACGGACAAGTCCGTTGAGAAATAATCCCCTTCTGTTGGAGAAAATCCTGGAATTTGTTGGACATGTATTCCCCCCCTGAATCAGAACGGAGGATTTTGATGTTGGTAGAAAATTGGTTTTCAATTAAAGCTAAGTATTTTTGAAAGGCATGAAAAACTTCAGATTTCCTCCTTAAAAAATATATCCATGTAAAACGACTGTAGTCATCAATGAAGGTAACGAAATACTTGAAATTAGCATGAGATATCACTGGTGTAATCCCTCATACATCACTGTGAATCAAATTAAAGCAATGAGTAGAAGGAGCATCATGAGTTGGAAATGGAAGACTTTTGCTTTTTCCTAATTTGCAACTAGAGCACTCAAAATCAACATCTTTAAGAGAAAATGGGATTTTATTATCCATCAAACCAGAATTTAATACAGAGAGAAGGGTCCTAGAATTTGGATGGCCTAACCGATTATGCCACAATTGACATTGACTCTTGACAGAGGTACAAAATAGAGAGAGCACACTTAAATCCCTAGGTTGTGTATGGAAGCGAAGAGGGAAGAGTTGTCCACATTTAGGCCCCTTTGCGATTGTCTTCCCTGACACCCGATCCTACACAATGCAACCAGAACGAGAGAAAGAGACATGACAATCAGTATCAACTAATTGCCCAACAGAAATAAGATTAGCAAATAATCCAGGCGAATAAAAAACATTTTGCAAGGATGGAGAAAAAGAGATATCACCGACAGCGGTGATGGGAAGACAGTCCCCATTGGCGGTATGGACTTGCAAATTTCCATCATATTTTTTTACATTGACAAGATTGTCAGAGGAAAAGGTCATGTGATTCGAAGCACCAGAGGCAAGAAACCACAAGTTAGAGAGAGATTAATGTTTGCCGGTGAGACCAAGGGCAAAGAATGCAGATAAGATCATCTGTTGGACTGTTTCAAGTGTGAGAGAAGGTGCTGCTGATTGTGAAGACATGGAGGCTGAAGCCATGGAGTCAGGAGCTATATCATCCACAGAAGTATAAAAAGCTTGTGGATTGCGATTCTGAGGGCATTTCCAACATTCAGAAATGATGTGACCCTTTCCTTTATAATAATTGCAAAAAAAAATTTGACACTGATTAGCAATATGGCCAAACTCCTTACAACTGTAACATTGGACATTAATCATATTTCGAACCTATTGTTTTCCTTGTGCAGCGTATGCAACATTGAGAACATTGGGGCAACGCTGCTCCTCCCTAAGGAGTTCATGCAGACAAATATCCAAGGATGGCAAGGGAGTCCTGATCATGATGTTGGAGCGGACATTTTCAAACTCATGTCGTAGTTTCATCAAAAATTGGTCTCGCTGAGTAGTTTGATGAACTGTTTGAATAGCTTCTAGAGCATTAACGGGGACTGACGCATACACGATGTCTGTATATTCAGTCCATAAATTGATAAAACCTGAATAATACTCTTGAATAGACATATTTCCTTGACTATAGTTGGTGATTTCATACTCCAATTGAAATCTTCAAGCCGAACTATCTTGATTATACACCTTCTTTAAATAATCCCACATAGCTTTGGCTGTCTTATATGGTCGTAGATTGAGAATAATGGCGGGATCCATGGAGCTTAATATCCAGCTCATAATACGAGCATCCTTTGCCTCCCATTGAATGGTCGTTGTTGGATCAATGGGCTTGATGTCCGATCCATCAATATGCCCCCATAATTCCTTCCCCTTAATATAGATCTGGAATTGAAATGCCCAAGCAAAATAATTCTTAGCCAAAAATCTGATGCACACGAACTCAAATTTCTCCATAGGCGAGTTGAAACAATATCAAGAAGAAAGAGAATCAGATCAAGTGAATCTGATGCTGCCCAAGAATGCCACAGAACCAGCGTTGAAGAACCTCCGAAGACGACCTCTTTATGCCCAACGAAATCACAAGTCGAATAAAAATTGTTCTAAGACGATGGCAAGAGACCGAGCTCTAATACCATTACAAAACCACAAAACACAAAACACAAAACTACAAACACAAGAAGAATATTTGTGGTGAATTTTTCTGTCTTTCTTGAGAGCTTTCCTATCCATAATATAGATATTCTACAGCAATCTAGATCCCTAATTTAGGGATCAGTTACAGCAATCTAGATCCCCAATTTAGGGGTAAATTACAGCAATTTACAGCAACAGTAATTTACACCAATTGGTCAGTTATAGCAATTTACAGCAACAGTAATTTACGGCAATCTAGATCCTTTATGTTAGGGGTCATATCGTTAACAGCATAAGCTACATAGCGTGCAGAATTAGTACACACTACGTTTAGATTTTTAATGAAGGTTGCGCTTGGTTGCACCAATTCATGATATTTTGCACCAAGTTAGACTGATTAATAATGAAATTTAACAAAATTTCATTATATTTGGTGCAACCATACGCAACCTAAAGTAATAGGAAAGGGCAATGATTAAGTATAAAGGTAAAGAAAGAGAAGCTAAATTTAAGATTTTTATTTATATTATTTTACTAAAGCATTGAAATAATTAACTTTTTTTAATAGAAAAATGTAATAAATCATTGAAAACATTAATTGATTTTAATGTTGCGGTGAAAAATAACTCGTAATGCGAACTACGTAGCATGTAGCATAGCCTACGTAACATGTAGCCTATGGAAATTAACATGTAGCGAAGGCTCCTACATGTGACTTAAGCTATTTTCATAAGCTATGTAGTGTTAAGGCTACGTTACATTATGTAGCATAAGCTACACGCTACATAGCGTAGCTATTTAAAACACTGGTTGAGATATATTTCCAAGGCATTAACAATTTTTCTCTTTGATTGCAAAACCTGACCAATAATTCTTATCATCAATCGCAAAAACTGACCAAATACATCGTTTTGAAAGAGCCAAGATGCTTATTAAGCATAGATTGATTGGTATAAACAGATTTATAAAAAAATAAAAATAAAAAAGATGAAACATGATAATTGCTTGCACAAGCAAAAGCAAATATAAATATAATACATAAGAACTGTTGTCTAAAATATCATGAATGACAAGATATCAAGGTTGACTTTGATCATTGTGCTCTAGTTTGTCTATCTAATCCTCAAAAGTAGAAAATTTTCAGAAGGATGTGCAATAAGTGGAAAAGAATAAACCTTTGAAGGGCAAGATGTTGGAAGTCTGATGGAATTCCCACTTTCCAGCTCTGGATAAACTTTAAATCTGAATGCCAAAGGTGAAAAGATAGCAAAATGAGCCAGACGAAAGGTAAAACGTGCATTGCTCATAGAAATATGATGCGTTTGGAGACAGAAAAGTAGTAATCAAAACAGCAAGATGCAGTAAGAGTCACAGATCATTTGATGCAAATGAAGAGTACAGAGAATGGTAAAGATACAGTGTGGTCATCACTGTCTCTCATTGTAAGTTACCCACAAGACCTTTTACATGCTTGACAATTCTCTTACAACACTTCTTTTATAGGACCACACTGTAGAGGAAATTGTCAATTTACCACCATCCAAAAACATTCAGGTGTATTTGGATGTACCCCAGGTAGCAAGCATGATGGACTTGGGTAGAGAGGATGGATGGTTACTTATTCTGCAATGAGTCAGATAGGGGCAACACATGTCACGCCCCGAAATTTGAGTACAGAGTGTACACCCTCAGACCCGAGTTTCGAGTCATAACTCGTACACAAAGTGTCCTAACTTCATTCCATTATAAGATTATTCAGAGGCAAAATTAATATTCATTTCTACATTCCAACTAGGTCCATTCACAATCATTCACACAAAATAAGTTAATCATCAACATTTGTCCATTCTCAACATCCATAAACATTCAATCAGCATAAACCTGGCATCATTCATCAATCAATATAGCTTATCAATGAATACTTGCTACTGTTGAGAAGTGGAGCCACATCTGGGGCCGCGCACGACCGGTTGTGGAGCCTACTCGACCGGTCATGACCAATCATAAACTGACTCGACTTGAACTCCAGCGAGCATCAATTTTTTGGGTTCGAGGCGCTCGACCAGTCGTGGGACATGCTCGACCGGTCATAAGATCCGCTCGACCGGTCGTGGAGCCCGCTCGACCAGTCGTAGTTACGCGGATTCGTTTCCGGTTTTGATGCGGACTGCGGAAATTTGAGTCGCCTTTCACAAGGGTGCGAAAGGAAAGTTGCATAAACTATATATAGGTGTCCCTAAGGCTTTTCTAGGTGTATTAGAAATTATTGAGAAATAATTCTAAGGTGTGGGCAAAGGGTTTTCTATGTTCTTCCAATTGAGAGGTTAGTATTTTGCCTTGTAATCTTTGTTTTTTCTTCACAGTGGAAGTTTGCATCCGTGGTTTTTTACCCTAGTTTGGGGTTTTTCCACATATATCTTGTCTTGTGTTTTGTTTGGAATTCTTTGATCTGTTTCTAGTTTATATTTCTTCTTGTTTATCGTTTGTAGGTGAGACTTAAGATTAGATCTCGGCTCACTGCGTTGTTGGCATGCTACGCAACAACTGATATTAGAGCTATTGGTTTAGTTCTATTGGGAGCGATGACGGAAGAAGTGAAAACTAGAATTGAGAAATTTGATGGTTCAAACTTTGCCTTCTAGAAGATGCAAATGGAGGATTATCTGTATCAGAAGGACCTCTATATTCCTCTAAAAAGAAAAGAGAAGAAACCAGAAAAGATGACAGATGAAGAATGGTTTTTACTGGACAGGAAGGCTTTAGGAACAGTCCGACTCTCTTCGTCTAAGAGAGAGCATCGCCTTCAACATATCCAAGATGAAAACTATAAAAGAATTAATGGAAGCCCTAGTCATCATGTATAAAAAACCATCTACATCCAACAAGGTTCATCTTATGAAACAGTTATTCAACATAAAGATGTCAGATGGTGGGAGCGTGGCTAAACATCTAAACGAGTTTAATACAGTCACGAGCCAGTTAGAATCCGTTGGCATTGCTTTTTAGGATGAGGTCAAGGCGTTATTGATCTTGTCCAGTTTGCTAGACAGTTGGGATGGTTTGGTGATTGTTGTGAGTAATTCTTCAGGGTCGACAAAGCTAAAATATGATGATGTAGCCGGTCTAATTCTCAGCGAAGAATCTAGAAGAAAGGCATCAAGAGTTTTAGGGGATTCAGGGAATGCTCTAAACATTGAAAGAAAAGGAAGATCGCTGAACAAAGGAGGCAATAAACACGGACGTTCTAAGTCGAGGAAGAAGTCCAAGGGACAGAAAGATAAAGACGGGTGTTGGCATTGCGGCAAGAAGGAGCACATGAAACGTGAATGCAGGGCACTTAAGAAATAAGAAGGAAACTCTCAAGGCGGGAAGGATTCAGTGAATCTATCTGAGGAGAGTGACACAGAGGTGTTGATCTTGTCTCTTGATGCGGGGAATGAGTCTTGGGTTATAAACTCGGGTTCTTCGTTTCATGCTACTTCGTGTAAAGAAGTTCTGCGTGATTATGTGTCAGGTGACTTTGGGAGAGTCTACCTGGGTGATAATGAGCCGTGCAGTATCGTCAGAAAGGGAGACGTTCATATAAATCAAAAAGACGGAACGACGTTGAAATTGAAGGATATCAGACATGTACCGAGTTTGAGAAGGAATCTGATCTCAGTGGGACAGTTGGCCGATACCGATTATGTGACGACATTCACCAGTGATTCCTGGAAGATCACAAAAGGTGTCTTGGTGATATCTCGAGGCAAAAGGGAAGGTACTTTGTACGTGACTTTGGGATCGTATAGTTCACTCACAGTCGCATCAACTAGAGTGAATGAGCAGTTATGGCATCAGAGATTGGGACATATGAGTGAGAAAGGGATGAAAGTGTTATTGTCAAAGAGGAAGCTACCAAGGCTGAAGTCTATTGACTTTGAATTCTGCTAGGACTGCGTGTATGGTAAGCAGAAGAGGGTAAGCTTCAAGAAGACAAGACGCGCTCCAAAGACACATCTGTTGGAGCTTGTACACACTAATTTGTGGGGACCGGCACAGGTATTATCCCTTGGTGGCTCACGTTATTTTGTTTCTTTTATTGATGATGCTAGTAGAAAACTGTGGGTCTATTTCTTAAAACATAAATTTGATGTATTTGATGTATTTAAGGAGTGAAAAGTTAAGGTAGAAAATGTGACAAGTAAAATAGTAAAATGTCTCAGATCTGATAATGGGAGAGAGTAGTGTGATAAGAAGTTTGAGGAGTATTGTGCAGCAAATGAAATCAAACATCAGAAAACGATTCCAGGGACACCGCAGCAGAATGGTGTGGCTGAGCGCATTAACAGGATCATCCTTAAGCCCGCCAGGAGCATGAGGTTATATGCAAGGTTGCCCAAAACCTTTTGGGCAGATGCTGTGAATACTGCCGCATATCTCATCAATAGAAGTCCCTCAGCACCATTGGATGGTGGGCTACCAGAAGAAGCATAGACTGGGAAAGAAGTGAACCTTGCACATCTCAGAGTATTCGGTTGCACTTCATATGTTCACATTGATGTAGAGCACAGAAACAAGCTGGATGCGAAGTCCAGTAGGTGCACGTTTATAGGCTACGGAAAGCATGATTTTGGCTACAGGTTTTGGGATGCAAAAAACAGGAAAATCATCAGAAGCAAGGACGTAATCTTCAATGAAAAAGGGATGCATAAGGACAGTGTGCAAGACAATAAGGCCGAGGAAAAGGAATTCGTAGAGTTGGAAGAGTTACCGGACACGGGTGTTATAGCGCCACAGGATGATCATGCACAGGAGCATTATGAGGCAGAGCCAAATACACCAGTTGTGAGGTCTACTCGGGAGAGGAGACCCATGGTCCAATATTCACCCTCCTTATATTATCTACTGCTAACAGATAATAGTGAGCCAGAGTGTTTTGAAGAGGCATTACGGTCAAATACACGGGTTAAGTGAGAGCAAGTCATCGATAAGGAGATGGACTCTCTTGAGTCTAATCATACATGGGAGCTAGTCACTCTACCTAAGGGTAAGAAAGCTCTTTATAACAAGTGGGTTTACAGACTAAATGAGGAACACGATAGTTCGAAACGGTACAAGGCTAGATTAGTTGTGAAAGGGTTTCAATAAAAGGCAGGTATTGATTTCACTGAAATATTTTCACATGTGGTGAAAATGTCTACTATTCGTATGGTCTTGAGTATAGTGGCTACAGAGGACTTACATCTAGAGCAACTAAATGTTAAGACAGCCTTTCTTCATGGGGACCTTGAGGAAGAGATACATGCATCAGCCGACAAGATACGTGGCACCAGGAAAGGAGAACAAAGTGTGTAGACTGAAGAAGAGTTTATATGGCCTGAAGCAGGCCCCGAGGCAGTGGTACAAGAAGTTCAATAGTTTCATGTCGGAAAACGGTTTTAAGAGATGTCATGCAGACCACTTTTGTTACTTGAAGAAGTTTGATACGTCGTACATCATCCTTCTTCTGTGATATGCTTGTGGCCGGTTCAAGTATGAAGGACATCTCAAATCTCAAAAGACAACTGTCTAGAGAATTTGCCATGAAGGATTTGGGAGCTGCAAAACAAATCCTAAGCACGAGGATAAAGCGTGACAGGAAAAATAAGAAACTAGTTTTGTAACATAGCCAAGGTACTTAATCGATTCCAGGTGCTAAGCCGGTTAGCACTCCATTAGTCAACCACTTCAAGTTATCTAAGGAGCAAGGTGCAAAGAAGCAGGAGGAACGGGACTACGTGGCTAAAATCCCATACGCGTCAGCTATTGGGAGTCTCATATATGTTATGGTGAGCACGAGGCCAGACATTACTCAAGCAGTGGGAGTTGTTAGCAGGTTCATGAACAGCTCAAGGAAGGAACATTGGGAAGCTGTGAAGTGGATCCTTAGATACCTGGTAGGTACTAAGGATGTAGGGTTATGCTATGGTGGATCAGAAATCAAGCTACAGGGCTACGTGAATTTAGATTTGGCAGGAGATCAATAGCAGAAGAAACACTACAGGTTATGTCTTTACTATGGGTAGTGCTGCAGTCAGTTGGGTCTCTCAGTAACAAAAAATAGCGTCTATAGTACGACAGAAGCAAAATATGTTGCAGCTACAAAAGCATGCAAGGAGATGGTATGGGTGCAAGGTTTCATGAAAGAGTTGAGTAAGAAGCAAGCAGACTGCAAGCTGTACAGTGACAGTCAGAGTGCAATACATTAGCTAAGAATTCAACCTTTCATTCAAGGACCAAGCATATTACCATCAGATATCACTTCATACGTTCGTTACTGGAAGATGGATCGATTACTCTGGAGAAGATTCATACAAGTGAGAATCCTGCGAATATGCTGACCAAGGTGGTCACACGGGAGAAGTTAAAGCTCTGTTCAGCTTTGATTGGTCTTCAAGCTTGAAGACGGGGAGGTGGTGCATTTCAGATTAAGAAGACAAAGGTTTATGGTAATGTGTCTCCAAGTGGGAGATTGTTGAGAAGTGGAGCCACATCTGGGGCCGCGCACGACCGGTCGTGGAGCCCACTCGACCAGTCGTGGACTGGCTCTATTCGAACTCCAGCAAGCATCAGTTTTTTAGGTTGAGGCGCTTAACCGGTCGTGGGATATGCTCAACCGGTCGTGGGATCCGCTCGACCAGTCGTGCAGCCCGCTCGACCAGTCGTAGTTACGCGGATTCGTTTCCGGTTTTGATGCGGACAGCGGAAATTTGAGTCATCTTTCGCAAGGGTGCGAAAGGAAAGTTGTCTAAATTATATATACGTGTCCCTAGGGCTTTTCTAGGTGTATTAGAAATTATTGAGAAATAATTCTAAGGTGTGGGCAAAGGGTTTTCTATGTTCTTCCAAGGGAGAGGTTAGTATTTTTCCTTGTAATCTTTATTTTTTCTTTATAGTGGAAGTTTGCATCCATGATTTTTTACCCTAGTTTGGGGTTTTTCCACGTATATCTTGTCTTGTGGTTTGTTTGGATTGCTTTGATCGGTTTCTAGTTTATATTTCTTCTTGTTTATCGTTTGTGGGTGAGACTTGAGATTAGATCTCGACTCACTACGCTGTTGGCATGCTGCGCAACAGCTACAACCTAGAACAATTCAATTAAATAAAATCAATCAAATGCTTAAAATCCTTCAATTAATCAGATCATCCTAACAAATAAAAATCTAATTAAATAATTAGGAATGGTCCAAATGCGGCCATTTCCTCTTCTAATAGGTATGGCTATGTCTCACGTGTGTCGTGCACTAGTTCAACCACAACTTCTTGTCCCTACACCAACTCATCAGCTAATTGCTCATCTGAACAGTTTTACATCAATAAAGAGTAAGCTGGCTAGGCCTACTGAGAATTCCCGATATGATTTTTTTACATCAAATTATAATAGAATGCCAATAATCATACGCAATATAATTTTTTTAAAATGCAAATATTATGCAATGCATCAATGCATTAAGTGGGAATTCATCCACTTGCCTGAGTTAGAAAACTGTCAACGCACATCTGCCCCTTGGCAGGCTTCTACCATTTGATAGGCATAGGGAAGGCCGCATCTACTCCTTGATTAGGCTTCCACTAGTATAGTAGGCTTCTGGTAACAATTTTACCAAGTATACCATCTAGGGAGGTCCCCCAAAATTCAACATGTGTTGTGCATCCAATTGACAGATGCACAAGCATATTAAGGAATCATGAATCATGTATTACATAGATCATTTCGATTATCACATTTGAATTCACATAGTCTCATGCTATCCAGTATATCATTCAATTTATATCCAGTTATTAATTCAACATATAAGTTGCATTAATATAGTAACTCAAATAATTGATTATACCACATTAATCAAATCAAATCATTATTATTATTATATTAATACAGATATCACACATTCATCTAAATCAATTAAGAGTACATGGTAATCATATCAGGGTGAGCATACAACATATCAAACAATCCATCTAATTTAACTTGATGGATGGAAAATACATCGGAATCACTTACCTTAATGCGGTGAAGATGATTCCGTGAACTAACGGTTTAAATTGAATTAGGATTCCCTAAAATCATATAAATAAGAATTTTAAAAAAAAAAATTACACACGCACACACACCCCACACACTCACGTTAGTGGAATTTCACCACGTATGGGTACTCGAACCCTTGACCGAGAGTTGAAACTCCTGAGAGTCTACCACCCCAGTAAGAGTAATTTTTAATCTTACGATTACACATAATGAATAAATGTATGATTCATTACCTATCATTTCTTAAGATCGATGTTGCCCATCCAATGGTCCGATCGGTCTGGAATTTACGATTTTAATTTATTTTAATCTTAAGAAACTAATGAATGGTGATAATTTAATCACACATTTCAGATTATGTCACATAATTCTCTGTGCCAAGTTGTATCTTGCACAGAAAATTACTCTTCCGGTATTTATTCAATTTTGTTAGATTAAAGAAGAAATTTGGTAGATCTATGATCAGTACGATCCATTGAGATTTCGAATTGAACTAATTCTTAAAAATATTACATAATTAAGTCTTAGAACACGCATGAACAATACAGATCATACCAATCATTGTCCATCATGGAAAAATCTCACCCTCCGCACATCAGCCTTAAAGTCATGCACATCAGTGTACCTTTTCACATAAATGAATTAAACCTACATAATAGATGTTTGATTGATCCAATCCATCCAATATGTAGATCATGCCAAATTAACTATCGCGTAAAGAAAACAAAGATACACACACACACACACACACACACACCCCTACGTAGACAAATTCCAAAAATCCTCCTTCCCACTTTCCCTTCTGTGTTTTTTTTTAGGAGTCTTTCTTTGGTTCTTTTAGTTTTGATAGGACTCTTGCTCTCTTACGTTCCCTTTTGAAGAAAGAGGGTTCGTTGGGAGACTGAGATACGAGGAAAGTTTTGAATGGAGAGAGATAAGAGGAAGGATGATGAGATCGGTGGATCTCCTTCCCACTCAAAATTAAAATTTTAAATTTTAAATTTTATTAACAAAAATTACAGGCGTTACAGCACAGATGACGTCAACTGCATATATCATTTTCCAACTCTTTCTGCTATCTACTATGTTTCACGTCCAATCTAAAATGATATCAACTTGGGCAGCAAACCATCCATCTATTGGACTTTATCTGAACATCCAAACACAGAATTAAGGTCACTAACCGTAGGAGTACCAAAGGGCAACAGCATCACTTGGATACTATTACTTTGAACATTTGAGTGAAGACGCTAATAGCCTATTACACTTCTGTTATTATTTCAAGCATCCAACTAAGTGGACCAGAACAGAGCTAGTTCTGATTCCAAGTGCAAGCATGTTTAAAAGCAATACTTTGAAAAGGGAAGTTACCCATTAAAAGGTTGAGTTAGTGAAAATCAGCTCACCCCCAAAGAGGGTAAGGTGGAATAGAAAACTAAAGCCAAAACCAACCAGTGTTATGGAGAAGCTCAAAGTCATAGCCTAAGAAATTGCAGGTTAAGACTATAGCCTTCAGATATTGAGGGGGTAGGGGGGGAGCACGATTCTCAAGGGAATAGGAGATACTAATGACATGCTTGCAAGTTTCAAAGGGCATAATGACAAACAGCCTTTTGCCTCTAGTTAGGCATGTATTTATTTTGAGAACTTAGAAACGTAATTATGCAATGCTCGTTATGGAAATGCTATGCAGTTCCATCTGCACCTCACAGGGCAAGCATGTATGGTGATCAGGAATGTTGATTTGGTGGCCAAAGTGTGGATGAACTGCCAGCAAAAATTGTTGTGGTATTGCAAATTTTGCTTCTTGATGCAGAACTCGCTACGTTTTGAGAAAGCGGTCCCCTTTGAAGCCACTGGTCAGATGGTTACCATGGTCCAATCCACTGGAATTTTGGGATATGGCCATCAACGCTGAGTCCCATGGTCCTGGACCATTGTAAACAAGCACCCAGATACAGTAGAGCATGCTCGTCATAGTAAATTCCTCTTTACACAAACTTATGGACATTGATTCTTATGTCAAGAAGATTTTGAATTCTTATTCGTAAATTGCAGAACATCACATCACATACATGAACTAACTAAATTAATTGCAATCTATAAATGCCCAAAGAAAAAAATATTATAAAAAAAAAAAAGCAAACAGAGCTGGAAATTCCATGAAATAGTACATAACAACTGCAAAAACCACAAACCGGTATGCAAAAAAATGTAGAGAAAATAATAATGATAAAATAATATGTATGTTCATTAAATCATTTCATCAATCACAACTGTAGAAGAGAAAACATGAAAGGAAAAAAAAAAAAAAAATTTTAAAAGGATAGAATTGATTACATATGCTTGCATTTCCGGCATTGGTATTCCCGTTCACCTTCAATCATCTTGATGGCTCCAGACCTTATGACAGTCCCTTTGAGAGTAAGAAGGATGCCCCGATGCTTCACTCTCACACGCCCAATGCTCGGGAACGTCTCTACAAAAATCACAATCAACGGAAACATAAGATGGCAAAAAAATCAAATTTGACAACAAATTAAAATCAATCCAACAGAACCTCACCAGGGAATTCTAAAGGAGAGCCGCCGATGTTGATGCGGACATGCACAAATTCCTTTAAAATCACGCTGTTGCGGTCCTTAATGCCCTTGAACATGGTGTCCTAGATTTTCAGTTAGATAGGGCAGAATGTGAAGGAATTCTACGGATTTACGAACGGTGAGGATTCAATCAGGGCACATACCTGAGCAAGATGAGCGGCCTCATCGAAGAGAGGGAGAAATTGGGTGGGTTGGGAGAAGAGAAGGTAGGCTAGAGAAGGGTTTGCTTCTGTTAGCTCTGCGAAACTGAGAAGAGAATAGAAGAAGTGTGAGAGACAAGCTGAAACCAATTTGATTAGCGGGATTCTAGCAAGCATCTCAGAATGCGAATTTCGAAATATGCATTCTGAAATGCGTGTTGAGATTCCCGCCCACCATTACCGGATGGCGAGAGAGGTGTGTGCACCGAGTCTTGGTGGGCACTGTGAGAAAACAGTATTTTTCGCATAGAAACGTACTCGATTATGAGCGGGTAGTGGAGCAAAGGGTCTGGGGAGAGGAGGATTGAACGGAGTGGATGAGAGTAGTGGCGGAGAAGGAAGTGACCAACGGCGTGGATGTGATCTGAGGTGGAGGAAGAGGATGATGTGCCCATTTCTGTGACCATTTCTGATGTGATTGTGGTTTTTGGGATTTCGGAGTAGAGAGGGTATGTGAGAAAGAGAGAGATGATTTTGGGCGGGAAAATGTACGGCCTGAGGCTAAGGTTTTGTTAGCCACAATAGATCTTCTCTACACATGCATTAGCACTCGTGGGAAACTTGCGAGTGTGCGACACATCTGAACCGTGTATAAGGTGGAGGCAGAGTAATTAATCGGGACGTCCGCTGGTAAGGTGCGCCACACGCAAGGTTTGAATGAAGAGCAATGTCGGGTAATGGGTGCGACGTACGTTATTTGGGTTTAGGGGGCCCAACTTATAAAACGACCGACCTGATTTTGGTGCGAGGTCGGTTTTGCTGTGGGGACTACCTTATGCACGGGTCAGATGTTCCACAAGCATGCCAGGGTGGTAAGCGTACCACGTGTAAAAAGTGCGTGTAGAGTGGATTCTTGTTGGACTCGTCCACGCGAATGTTTTAAGCAGCCGGTAAAATACCCAAGCTCCGTGGGATCATCAAGGCGTGTTTGATCGGTGGGATTAAATGATATTAAATTGTATTAGATTGGATTAACACCAATATTCCAATATTATACAATGATTGCATGTTTAGAAATCCCATGTTATTTTGGCCCTACAATCCATGTTTGGAATAAAATTCTCAATACAAATAAAATAATGGATTAAGTAAAATCTTATCTGGTGGATTATAAAATTGTAATTAACATGCTACGTTGATAACCGATGTTGGTCACTTGTACACACTTTTAATTCAAAATAGCTACGTCTGTGTAAAGGGTGTAGATGGAAGGATACCATGGATAAACATACATAAATTTGCATCCCACATGTCTAATGAATTTCAAAACCTATAGAAATTCAAATGCAATTCCATCCCACTTAATGTAACATTTCCTATCTTCTCAAAAACTATAAAATTTGCACAAGAACAAATGCAATTCCATCCTATTTAGTCCCATCTAATGCCTTGCACCAAACGCCCCCTCATAGATGCGTGAAGTCCACTCTGTTATTCATGTGATTACCTTAAAAATAAAAAAAATTTAAAAATATCAAACTAATGAAAAACTTTGGTGAGCCGAACCAACGGAAATAATGTAACATGGCGCCTAAAACCCTGTGTTCGGGAGATGTGGCCCACGTGAGTTCAGATCATGCTAATTTTCTTTCTAACCTTCACACGGTGGGTCACAGCTCACGGACAAGTTTGATGAAAGATACAGACAATGGTAACCCTAACACATAAACATATTATTGGTATCCCATCCCATTATTTTCTACTAAGTGGGCAACCCGAGTTGTAGATTTGGCTGATTTTGTTGGGGATTTTGGCCTGCGGAATCACACAGATCTAGATCTAGGATAGCAATTCAATGGCACCAAGGACACAAGAGAACACAGAAAACACCCAGATTTAATGTGGAAAACCCTTTCGGAAAAAAACCACGGCACAGAGCGACAGATCTCCACTGTGAAAACAGAAATTACAAAGAGAAAGGACTTACCCGATTCGAACAACCTCGAATCTCACCCTTGCTGCACCCTTTAATTTCCCTGGAACCCCTTTAGAAAACTTTCTCATACCCAAAAAAAATCCTAGGAACACTTATTTATAGTTTAGGAAACTTTCCTTCCGCATCCCAGTTGCGAAAGGACTCAAATCCGCAGTTTCGCACAAAATCGCGGAACAAACTGCGTAACTTACGACTAGTCGTAGACCACGTACAGCTAGTCATAACTCACCTACGACTAGTCCTAGACTGGAAAAAAATAGCACAACTCGCTGGACTTCGAGTCGTGCCAGGGCTCGAACTTACGACCGGTCGAGCGCCTCCCACGACCAGTTGTGGCTCCCCCACGACCGGTCGAGCAACATGAACACTTGAAGATTGAAGGCTTCTCCTCAACAATCTCTACCAAGTCTTTATTCTTCAACCGTGTAGCTACGTGATCTCTTCTATTATTTTTGCATCTCATCATAGCTCCTTATGCACACTTTGTCCTTCTTTTTTGTCATCGCCAAGCCCAGAGAAGTTTCACAAACAAAGATCCACGTGCTCAACCACCTTTGCTCCTATCTTCTCAAAAAGAAAAACTAGTCTTTTTACCATCTCACCGCTACTCAATATTATTTGCCGGGGTACTTGCTCACAACATTGTAGCTTGTGAAATAACTGGTCTAATCCAGACCATGGCATACACTGCCCAGCACATTCGAATAAGGCTCATGAGATATCCTTCTTTTCCTCATTTGTTTTAGGACATGTCTTGAGGAAAACTTGAGGAGAGATGCGTAGGGAACGCTCTCTGGCTTTACCTGGACCATCACATCCTGAATTAATACCCACACACAAGGTATTCCTCCTGTGATTACCAAAGCCTACTCCTCCTTCAGTCTCAATGTCGATAACCATCTTTGCAACCCCACTGATCCTTCATCCTGAATGTCCCACTTAACCGAGTCTTCAGTACATTGATTTCAGACATGTTACAATTGGCGATCTACATGTCATCAATTCCTGACTCACCATGAAGGAATCAAACCATTGCCTAGGCGACAGGTCGAACCACGACCTCCTGCCAAGTCTTTTCTCAGCCCCTTTAACTTCGAAATGCCCTGGTTACTTCATGTAGATCTGCTCTTCCAATTTCCCTTATAGAAGTGCAGACTCTACATCCATCCTTCCAGCTCAAGATCACATTGGCCAACCAGTGCCAATCACTGATCTAATATATACCTGTTATACCGTCGGGGCGAATATCTCTGAGAAGCCGAACCCTTCTCCCTGAGCGTAACTCATTGCCACCAACCTCGCTCTGTATCTATGTTGTATCCTTCTGAAGATCCACCTGCATCCAACCACTTTTCGGCCCACTAGAAGCTTCACTCGCTCCCATATGTCGGTCTGATACAACGAATCCATCACATCACCCATAGTCACCTTTCACTTTTCAGCACCAGGCTCACCTAGAGCCATCTGAATAGAAGATGAATCTCCTGCGATATTGGAGTCGTCCATGTACCTCGCCGATGTCCTGCGATCATGCCGTGTGATTCTTCACACAGGTGGCTGCCTCACCTGCTTCGTATCCCTGTCCGCACGGTTCAGCCTTCGTACCCTGCCCGCTCATGTAGCCATGCCCAACATGTCATACACGTGAAGAGGTGGAATCCGCTACATCCACCGTAGCTTCACCTTTTGAAGTGCTTCCCATCCGTGGGACATAAACAGATCGATGAAAAAGCTTTCTATCAAGAGTATTCCAATCAACATCATTCATAGTAGACTTCCGCTCCTCAAGAGCACCATCTTCGTCTTGCTTGGTTAACAGGCTAATCATCTTAACCTTTCATAACTCAAAATTATTTTTTTCTTGAGTACTTCTCAATCTCATACTTAGCACTCGCCATTATTACTAATCCCTCGGATTCAGATTTATGCCCCAACGATATCTCTGATACCACTTGTTGGGGATTTTGGCCTGCGGAATCACACAGATATAGATTTAGGATAGCAATTCAATGGCACCAAGCACACAAGAGAACACAAAGAACACCCGGATTTAACGTGAAAAACCCTTTCGAAAAAAAACCACGGCACAAAGCGACAGATCTCCACTATGAAAATAAAAATTACAAAGAGAAAGGACTTACCCGATTCGAACAACCTCGAATATCACCCTTGCTACACCCTTTAATTTCTCTAGAACCCCTTTAGAAAACTTTCTCATACCCTAAAAAAGCTATAGGAATACCTATTTATAGTTTAGGCAACTTCCCTTTCGCATCCCAGTTACGAAATGACTCAAATCCGCTGTTTTGTGCAAAATCACGGAATAAACTGCGTAACCTACGACTGTAGCTCTCCTACGACTGGTCGTAGACCACCTACAACTAGTCGTAGCTCACCTACGACTAGTCCTGGACTGGGAAAAAAACAGCACAACTCGCTAGACTTCGAGTCGTATTAGGGCTCGAACCTACGATCGGTCCAGCACCTCCCACAATCAGTCGTGACTCCCCTATGACCGATCGAGCAACATGAATACTTGAAGATTGAAGGCTTCTCCTCAACAGATTTTGCCTTGAGTGCCTGGCATCAAGGACAACTTGATGGACGTACGGGATGTCACATAAACAGGATGATGGGTCAAAAAATGGTTGGGTAATTCACGCGCTACCGTTAGATTGTAGAGGAAATGTGTTGCTGGGAGCTCATACTTTACACGTGGCACGTGCCTCTGCCTAAAGGTTGGAATATAGTGCAGATTGGTCATCTCTCTTAAACCAGGTCGAGCAGACGAGGATGGATTAGGTGAGATGATCGGACTGATGAAGATGGTGCAGTCCTTCATCTCCTTCAGGTCATCGGATTGAGGAATATCTTCTTCTTCTTTTTTCTATCTTTATTAGTGTAATTTATTTCGTTTACGCTAAAGTCACCTATTTTGTAGATGCTGAATTATAAAAAAATATTTTTTAAAATATTTTTATTATTAATGCAATCTAAGCAATTCTACCTTCACATTACTTAAATTATTTTCTCTTGTTGATGCAATTTCCTAGTACTTGTGAAGAATGAGAAACATTTTCTCAAACTTAGTGATGTGGCCTGTAACTTTAATGCTTTTAATGAGCATATCATCAATATATACTTCCACAGTTCGTCTTATCTATCGGGCGAATATTTTGTTGACCAATTGCTGATAAGTGACACTTGCATTTTTTAATCCAAAAGGCGTGACTCAGTAACAATAAAGACCTTCTGTCGATGATAAAGGCAGATTTTGTTTTATCATGTACATGGATTACAATTTAATTATAATCGGAATAAGCATCCATAAAACTGAGCAACTTATGCTCAGTGGTGTTGTTGATCAGTTGGTTTTTTTGGAGGAGAGGGAAGTTATCTTTGGGACAAGTCTTGTTTAGGTCTATATAGTATACACAGACCTGCCATTTTCCATTTGTTTTTCTACCAACTCAACGTTGGCTATCCAAATTGAATAATAAACCTCCTCGATGAACTCGGCCTTGAGGAGTTTGTCAACTTCTTCTCCGATTACTGCATATCTTTCGGAATCAAACACGCAGCGCTTTTGTCGAATTGTTCGATGAGAGGAGTCGATGTTTAGGCGGTGCACAATGATCTTAGAGTTGATGTCAGGGGCATGTCCTCATGAGACCATGCGAAGACGTCCACATAACGTTGAAGGAGAGCTATCACCTTGTCCCGTAGTGAAGTCGTTAGGGACAACCCAATTTGGATAGTCTCTGTAGGGCCAGATTCATTGAGCTGGATGGGAATAAGATCTTCCATGGGACGACCTCTTTTCTCTGAATCCTCGCAAGGATTAAGAGAAGTAACGGTTATTATTTGATGTGACGCTCTTAGTGTCATTGCATAGCACTACCGAGCGTTATATCGATCGCCCTTCACTGACCCAACACCTTGCTTGGTAGGGAATTTCATGGGTAGATGGTAGGTTGAGACCATAGCTCATAGGGCATTCAGAGACAGTCGGCCAAGGATTACATTGTAAACAGACGGATAGTCTACTGGCAAGAAGTTGACCATCCTGGTGACTTGGTTTTGTCCGTCTTTGGCTGTAAGCGGGAGCTGAATTGCACCCTCAAACATGACCTTCCCACCAGAGAAACTAAGTAATAGAGTTTTAGCGAGTTGAAGTAGAGATCGACCGACTCCCATCTTGTCTAAAGCTTGAGCGAAGAGAACATCAGCCGATGATCCAGTGTTAACAAGGATTTGAAACACCTTTCAATTAGCTATGGTTAGGGTAACCACAAGTGCATCATCGTGCGGGCGGTGAATTCCTCAAGCGTCTTCCTCAGTGAAGGTTGGACTGTGAGTCTTTACCTTTTGTTCTTTTGAAGGTCTCCCGACGAGTAGAACTTCGTCTTCGGGATGGCCAATGTTCCTTGTGTGTGCCTTCCTAGCATTGTTGGAGTCTCCTCCGCCTCTGTGGCCTCAGAAGATCGTGCGGAACTCCCTAGTCAGCTCATTGTTCACTGGCTGCTCATCTTTCGCAGCGACTCAATCTCCTCTGTGGTCGACGTACTCTTCGAGATGTCCACTGCGAATAAGTGCTTCAATCTTCTGTTTGAGGTCGAAACAGTTGCTAGTGTTATGCCCGTGATCATGATGAAAGAGACAGTATATATTTATTTTTGCTTCTATTTTTTGGATTGGACTTTATCTTATTAGGTCAGTTAAGGAGACACCTGTGATGGATCTCTATTAGGACTTGTTTAGGTATTTTGTTAAGAGGAGTGTGAGTTTTAAACTTATTGTTAGGGCGTTTGCTTGGACGACGATTGTCCCGCGATTGATCGTCCTTCCCCCTTTATCTGTTGCTCCTTGGTCGAAGGGACCTTGTTCTAGACGACCTCTCACAGGATTCGAGATTCATCAACATTAGCGTACTTCTGTGACCTGTTCAGTAGTTAGGTCATCGTAGTAGGAGGGTTTTTGTCTAGTGAGAAGAGGAATTGTCGATCTCTCAATCCACTCATGATGGCATCGAGGGCGAGCTCTTTTGAGTGCTTACGGACCTGTAAGGCTTCCATATTGAAACGTTTAACGTAGTCTTTCAGAAGCTCATCATCTTTTTGAACGATGTGAATGAGGTGGGCAAGTGCTTTGAGCACTTCTTTACTTTGATAAAGTTTGTGACGAAGGCTGAGCTGAGTTGAGAGAATAAACTAATGGAGTCCGACTTTAACTACTTGAACCACAGTCGGGCAGCTTCAGCCAAAATTAAGGAAAACGCTTGGCACATGATCACATTGGAGGCATTGTGAAGTTCCATGTAAACTCTGAAGGATTCTATATGCTCCGATGGGTCGGTATTTCCTTAAAAGGGAGCGATCTGGGACAATCGAAACCCGTCAGGTAGTCGCGCCTGCATGATGTCGACAGTAAATAAGGGTTGGATTCCTCCATTATGGCATGCGTTGGTGCGTTTGTTCGATAAGCCTACTGTATGTCTCTAATTTGATCGCACAAATTTTTCAGCTTGGCCTCTTAGGGTTTGCCACTTTCAGCAGGAGTTTTGACTGCGCTTCTTTCGATCTAACTCATAGCGTATGTCAGAGGCAGATAAAGTCGTGGTTCACAAAACATGAGACGGGACTGGTTTGGCCGAGCTATGTTACTAGCTCCTATGCAATAGTGGTTGGCCTCTCTAAGAGGCGGCTCATGTACAGGAAGGTTGAGGAGGGTTATTGCCCGCTTGTTCATCTTTCTTATCGGCTCTCTGCACATGGTGGGGCTACAGTTGCTCCAGCATATGTATCATGTAGCACATGTTCTCTTTGAGCATTCCGACCTACTTTTTGAGGGAGTTCTACCGACCTTCTTTTACACAGGACAGCTGACCCTACTTCTCGAAACTGGAATTCGCTTGATGTCGTGAGGAATAGCCCCGATGACTTTCCAGTTGCTCGGGTTGCTCCGGGGGTGGTGGTGTGTGTTTAGGAGCAACTAGGGTTGCAGTTGGGGAGACTCGAATTATTTTCTTCCCTTTCGTCATTGTAGTTTATCTGGTAAAGTAGAAACGGATAAGACGTCGTTCCCACAGACAACACCAAAATGTTGATACAATTTCCCAATAGATCCTCCCTGGTTAACCCTTCAGGACCCGCACAGATGAAAGAAACAGACAAAGGAAACCTTGACTTATACAGGGGACCTTCTGTTGCGAGATGTCTTAAATCTAAGTCCTTTCGCAACTGGGATGCGAAAGGGTCCTTTTGCAAATGGGATGTGAAAGGAAAGTTTCTTAAACTATAAATAGGTGTTTCTAGGACTTTTCTAAGGTATAAGAAATAATTCTAAGGCTTTCTAAAAGGGTTCTAGGGAAATTAAAGGGTGTAGCAAGGGTAAGATTCGAGGTTGTTTGAATCGGGTAAGTCCTTTCTCTTTGTAATTTCTGTTTTCATAGTGGAGATCTGTCGCTTTGTGCCGTAGTTTTTTACCGCAAGGGTTTTCCACGTTAAATCTGGGTGTTCTGTCACGCCCCAAATCCAGAAATCGGATTCACAGGAATTTCGATCGCCAAATCCGGTGTCGATAGCCTCCGTAGTACCCCATTTTCGGCTCCTAGCATTCATATGCCAGAATCCGATTCTGGGATCCTATAAGGAGGATTTTTTATACATTTAAATAGTAATAAGCATAACCACAAGATTACCCAATTCACAAAGGTAACATTATCATCATATATCTACTAATATAATCGTTTGAATACATTATTGAAAAGAAAATACATAAATAGAGAATCAAGCTCCAGAAGGCCACTGCACGCTCCAAGCTCAACACTGCTGCAGCCCAACATCACCTGCACGCATCTATCGTGCATAAGCTTATAGAAAGCTTAGAAGGTGGTGTAAGTGTGTGCACAAAGTAAGTGTCAAGTATTCAATACAATGTCATAATCATACAATACTGAAAATACTGGTAATTCATAATTATCGGAATAAGCAGAAATACTGACAAGTCCATAAGTCAATAAATACCATGATACGCAATATAGAACAATTATGTAATAAAGAATCATAAAGAACTAAATATCGGATGCCGAGGATGCAATGCAATATACAAATGCGAATGAAATGACCATGCTTGGAGTGTGAAGTCGGGATGATAGTACGTAGTATCGCAGGCTACGGGGTCCACCATAATGGACTTCTATCCAAACCAGTCCCATACCTAAAATTGGATAGTCAGACTCAACGTGGTAAACTCCTAATCTCAGGTTAGTCGCGCGTCCAACCGAAATCCTTGCCATAACGAAAGTACACAACGATTAGTTGCGCACCACCAGCCCGAGTGGATAGTGAATGAATGAATGAATGAGCATGCAACTCCTACTCGATAAGTCCACATATCAGTACGGTTCTTCTCTGAAAAATCACCAGGGTCTATTACACTCCATACCAGATTGTCGTCCCATCATGCGCAATAAGGTGAGTGGACCTCACTATCCGCCTGCCAATATCGGGCCCGACACGTCAATAGCGGACCCATTCCTCGAGCTGGTCAGACTCAGTCTAGCATTACCTCCTCCTCTCGGGCAGGTAAGGCCGCACCCCCTTCCAACCGACCACGACACAGTGGAGAGCGCAACCATCTGGTAATTGACACTCGACGCTCATCTACCCACTCGGTCTAGACATTGGAGCAATCTCTAGAACCAAGAGGGTTCTGAGACTTTCACCCAACGATATCTATAGCACCCCATATAGAACAGATTTTCGATGTCCCATCCAGCCATCCACGAAATACCTGTGGAGGCTACGACCCTGATGTCGCTAGGGCGTATAGTAATCACAATACATAATGCAAGATGCATGAGTCATACAATCCAGTCATACATCAATCCAGCGCATGTCGTGCGCTTATGTGAGATAACCTACGCCTATCAAGGAGTCTCATAACAACCAGCACTATGACATATGCAATGGTCAATCATATCTCATAATAGGCATGCAGATGATGCGTATGGGCATGTATCATGATATTATGCAGTCACATACTCATAATTGGTATCAATAACAAGCATTGACAGTGGACATCGTCAATGTGGACATTTAATCAACATTATCCCCCAAGGAACGGCCCACATAAAGCCTATCATATAGTGGACTCATAGCCGCACACAAGGGCCAAATATACAACACCATAGGCCTCACTCAAGAGTTTAATATACATCACGATGAGCCTTCTACATGGGCCTAACATACATTATAATGAGTTCCATCGCTTAGCCCTCAAATGTATCACAGTGGACCTCATTACATAAGCCTCATATACATCATGTTGGGCCTTAAACACGGGCTGGATATACATCACAACGGGCCTCAAATACGACCGCATATACATCACATTGGGCCTCGATAATCAGAATCGGCGATCAGCCACGACAATCGATAATCGGCCTCGATCGGTAATCGGTCAATCGGCCATGATAAGCAGAGTCGATTATCGGCCACGTCAATACATAATCGGCCACGATCGGTAATCGGTCAATCGGTCAGGACAATTGGTAATCGGTCAATCGGCTACGGCAAGCAGAGTCGGCAATCGGCCACGTCAATCAATAATCGGCCACGATCGGTAATCGGTCACGATAATCGACCTCGATCGGTAATCGGTCAATCGGCCAGGACAATTGGTAATCGGTCAATCGGCTACGGCAAGCAGAGTCGGCAATCGGCCACGATCGGTAATCGGTCATGATAATCGGCCTCGATCGGTAATCGGTCAATCGGACAGGACAATTGGTAATCGGTCAATCGGCTACGGCAAGCAGAGTCGGCAATCAGTCACGTCAATCAATAATCGGCAACGATCGGTAATTGGTCACGATGATTGACCTCGATCGGTAATCTGTCAATCGGCCAGGACAATTGGTAATCGGTCAATCGGCTACGGCAAGCAGAGTCGGCAATCGGCCACGTCAATCAATAATCAGCTACGATCGGCAATCGGTCACGATAATCGGCCTTGATCGGTAATCGGTCAATCGGCCACGGCAAGCAGAGTCAGTAATCGGCCATGTCGATCGATAATCGGCCATGATAATCGGCCTCGATCGGTAATCGGTCACGATAATCGGCCTCGATCGGTAATCGGTCAATCGGCCACGGCAAGCAGAGTCGGCAATCAGCCACGTCAATCAATAATCGGCCACGATCGATAATCGGCCTCGATCGGTAATCGATCAATTGGCCACGGCAAGCAGAGTCGGCAATTGGCCACGTCGATAGATAATCGGCCACGATCGGTAAATCGGTCACGATAATCGGCTTCGATCGGTAATTGGTCACGATAATCGACCTCGATCGGTAATTGGTCAATCAGCCACGACAAGAAGAGTCGGCAATCGGCCACGTCGATCGATAATCGGCCACGATCGGTAATCGGTCATGATAATCGACCTTGATCGGTAATCGGTCAATCGGCCACGGTGAGTAGAGTCGGCAATCGGCTACGTCGATCGATAATCGGCCACGGTGAGTAGAGTCGGCAATCGGCTACGTCGATCGATAATCGGCCACGGTGAGTAGAGTCGGCAATCGGCTACGTCGATCGATAATCGGCCACGATAGGTAATCGGTCACGATAATCGGCCTCGATCGGTAATCGGTCAATCGGCCACGATCGGTAATCCATCAAGATAATCGGCCTCGATCGGTAATCGGTCAATCGACTATGACAATCATAATCGGTAATAATGGGCCTATCAAGGCCTAAGGAAAGGTCACAATAAGGACATTTAACCATCATTGCCCATCAATGTGGACATCTAACCAACATTGCTCCCAAGGAGTTGCCCACATAAGGGATTCCTAGACAACATAACGGCCACGCATACATCACATTGGGCCACAACCCATGGGCCTCGAATACACAATAGGTGGACCCTACACATGGGTCTCGTATGCATCAAATGGTCCACGTATCTGGGTCTCGAATACATCAAATGGGCCACACGTCATGGGCCTAATACACGTCACAATGGGCCGCACGATACGGGCCTAACAGACATCATAATGGGCCTCTTGTACATTAAGTCGGGCCTCATCAGATGGCCCTCATATACGCCAAGTGGGCCGCACTAACGGGCCCTATACACATCAAGTGGGCTGCATCGATGGGCCGCACTAATGAGTCACAAATACATCAGGTGGGCCGCATTACATGGGCCGCACCGATGGGCCTTATATACACAATAGGTGGGCCCTGCACATGGGCCTCAATTGCATAACATGTGGGCCCCGAACACGCAGCAAACGGTCCTTATAGATGGGCTACAAATATATATATTAAGGTGGACCCCATAGATAGGCCATAAGTGAGAGCTTGGATTACATCTAAAATCACTTTGATAGTTGTAGGTGCAACATGTGTATCACTGTACACATCATTTCATGGGCCACATGAAACTCTAATGATGATTAACACTACCCAAACATTATCGAGGTAAATCTGCACCATCAAAACATTTTCCAAGTAAATCAGAGCTGTCCAAACATGGTCCATATAAATTAGTGTTGTCAAAGCATTTTCCAGCACTGCCAGCACCTATCCAACTGCTGGACAGCTTGTACACTATACATATATCATAGTCAGGCCCACACAAATGAGTAGTGTGGATCAAACATACATCTCATGGGTCCCATTGTCCTTTTTTAAATGGTGAGGATGAAACACATCCAGCAACGTCCCACCTGATTGGACGGCTGGACATGGACGGCGGAACTGCCAAACAGGTGGACGACATGGATCCGTATGTCCAGGTAGTCCCTACTGTCCAGATCATGGGACGGTGATAACACTTACAACACGTGTGGGTATCACATGAGATGTTGGTATGAATGCAACACAAGCTCCATGGTCAGACCCATGGAACTTGCTGACGTCTTCAACAGAGAGGCCCACCATATATAAAAAAAATGGATGAAAGGCTGGTATGTAATAAATGTATCAAGGTGGTCCCATGCTGCCAAAACAGACGGACAGCACGGATAAAACGTTCATCATAGTGGTGCCCCACTTCCACCGTTCAGATGATGGACGGTTTGGATGGTTTACATACCATCCAGGTGGGTCCCACGCTGCATGCATGTAGCACACGTACAGGGTGGGTGGCACGAATAAAACACTTACATCATGGTGTAGTCCCACCGTCAGCAATGTGGACGGTGAGACAAGGCACATAAATCATGGTGTGGTCCACTGCACGGACGGTGCAGATGGGGCCCATGCATCATGCCTGGCCCATAGCAGATGAATGGTCAGGATATGATACCCAAGCACATAGCCACAGACACGTGTGGAATCCACACGTGAACGGACAGTTTGGATATAACAATACCTCGTGGTGGGACCCACCGTCCACGATGGAGTGGACAGAACACGTGCATCATGGTGTGCACCCCTGCACAGTCCAAGCGGTCCAGCACCGTCCAGATGATCTGGACGGTGTGGATGAAACTAATACATCATGGTGTGGCACCATGGCACCTTCTCACGGGGTTTAGCACCGTCCAAAGCATTGGACGGTGTGGATGGAAGACATTCATCACGGCGGAGTCCACACGTGCGTGGGGCCACGTGCTGGGCAGCATGGGTAAAACACATATATTATGTGGGTCCTGTCCCAGGTGGACGGACGGTGCAGACGAGCACCACGCTATGAGGGTCCCACGTGCTGGATGCAGCACGTGCATCAAGGTGGGCCCTACGTCCCATGCATGGACAGATGGCCTGGATTAAAATACATGAATCATGGCAGCCCCTCACTGCGCCGTCCAGATATGGACGGTGTGAATACTACAATGCACACATCAAGGTGGGTCCACGTGGTGGCCCACCAAAGCTTTGGATCAAGCTGTTATTTGTGGAATGCTTCATCCAGACACGCTGGACGTCCAACGGACGGACGGCCTGGAGGAAATGCATACGGCAGGTGGGTCCCACATACACGTGGCCCACGTATCATTTAATATAAAATATTATATTTATTTAATAACATATATTGTAATATAATATATTATTTATATATATATATGTGAGTGTGTGGGAGGATGAGACTATCAGCGCTGTCAACGTCCAGCGTCTCTCTCTGGACGGACGGCCTGATGGTAGGCCCCACATGCATGGATGGTTTGGATGTATATCCATCATGGTAGGCCCCACAAGCTGTTGTGGTAGGGTCCACGTCCATTCAATGGATGGATAGGACGTTTACATACATAATGGGGTTTCCAATCGGTACCGTCCAGATGTACTATACTAATGAATTACAAACAGCAAAGTAGGCCCTACCATGACAGCTTGGATACAACTTATCCATCAGGTGTGCCACAAATTTTGAGAGAGAGAGAGAGGAAGCACCCACCAACAATAAATATTCGCCCGCCTTTGACCTCATCTTCCTTCTTCCGCCTATAGCCTTTAGAGCTCCAAGGGAATGATTTCAACGGTCTATATGATCTTTGGATGGTGGGGATGAGAGGTAGGAAGTGGGCCACATATAGCTCTTCCATGGAAGCTTGAACGGTTGCTCTCATGGTGTTTTTGGTAGAAAAGAGAGATGAGAGAGAGTGATGTAAGAAGTGATGGGAGAGTGATGTGTGTAAGAAAAAGGTGGCTTGTATAAGAACTTTTTGACTTTGGAATTGCTTGGGGAAGGGTGTGAGAGGTGATGTGTACTGTTGTTGATGGGATTGATTGATTGATTGATGGATGGATGTGATACATCGTAGAGATTCTCTTCGATTTTGCAACGCGCGGTGTTTTTCTCGAACTGAACGCAGGCCCACATCTCCTGGCCAGGGTATCGGATAGGAGCGTGAGTCGCAGCATTGGAACCGTAGCGACGGCGCGGTCGCACTGGTACAAGTCTCGGGTTGAGCCGACTCTGATATACTAGTCACGACTTAGAATTTGCGCGCAAACGCCAATTATACGTCGCGGGTCGCCGAAAGTCGATAAAGAGGATCGTGGGAAATTTACGGAATAGTATAGACTATGATACGGGTCTTACAGCTCTCCCCACCTAATAAAAATTTCGTTCCCGAAATTTAAATCATAACATAATCAATACAGAGCTCACCAAGGGAGAGACATCCTATCGCTATAGATATAATCTGAACACAATATACCAACATAATAAAACACCTGAAAGATGAGCCAATGCCCACAAATCTCAACTACTTTCTCCCAAGACGCCTCATCAGCGCTATGATGATCCCACAAATTCTCGGATCCCGGATCAGAAACGATCGGAGCTGATATACTATGTCGCCTCACAGTCTCAATAGTAGGGAGCTATATCAGAAAATCTCTAAGTTATTCGAACTCGGAGATCTAATCATTCTAAGTCCTCAACAATCATAGAGTGCAAGGTAGCTATCAGTAGATATGTGATGTTATCTTCAGGTATTCTCAAGTTATGCTCTGATACCAACTTCTGTCACGCCCCAAATCCAGAAATTGGATTCACAGGAATTCCGATCACTGAATCTGGTGCCGACAGCCTCCGCAGCATCCCATTTTCGGCTCCTAGCATTCATATGCCAGATTCCGATCCTGGAATCCTACAAGGAGGATTTTTTATACATTTAAATAGTAATAAGCATAACCACAAGATTACCCAATTCACAAAGGTAACATTATCACCACATATCCACTAATATAATCGTTTGAATACATTACTGAAAAGGAAATACATAAATAGAGAATCAAGCTCCAAAAGGCCACCACACGCTCCAAGCTCAACACTGCTGCAGCCTAACATCACCTGCACGCATCTATCGTGCATAAGCTTATAGAAGCTCAGAAGGTGGTATAAGTGTGTGCACAAGGTAAGTTTCAAGTATTCAATACAATGTCATAATCATACAATACTGAAAATACTGGTAATTAATAATTCATACATCATCGGAATAAACGAAAATACTGACAAGTCCACAAGTCAATAAATATCAGGATACGCAATATATAACAGTTATATAGTAAAGAATCATAAAGAGCTAAATATCGGATGCCGAGGATACAATGCAATATACAAATGCGAATGAAATGACCATGCTTGGAGTGTGAAGTCGGGATGATAATACGTAGTATCGCAGGCTACGGGGTCCACGTCCATTCAATGTATATCCATCATGGTAGGCCTCACAAGCTGTTGTGGTAGGGTCCACGTCCATTCAATGGATGGCTAGGATGTTTACATACATAATGGGGTTTTCAATCAGTACCGTCCAGATGGACGATACTAATGAATTACATACAACAAAGTGGGCCCTACCATGACAGCATGGATACAACTTATTCATCAGGTGGGCCACAAAATCTGAGAGAGAGAGAGAGGAAACACCCACCAACAATAAAGATTCGCCCGCCTTTGACCTCATCTTTCTTCTTCCGCTTGTAGCCTTTAGAGCTCCAAGGGAATGATTTCAACGGTTTAGATGATCTTTAGATGGTGGGGATGGGAGGTAGGAAGTGGGCCACATCTAACTCCTCCGTGGAAGCTTGAACGGTTGCTCTCATGGTGTTTTTGGGAGAAAAGAGAGATGAGAGAGAGTGATGTAAGAAGTGATGGGAGAGAGTGATGTGTGTAAGAAAAATGTGGCTTGTGTAAGAACTTTTTGACTTTGGGATTGCTTGGGGAAGGGTGTGAGAGGTGATGTGTACTATTATTGATGGGATTGATTGATTGATTGATGGATGGATGTGACACATCGTAGAGATTCTCTTGGGTTTTACAACGCACGGTGTTTTCCTCGAATTAAATGTAGGCCTACATCTCCTGGCCAGGGTATCGGATATGCGCGTGAGTCGCGGCATTGGAACCACAGCGACGGCGCGGTCGCACTGGTACAAGTCTCGGGTTGAGCCGACTCTGATATACGGTTCACAACTTAGGATTTGCGCACAAACGCCAATTATACGTCGCGGGTCACCAAAAGTCGACAGGGAGGATCGCGAAAAATTTACGGAATAATATAGACTATGATACGGGTCTTACATGTTCTCTGTGTTCTCTTGTATGCTTGGTGTCATTGAATTGCTATCCTGGATCTAGATCTGTGTGATTTCGCAGGTTAAAATCCCCAACAAGTGGTATCAGAGCGATCGTTAGAGCACAGATCTGAATCTGAGGGGTTAGTAATAATGGCGAGCACTAAGTATGAGATTGAGAAGTACTCAGGAAAAAATAATTTTGAGTTATGGAAGGTTAAGATGATTAGCCTGTTAACCAAGCAAGGTGAAGATGGTGCTCTTGAGGAGCGAAAGTCTACTATAAATGATGTTGATTGGAATACTCTTGATAGAAAGCTTTTTTATCTATCCGTTTATGTTTCACGGATGGGAAGCACTTCAAAAGGTGGAGCTACGGTGGATGTAGCGGATTCCACCTTTGCACGTGTATGGCATGTTGGGCATGGCTACATGAGCGGGCAGGGTAGGAAGGCTGAACCATGCGGACAGGGATACGGAGTAGGTGGAGCAGCCACCTGTGTGAAGAATCACACGGCATGATCGCAGAAAATTGACAAGGTACATGAACGACTCCAATACCGCAGGAGGATTCATCTTTTATTCAGATTGCTCTAGGTGAGCTTGGTGCTGAGAAGTGAAAGGTGACTATGGGCGATGTGATGAATTCGTTGTACCAGACCGACATATGGGAGCGAGTGGAGCTTTCAGTGGGCCGAGAAGTAGTTGGATGTAGGTGAATCTTCAGGAGGATACAACATAGATACAGAGCGAGGTTAGTGGCGATGAGTTATGCTTAGGGAGAAGGGATCGGCTTCTCAGAGGTTGGTGGCCGACGGTATAGCATGTGTCTATTAGATCAATGATTGGCGCTGGTTGGCCAATGTGATCTTGAGCTGGAAGGAAGGATGTGGAGTTTGTACTTTTGCAAAGGAAAGTGAAGAGCAGATCTACATGAAGCAACCAGGGCGGTTCGAAGTGAAAGGGGGTTGAGAAAAGACTTTGCAGGAGGTCGTTGTTTGGCCTGTCGCCTAGGCAATGGTTTGATTCCTTCATAGTGGATCATGTATTGTATGTTGATGACGTGTGGATCGCCAATTGTGACATGTCTGAAATCAATGTACTGGAGACTCGGGACATCCAAGATGAAGGATCGAGAGGCTACAAAGATGGTTCTCGGCATTGAGACTGAAGGAGGAGTAGGCTTTAGTAATCATATGAGGAATACCTTGTGTGTAGGTATTGATCAAGGATGTGATGGGTCAGGTAAAGTTGGAGAGCGTTCCCTACGTATCTCTCCTAAAGTTTTTCTCAGGATTTGTCCCAAAACAGATGAGGAAAAGCAGGATATCTCATGAGCCTTATTCGAATGCGCTGGGCAGTGTATGCCATGGTCTGGATTAAACTGGTTATTTCACAGGCTATCAGTGTTGTGAACAAGTACCCCGACAAGCAATATTGGGTAGCGGTGAGATGGTAAAAAGACTACGTTTTTTTTTTGAGAAGACAGGAGCAAAGGTAGTTGAGCACGTAGATCTTTGTCTGAGAAACTTCTATGGGCTTGGCGATGGCGGAAAAGAAGGACGGAGTGTGCACAAGGAGCTATGATGGGATGCAGAAATAAGAGAAGATGTTAAGAAGCTACACGGTTGAAGATTGAAGATATGGTGGAGATTGTTGCGAGATATCTTAAATCTGAGTTCTTTCGCAACCGAGATGCGAAAGGGTCCTTTCGCAACTGGGATGTGAAAGGAAAGTTTTCTAAATTATAAATAGGTATTCCTACGACTTTTTTAGGGTATGAGAAATAATTATAAGGCTTTCTAGAGAAATTAAAGAGTGTAGCAAGAGTGAGATTCGAGGTTGTTCGAATCGGGTAAGTCTTTTCTTTTTGTAATTTATGTTTTCATAGTAGAGATCTGTCGCTTTGTGCCGTGGTTTTTTCCCGCAAGGGTTTTCCACGTTAAATTTGTGTGTTCTCTTTGTTCTCTTGTGTGCTTGGTGCCATTGAATTGCTATCCTAGATCTAGATCTGTGTGATTCCACAGGTCAAAATCTCCAACACCTTCCGATGCCTAAGTCGGGCTATTGAGTCTTTTGTAGGTTAAGATCTTAAAGGAAAAGGTCACCAGTCGAGTATTAGGGCATGTATGCGTACCTTACATTAGCTGAGGGTACCTCTATTTACAGGAGAAAGAGGAAAATGTCGTAAAGAGTTTCTCCTGATACGTTGGAGATTATTACGCATAGGTATCCAAATTCGTCCAGAATTTTCTTGAAATTATCATCGTCCGAGGTTCTTGGGATCTGATTTGATTCCAATCTTCAAGCCATTGGAGAGATTTTCAGACTGTTGGTTCGGGAGAAGATCGTGTCGGATATAGTAGACGCAAGCAATATTGAACTTTTTTGTTGAACCGGCTTTTGCCTTGTTTTAGGGGTTATCCCCAGCTATAGTCGAGCTATAATTGGTCCATGACTGATCTATAGCCAAGCTATTCTTGACCTATAGGTTAAGTCGACAATTGACCATTTGAGTGAACTTATAGTTGTATCCTCTTTAAGTGTCCTTATAGTTGCATCAACCTCGTTGAAAGTCGACCTGTTTTCGGACGTAGATGCCCCTTAAGGCTCAAATCTCATTGGGTACAAGTTGGTTTGTAGAGTTAGTCCATTCCATAGGTCGACCTATCGACTCATCTATCTTTCCCCCAACATCTCTATTACCTTATGGATTTTTTTTCCTTCATAAATTATCAAAATTTTTTCACATGTGATTGAATAAACAATTAAACTACTTAGCTCACATCCATAGACAATTGTTTACGGCCTATTTTTTAATTTTAGTGCTGACATCATACATATATATCAACTAGACAATTGCTTACGGCCTATTTTTTATTTTAGTGCTGACATCATACATATATATCATCAACGACTGAATTTTAAGCTAAACAACTGTCACCTCTAATTTTATTTTTCAAATTGCTTCAAAAGATTTTTTTTTTTAATAAAACATGTTTGATTGAAATTTTTTATAAAAAGATATCAATTTTTAAGAATAAATAAATAAAAAATATATATATATATATTTTTAATTTTTTAATTTTGTCCTTCTTCTCTCCTTAAACACATGTAAAATGCTAATTCTAATATCAAGTGTGCTTCCAATAAATGAATAAATAAATAGAAAGACCGAGTGCTACTTGCGAAGGTCTTACTTCATACGTGCACCACGGATTGCCTCATCCTTGCATTATTTCTCATTGCGAATTGCATCCGTTTTCGCCCGGCTCATGTCCTGCCACAATCCCGGTAATACGCGGACAACGTGTAAATATTTGGAAAATCATAAAACGTTGCGGTCCCAGCAATGAATCGACACGTACAGACCTGCATGCACCTCTGTCACCCGCTAATGACAGAGACCTTTTGAACAGAGAGGCTTTCTAGTCAATCTCGTCTTCGCTGAACCGAGACGTCCCCGTGGAACCGTCCATCTGGATAACCACCACGTGTTAAGGCCCCAGATCAGAAAATAACACAATCGACCGTGGGTCAGGTGGACTGCACCGATCATCATCACCTATTATAGTCTAATCATGTTGGGTAAACTTATAATCGGTTTTAATTGCCGTAGACCCGTGCCACGTCAGCAGAGATGCCAAACGGAACCTTCTTCATCTCTTCATCAGATCTTTCGTGGGTCCATTTCTGCAGTCATCTGAGTTCGTTTTGGGTGCATCTCAGTTCATGATGGCCTATGTTTCACCCATTGAGTCCAACATGCAGAGATGGTCCAGTGATTGAAAGGTCTATATGATGCAATGATCTTTCAAGACACTGACCCTTGATTTTAATAGTTGAAACCGATCGATTGTAAATGGTCTACAAATAGCCACGATTGAATCCGACTTTCACTGTATTTTTAAACCCGTGGCTTGTAGATAATAACGTCCATGACATGGACTGTTCTAATCATCGAGCATGTGAGCCCAGTGAGGCACACCAAGCAGGTGATCATGTTTTCATACAACTGTAAGTTTAAGTACAATCGGTGTGTAGGATGGTGACTTCGAACTGATGTAACTGCTACCCGAATTAGGTAACCGATTAGGTGCGGACCTTATCGTGGGGTCCACCTTGATGTATATGTATTGTATATCCGCGGTGTCACCCGTTTTTCAAGATCATCTCAGGACATTAAACCAAAAATGAACTAGATCCAATTCTCAAGTGGACCATACTAAAAGTAAAGGTGTTGATTGGACGTCACACTATTAAAGACTTCATAAGGCTCATCATAATATTTATTTGCCATCTAACTTGTTGATAAGGTCATAGAAACCTAAATGAAGAGTAAAAAAAATAATAAATCCTGACTTAATTCAAGACTTTTGTGGCTCGTTAATGGTTAACCACCCAGTTTCTTATGGTATGGTCTACTTGAGAATTGTATTTTCTTCATTTTTGAGCTCATGCCCTAAAATAATCTGAAAAAACATTCAGATTACTTGGATGTAGAATAAATACATCAAGGTGGAGCCCATAGTAAGGGCCAAACCTTGGGCTGCGGCTGGGCCGCACCTAATGGGCTCCCCTGAATTAGATTTAGGACAGTCTGCGGTTCAGATGTTTTTGAACAAAATATAGAAAATTTTCCATTCCAAATATTTTTCACTTAAAATACATACGGTTTCCTTTGATTTCCATATCTTCAGCCAGCTTATAAAGAGGGAGAGAAATTAAACTGTATTCCCATACTAATAGGCTTTAGTGTCCATCTGCGGTGCCCGCAATTGTTTATTTTGAACATCTCAGCCAATAATCATCAACGAAAGTGGAGTGGATGGCAAAATAAAATAAGGCAGCTTGATGCAAGTGGAGTGGATGATAAAATAAAATTATGCAGCTTGTTTGGTTGATGCTTACCAATGAATTCATGTCATTTTGGTATATAGTATGGGAGTTTATATAAATTATTAGTTATATTTCTGTCTGATTGGACCCAACCACCACAAAAGAGGTTTGTACAGGCTTTCCTTCCTGTCTTGTGCAGGAGCAGCTCAACATTTCTGGGAGCCTTAGGCAAGTCATAAAAATGACGCTTTTTTAAGAGAAATGAAGTTAGATTTTAATTTAGAAAAATGATGTTACAATTTAAGTTTTTGAGAACTTAATTAGTAATAAAGTAGGTAATTGTGGTCCTCCTAGGTTTTAGGAAAAGAATTTATTAGGAATGATGCTATTATTTTGAAAGGAGATGATAGAGTTAGACTGTTGTTAACGATTGTGCGAATTTATAGGATTTGTTTTTTATTTTCAATTATAAATTTGTAAACTAATTTTTAGATGCTCCTATTTTGTAGGCCTTTTAATAAGTTTTATTTCAAAAAGTTTAGACTTTTTTTTTTTTCTTCTTAATTTTAATTTTATTATAATATAGGACTTTATTTTAATTTTACTATAATATAAGGCCTTCATAATTAGGGGGCTTTAGGCAATTGACTCACCTGCCTACCCCTTTGAGCCGCCCCTGTCTTTTATCGTTTTGATAATTAATTCAATAAGTCTCCGAGGAGTAGGCTTTTAAGCATCCATTCCTTGAACAGAGAATCTAATAGGAGGTCTATACAAGTGTATTTAAATGCAAACATGAATACAATTTGGCTTTACCAGAGAATAAGATGGAGGTGATCTATAAAAGTGTATTTAAATGCAAACCTATAAGGTAAATAAAACAAAAATTTATAAAAATAACTACCTAGTTAGTATGAAATTCACAATCTAATACCTTTTTCATATATATATATATATATAAAAGCTATCTCATTAATGGATATAAATACTATCTATGAGAGCAAATAGGATTGGTAGCTTGAGGGCAGAATAATGTTTATGTAAAACTTACCCCAACCACTGGATGTGCCACCTCATGTTAGGTCAAGAGTTCAAAAGCAAGCCCATTCTTGATTAGGAGATCGCATGATTGGAAATAATGTAAAGGGCAATGCTTACCCTTGAAATTGTTCCCGCCAGTGTGGTCCACATGAATCATGTACAAGCATGATGTTTGGGATATGGGCTTATATGGTTGTGTTGAATCTAATAAGCCGAGTGGATTTTATATTATTATCAAGGGCCTATAAAAATCAAGGGTGTACATTTCTTTCCGGACTGGTGTTGCCCACCATAATCACTTGTCAAGTTGGTAAATATTATTTTATTTTATCTCTAAACTTAATATCATACTAAATATTTAATAATTTAAGTGGATATGAAATAAATATCATGGTGAGCCTTGTCAAAATGAAGAGCTTGATATTAGCTAGGAATTTTTGTATAGCTGTGGAGGTACACCCCAAGTTCTACTCTGGCCATTAGACGCCTAGCCCTAATTTAGGCCCGGAGCAAAAATATCCAAGTTAAAATAGTTCAAATAGACACTTGCCGTTGACTTTCATAGAGCCCGGGTTAATGATTAAAGGAAACTAAAATTCAATCCATCTATAATTTAGGTGAGTCATATCCAGGAAAACAGTTTGAAGGGTGAATGCTATCAATACGTTATTTCCAATCATATAGCCCAGATTAATCATAAATAGAGATGATTTTTTAGCCCTTTCCCTAACATGAGGTAAACGCACTCGATGATATGGATGAGTTTTACATAAACATTATCATGCGGCCCCTCAAACAATAACCGATTTGGTCACACGGCCACCCATGCAACTATTGAAAAAAATACAGCGGAAAGTGGCGGAATGATAATAATTCATTGAAGAGGCAGTAGTTCTGCCAAATTTTTCCTAAATAAAATGAAATGAGATGAACTCGTTTTTTAGTGGCAGCCAAACACGCCCTCAATTTCCATCCTTAAATACAATAAGATTATTAAAAGGGTCTTTAGATAATCCTCCCATCTTTTCATACGAGGAATATTACAATATTCAGATTAAGAATCATGATTTCCGGAAAGTGCCTGATACCTAATCGTTTCCGAATATCTAGCAATGGGAAGAGGTGCGTTGCAACACGTCCGACGTACTGCTGTAGGACGGGTATGGACGCTTGCCATTGGATCTGGGGTCGCGTTTCAATTATCCAGACCATTTATACGATAGGTCTCATTGCGGATGTTCGCTGCCTCAAAATTCATCAAGATTGAAAGATCTTAAACTTCAATCAATGGCCCCACAAAATAGTTAAGGAGACCGTCCATTTTCAGATATAAAGAGTTAAATGATAAAAAGGAAGAAAGAGATTTGCCATTGCAGGTGAGGCCCACGTATAAACGGTTTGGATCATTGAAACATGATATCCAATAGCTTTTGTCCGGGCTTGTCCCGTATCAATAGGTCCGGACTTATTGTAGCAGAACTGAATGGATAAAAAAACAGACAGACGTCTCTAAAAGAATAGTTACGCTAGAGGACAAACCGACAAACATGCACTTAAATATGCAAGTTTAGTTAGATGGTGGTGACCTACCGATCTTCTCAATGGCATAAAGCTGCTATCTCCTAACCGTCAAAATTACGCGGCCCAATATGGATGTGGGGCTACGCTCCATCCACATGTCCAAGTCATGTGGCTGATTGTTGATGGACCGTAGACTGAAACCTACACCATCGAACCATTGCAGCCGTCTATTTGTGGCCATCAATTGGACGACCGGAAAAAGTGCCAATGGTCCAAATTCAAAGGGAAAATTAAGATGCTTAGGGCCTGTTTGGCCGGGCAGATTGGAAGGGATTGGAAGATAGATCCTGAGATTAGCCAGGCGTGCCAAACAGACACCAGATTGTGATCCGGGATATAGCCCTGGATCAGCAATCCCATGGATCTAAAGACAATCCGCTGACAGCTGACATCACTGTCATTACCTTTAAATCCCATCCAATCCACCCTAATCCATTTAAATTTGTCTGGGATGTGTTTGGTTTGATGGCTTGGAATGGATTGGAAGGTTTAATCCCGGGATTGGCTAGGTGTGCCAAACAGATCCGATATAGCGATCCCGGGATATAGCAATCTCATATATCTTGCACCAATCCATTGATGCAGCTATCATTGCCGTGAAATCTGTGCAATCCACCCTAATACCATCCAATCCCATCTAATTTGAGGGCCTGTTTGGCCGAACCGATCCCACGGTATTAGGAGGGATGGGATAGCGATATCCTGGGATATGCATGATGAGCCAAACAGACCTGGCAAACTTGTCGTGGGATATAACCAATCCCATGGATCTTAATAAAATAATCTATTGACATCACCATCATTACCTTAATGCCTATTTGGCCAGACTAATCCCATGGTATTAGGAGGGATGGGATCGCGATATCTCAAAATATGCATGACAAGCCAAATAGACCCGGTGAACTTGTCCCAGGATATAAGCAATCCCATGGATTTTAAAACAATTCATTGACATCACCATCATTACCTTAAAATTGATCCTATCCCTTTGTTGGATGGATTGGAAGGTAAAATCCCGGGATATGCTGGGCATGCCAAACAGACCTAGTGAACTTGTCCTGGGATATAGCAATCTCATGGATTTTAAACCAATCCGCCAACACCACCATCATTACCTTAAAATCCATCCCATCCCTCTTAATCCCATGGGATTCGCCGGCCAAGCAAGGTGGATTGGAAGAGATTGAATGGTATTAAGGTGGATGGCATGGATTTCAAGGTAATGATGGTGTTGTTAGTGGATTGTCTTAAGATCCATGAGATTGTTATATCAAGTCGGTTCGGCATGCCCAGCCAATCTTAGGATTAAACCTTCCCATCCCTCGAACCAAACACATCTTAAGCAAATTTGAACGGATTAGGATGGATTGGATGGGATTTAAAGATAATGATGGTGTTGTTAGCGGATTATCTTAAGATCCATGGAATTGTTATATCTCGAGATCAGATCACCCTGTCTGTTTGGCACGCCCGATCAATCTCGGGATTTAATTTCCAATCCCTTCCAATACCGTCCAATCCTTTTCAATCCGCCCGACCAAACAGACCCTAAAATTGATCCCATCCCTTGGTTGGACGAATTTGAAGGTAAAATGCCGGGATATGTTGGGCGTGCCAAACAGACCTAGTGAACTTGTCCGGGGATATAGCAATCCCATGAATATTAAACCAATCCACGGACACCACCATCATTATCTTAAAATCCATCCCATCCCTCATGATCCCATGGGATTCGCCTGGCCAAACAGGTCCTTAAGTTGGTCCTATAAGGGTCTATTTGGACGAGCACGCTGGATGAGATTAAATTGGATTGCACAGATTTCAAGGCAACGATGGTGATGTCAGTGAATTGTCTTAAGATCCATGAGATTGCTATATCCTGGGATTGCTATACCCGGTCTGTTTGGGCACGCCCGACTAATCCCGGGATTAAACCTTCCAATCCCTTTTAATCCCTCTAACCAAACACGTCCAAGCAATTTTGAGGGGATTAGGATGGATTAGATGGGATTTAAGGTAATGATGGTAATGTCAGTGGATTGTCTTAAGATCCATGAGATTCCCATATCCCGGGATCACGATCTCATGTATGTTTGGGCATGCCTTGCCAATCCCGGGATCTATCTTCCAATCCCAGCTAATCCCTTCCAATCCCATCCAGCGTGCCCGTCCAAACAGGCCCTATGTGTGATCTTAGGGCCATGTTCCATCCACCCACGGGGTCCATAATTTGGACAGCGCAGATTCCATTAGGCATTTCCCACTGGTACAAAGGATGAGTCACCACCATTTATAAAATGGTGATGAAAGCAGTCGATCGTCTTGGCGTTAGGTTTACGATGAAATGAGAGCGGATTAGTTGTCAGCTGGTAACAACCTAGTGTTACCCTAACCGTGTGGGTCCCACCTTGATGTATTTTTTATATATCCACACCGTCCATCCGTTTTTCCACCTCATTTTACAATGCGATCCCAAATTATAAGAAGATCCAATTCTAAGTGGACCACACCAATAGAAATAAAGATGAATAAATATTATAATTTTTTATGGGCCAAAAAAGTTTTGGATGAATCTGATATTTATATTTTCCAGTCATTCAGATCTTCATGACATTATCAAGAGTTGGATTGCAAATAAACATTAAAAAAACCATACGACCGGCCCTTTGGATTTTTTAACGGTGAAACACTGAATCACCACTGTTTCTTGTGGTGTGGTCCACCTGTGATTTGGATCTGCATAGTTTTTGGCACTCCTTTCTAAAATGGACTGGAAAAACGGATGGACGACGTTGATATACAATACATCATCAAGGTGGTCCGTACGGTAGGGGTAACACCGACTCTGCTGTAACCCGGTAACACGTAATTCGCGCCCGAAATGAGAGAGGATGGTAGACATGGCCTGATGGGCCCATCTCACCAGTCCCGTAGATCTGGTCAGCAGTTCAGGAAGCAACACACGTGCGCAAGATAGCGTGTTTTAGGCAGGAAGCCATTCCCATGACGTCAACGTGGATATAGATATCCATGCGCACGTGTCCGCGACTTTTGTGGCTGAAGCATCCTCTTTCCACGTGCGCGGCCGCCTGATTGCTTCTTTTCCACAAGCACCGTCGTACACACGTAAACTCGCGAATTGAAGCGGTCTTCTAGGTGCTGCCGACACATCAGCTGTATCGGAGCGCCGTGCAACCTACCTCCCACAGTACACTTGGCATAGGGTAAGGTCGACTGGGACCATCCATTCAGTGGACCACACCATCGATGAACTACAGTTCACAAACACCACCAATCAGACAACCCCAGCCATCGATTTTTCCAATTCAACCTCGTAGTTAGCCAATTTGTAACCTGATTTTCAGGTTACAAAATCAGGATGGCTAGCACGAAATCAGACCGATCACATTATCCTAACCGTTATACAACTCCACCCATTTGGTGGTGTGTACCACCATGCAGGCACGCTGCTCGGCGAATCAATCCATCCAACTCGTACACCATCAGATGACCATGAAGATCTCATCAATACATTTTCTCCGCCGTACACCATCCATGGCACTTCCCAATAGATGGATGGTCCGGATTCACCTATCATACAACCAAAGGGAAGTCGCACCCTTTCATATATATGTATGAAATACGTGTTCCCACGTCGCCTTCTGTGCACGCGCACATTCTCCTTGACTTTTGGCGGTCTTCCGAGTTCGGACATCCAATTCCAACATCACCGCCAGAAAAGACAAGAAACAGATAAACGAGGAAGCAGCGGGGAAAGTACTCTTCCTCCTTCCTATACATAAATCTCGATTCATTTCATCTCTTGCAGGTGACAAAAGCATAGACACAGAGAAGGCGTATATACACAAAGAAAAAAAGACATCAGATCCTAAAATGGGTTGGTCCGAATCGGATTACAGGTGCAAGAAGCACCCGAAACATACACAATCTCCCGGTGTATGTTCCTCCTGCCTTAGAGAAAGGCTCTCTCAGCTCTCCTCATCAAACACCATCCTTGCCACAACTCCTTTCACTGCTTCGTCTCTCTCTTCCTATTCTTCTGCTTATGCTTCTTCTTATTCTTCTCCCGCCCACCTTTGGATGTCTCACAACGAGGGGGGCTTCGGAAGGAGCCGATCGATGGTGCATGTTGCCCGGGAACTACCGGGAGATGTTGTATCAGCCGTTGAAAAGAAGAAAAAGGGAGGGTTCTGGTCGAAGCTGCTTCGGCCCGTTAGTAGCAAGAGAAGAAAGGAGGTCCTTTCGCACTCCAAGACGATGAGGGAAGTTGCTACCATTTGGGTCCGTACACGTAAGTAAAAGGGTGTTTTTGTAATTTCATCTACGATGTTACACGGTTGTTTTGGTGTATACGATATGAAAGGAGAAGAATAGAGACTTGTCTGTTGTTGTATAGATAAATGATATGTTGCGTTACCTGCATCTTTTGCACAGTATACACGAGTTTTCTCATTTGCAAAGAGTGGGGCCCATTTCGGTAATTAAGACCATTGATCTGTTGTGTACAGCCGTAGATAAATTCTGCCTAAAAACTTGCCCTTGATAAGACAATCCTAACCGTTAACTTCAGGAAGGTTAAGATGACATGTGCAACAACGGTTCACATTCAACTTAAAAAGGTCCTAATATTGGTCGACGGTGTAGCCTAATCACAGACATTTCCGAAGACTAATCCACCCACCGTGTGAATTATCAACATTTGTCAAAGGCCAACGGTCTAGATTACCGGATCATGAGCCCCACTTGTCAGAACCATGGGCAGCAATGTCTCGGACCCAAGGTTGCTGCTGGCGTGGTGAGATTTCACCACCCATGAGTACTCAGGACCCAGAGATCTCGTGTTGAAACTCTTGCCAGTTACCACCGAGGTGAGGAATCGAACCTAATTCTATAATTTAGATTATTAATAGAAAATTTTCGTATAATTACTTATTATTTAACTATCATTAAATATTTATAGATAAATATTTATCTTCAAAGAAATAAGTATTAGAATGTTAAAAAGTCATTTGATATATATCGAAACTTCTTCATCTAACAACTTTAGCTTTAATAGAAAGCAGTTCTTTGACATGATATCACAGCAAAAGGTTAAGTGTTAAGCAAGGCACATCATAATGAGTGCGAGGAATCCACTCTGCCTGTTAATTTTGATCATTCATATTAAGATATGGGATTTAAAAAACCCAAATGGGCCACACCATAGATAAGGGCCTATTTGATTTTTCAATACAAGTGTAACTACATGGTAAATGGTTGATTCCGACACTTTCATCCATTTGAAAAATTTTAAAAGTTCTCCTAAAGTGTTAGTTAAAAGTTTTAAATCTCACGTACGGTGATGCATTTGGCATATTTTGTCTATCCGTTTTAACACAACATTTTAAGATATGGGCTAAAAAATTATATAAATCTAATACTCAAGTGACACACACGACAAAAAACAATAGCCCTTGAAAGGTTTTAATAATAAGTGTCCAATTCACTTGTTTTTGTAGCATGGTCTAATAGGGCTTTGGACATGTTTCATTTTTTGGCTCATGCTATAAATATAGTTGACATAATGAATGAACGGTTGGAATAAGTGAAATGCATCACAGGTAGGTCTTATGGATATTTTGCAATGTTTCCAATTTTGTGTTAAAAAAAATAGGCAGTCAAATCAAGTAAAAGTGAAAATGTTTTAAATGTACAGGGAAATAAGTTTCACCTTTTGCAGGGTATCTACGAATGTACTGGAAAATTAAACAAGCCAAGCTTGTAAGAAAAAGCCTATGGTTGAGACTTCCATGGGTCTACCGTGATGTTTATATGTTATGTATGCCATTCAAACACAAATATTAGCTTAATCCAAAGCTTTTGTTGCCTCGTGAATGCTTGAATAGTGGATTTTCAATCCTAACTCGCCTATCTTTTGGGCCCATTTCCTTTACCGGTAAACTGGTACGGACAGGTGAATATCTCAGAATCATCACGGTGGCCCCCACCTAGCTTCAGTCGCGGGAAGTTCATGCGATGGGCTTTTCGCAGGGAATCCGCGTCCCGTGTTTCCATCTCTCACGGTTTCTAGTGAGGTGGCCCACCCGACTTCTGAATGTTAGTTTTTAAGCCCACATTCTACCTGTCATCGAGACATGGCCTGGCACACGTGTTAGAGATCAGTGTCAAAAGCACTTACAAACTGCTGCGAACCAAATATGATGTTGGACGGCTGGTCTGGCACGTCAAACAAAAAGAAAAAAAGAAAAAGGACAGTTGTGTAAAAATGTCAACAAGTCCGAACCACGCTTACACGTCTCTTACATGATGATTATAATGCCGTGATTTTAGGTATATGTCATATTCGCAATCGGTACTATCTGATCAATGGCCAGGATTTCGGATTTCTGACAAGCGTCATCTAACAATGGAGGGAAGGTACGGGATGGGAGATGTCATGCGGGGCCCGTATTCTGTCACTCTCTCCACCGTTCCACATAACTAGTCTCCCCTTCGACCAAAGTTCCTAACCGTCAGTAGACCAGAAATGGATGGAATAACACTCAAAAATCAAAATAGACAGATGGTTCACAATCGTTAGTCATAAGATCCATCGATCAAAAGTTAAGGATAACCTGATCTCCCGATTCATAGGCTAAGAGGGATTACTACGTGTGGCCTACAAGGTAGATGGTCCAGATAAAATGATTGGACCATGCATAGGTGGGAGAGGATTAGGTGTTGCCTGGGTAACACGTTGTGGGTGTTTGACTGAGCATGGGGCCCACCATGATGTATGCATTATATATTCATGCCGTCCATGAGTTTTTCGAGCTTATTGTATGAAAACCCCGAAAGTTAAGCAGATACGAAGTGGACCTCACCACATGAAAAAGTGATCATTGAATGCTCACCGTTAAAAACATCTTACGCCCATTAGAATGTTTATCGGATACTAATACGTTCATAAGTTCACACATTCACGAATGGGACGCGGATTGCGTCCTACCTATGCCCGGACAATCCGTCCGGGAAGGGCTCTGTGGGGCCCTCTGTGATGTAAGTGTTTTATCCGCTCCGTTCATCGCTTTTCTCAGATCATTTAAAGGTATGATCTTAAATATGAGGCAGGTACACAGCTCCAGTGGGCCACACAAAAGGAAGCTGCAGTGATAATGACAACCACCGTTGAAACCTTTCTAAGGGCCACCGTTGTGTCTTTTTACCATCCAACCTATTAATAAGGTCATGTATACGTGGATGAAGTGAAGAAACACATATGGGCTTGATCCGAAACTTCTCCGGCTCCCAAGAAGTTTTTAATGGTGGATGTTCAATCCCCACATTGTGGTTCACTTAAGCCTTTTACCTGCCTCATTTTTTGGATCTTATCTTAATATGATATGAGAAAAATGATGAACGGAGTGGATAAAATACTTACATAACTGCGGGCCCCACAGGTAGGATGAAATCCCGCATCTACATGAACCAAGGGAAAACACAAATATAAGCAATCTAGAGCTTTTGTGGCCCACAGAAGTTTCTAATGGTGGGCATTCAATCACCAATATAAACACTATTTTATATGGTGTGGTTCCAACTATGGTGTGGTCCACTTGAGATTTAAATCTGCCACATTTTTCGGATCATTCCCTAAAATAGACCGGGAAAATGGATGGCCAGCATGCATCAGTCGTGTGCATCGTTGTGGGGCTCACAGAACACCGACTAGCACTGACGTCGGTATTGGAGGGGTCGCTACCGAATCCCAGTCCCCACACGAGGGGGCGCCGTGGAGCGGGACGGGACGGACGGACTCGGCCTGGCAGGGGCTCTGTGGGGGCCACCATAATGTATGTGTTTTATCAACGCTCGTTTTAATAGATCATTTTGATGCATGAGCTCTAAAAAGAGACATATACACATCTCAAGTGGGCACACTATCGAAAAAAGTTGAGATTGAACGGCTGATGCTTAAAACTTTTTGGGGCTATGAAAGTTTTTGAACACGAGGAAATAATTTTGAGATATATATATATATATATATATATATATATATATATATATATATATATATATATATATATATATATATATATATATATATATATATATATATATATAGAGAGAGAGAGAGAGAGAGAGAGAGAGTCATGCTCACTTGTGCAACTTTACACACGTGTCATAGGTGTCTAATATGCATGCTCCATGTGATGAGGAATCCCATGAAACCTCATGTGACAAATTTTTACTCTAGTTTAAAATTTTGGTAGACCATAGCAAAAAAAAATGCAAATCAAGAGAGGAAACTATTTTCATTTTTTGTGGCCCATCCAAGTTTTAGATCAAAGTAAAACTTAGGCTTTGTGGGTTTCATGAGGTGCTGCTTCACATGAACAGTTCAGATTTTGAATCCATATCACATATGATGGGTTCTCAAAAAAGTTCACTTCGTCCCGTGCGAACTGTGCGCAGGTGAGCATTTCATATATACAAATAGAGAGAGAGAGTCACGCTCACGTGCACACCTATGCACATGTGTATCTTTGCACACGTATTGTGGGTGTCTAATTTGAATGATTCATGTGATGAAGAATCTTATAAAATCTTACATGATAAATTTTCATTCCGATCTAAAATTGTGGTGAACCATAGCAAAGAAATACAAATCAAGGAAGGAAATTATATTCATTTTTCATTGGCCATCAAAGTTTTTGGTCAAAGTAAAACTTAAGCCTAAGGGTTTCATGAGGTGCTGCTTCACATAAATAGCTCAAATTTTAGATCCACAGCATGAGTTTTCAAAAAAATTTGCACACAAACCGATGCACAGGTGGACATTTTCTCTCTCTCTCTCACACACACACACATATATATATATCCCATTGCTTTATATGGGGTGGATCAATTGAGCCTGAGATCTACTCCTTCTTGGGCTCATCGATAAAGCACATGCATCAGGGAACCCCTGCCTGGACACAGTCCGTCCTGACAGGGGTAGGAAATCCGCGTCCTCTGCAGCGGCCTTTATGCTCGGCAGCTTGAATTGGTGTTTCAGAGCAATCTCGATCGTACACGATAGTGTGTACCATGATCAGAACCGTTCGTGAGCAGTAGAGTATTGATGAGCGGTAGATGGAATTGTGCTCTAAATGAGTTCGTTTTCCGTGACGATCAGATGATCAGAATCGTCCATCTTTCGGATGCTATTCTGGACGGGCTACTGTAAGAAAATAACGCGGAAAGGATGGTTCAAACCATCGCCGTGCGTAGATGTATTTACAAGATTGAAAAGGAAGTTTTTAATGGTTCAGATTCAACTTCAGAAATCAAAGATCAGTATTATCATTGAGTATCATTATTGGACAGTATGTTAGTTACTGCAGTAGCAGAGAACACAGACGGTTCAGTTCATAAGACCATATCAACATGTGGGCCCCACTGGGGCAACACATGATAGCGATTCTCAGTCGCGACACAGGCAAAACGAACTCGACGTGCATTGCACGGATAGACTAGTAAAAGGGGCACCCATTTTAAGCACGACCGAGTATACACAAGTGGGTCCATATAATCATAATCCACACGATTGATCATTTCAGGATCAGATGCGGACTGTCCATGACCCCAAAATCCCCTCCATTGCAACTTCATAGCCATTCGGTCTTTAGTCTTCTTTCTTCCATCGATGTGGGCCATTGCCGTATTTTCCTCTTAACCGTCTATTTGCAGATCATTGATAGATGCGTTAGGAGTATCAGATCAGGAGAAATTTAGAGGAATCTCGCATCTACTACCCATCCACTATACCAACGGCTTGGATCACTGATCCATGGGCTCCACTTGGCCAAACTCAAGGCATGGGATGCTATGCACATCCTCCCTAGGTTTCCGTACAATCTCGCTGGTAAAAGTATAGCATGTTTCACATGTGAGAATCAGACCGGAATCCTCTGCGATTAAAACACCCAAGTCTGTGGGGCCCACCATGTTGTATATGTAAATCAACCCCGTCTATTAGGTTTTATATCGATGTTAGGCCCTTCGGCCAAAAATTAGCTAGATTGACAGCTCAGATGGACCACCTCACATGGAAAATCGGGATGGGAAGCCAGCCATAGGTTTGTGTGTAGGCCCACCATTGTGCGTATCTTTCATCAAAGCCGTCAATCATGTGTAGCTCACAGGGATGAGGAGAAGATACAAAGCCTCGTACAAAACTCAGTCGAGTCACATAGTGGGAGCTTAGAGATTATTGGAGCAATTAATCATTGTTCTCATTGGTTTGGCCCATGTGAATTTTATTCGGGCTTATCTTCTGTATGTACCGTCCAAAAGGGTTCTCACCTGAAGAACGGAGTGGATTTTACATATATAACATGGTGGACCCCACAAAGCTTGGTGTTTCACGCGTAGCTTAAAACGGGTTTTCTAGAGGATTCTGGTCCGTCCACGTGGTCAACTTGCCAAGTCAAAGTAAAGCGTTCTGTTAAATGTGTTATTGATTCTAGAAGTGAGGATATGCATATATCCTCGAGTTTGCACGTTGCTTGGATGGATTGCCGTGCCTTGGTGATCCAGACCGTTGATTTGATGCCTGATGGGCATGAACATGGATGTCCTATGCCCCCAAAATCTCATATGGAAGACAACCTTAACCAGGGCCGCAACATCAAATAAGCGGTTGCACCAATTGCCCATATTCAACTTCTAAAGAAACCCAATGCTCACAGGCTAACATCTTATTACAATCTAGCTTCTTGGGCTATCCACATTGGGGCCAGCACACGGACGGTTTGGATCACCGCAAAATGAACCCCAACTCTTACGAACTAAAAGCACAAGGGCACCTCATATCCTGGGTTCGAGGATCATACAATACCTCAAGTCGTCCGGGCGTTCTCTTGCTGCCTTTTGGAGTCTTTCTTTGACCCGGTTTGCTCTGGTGGCCCCTATTGAAAAGTAAGGTTAATTTCACATTTGAAAGGAGGTGGGCTCTACTGAAGACTAGGTTATGATGTAGAACGGGTCGCAGAAAATTTCATGGCTAAGATGGATCAGAAGAGGAACGGTCGGCGACAGAATTGATCCGGACCATTGGACCTTAGATCGGGCGTATCTCGCAATCCGGAATGAGTTATTTGATGTAAAATATATGAATTTGGGGTAGAACGAGCTACTGTAGCCAACCAATATGCTACGCTGGGTTGCGCAGCCCGGATTTGCGAGAAACCTCCGGATTGACGGTCGTTTTCCCATTTTAATTTCATTTTTACTATAAATAGTAAGTTTTAGTTTGCTTATAGCTCTTCATCCGTTGGGCTTTAGGAGTTGTGTCCAACATGAAAAGTGCTTAGGATAATTAGGAGAACGGTTTGGTGAAGCCAAATAGGACACTTACTATTTTCAGCCGAAAACCTTGCGCACTAGTAGACATCATGACCGTCTATAAATTGTAAGTTTACTATTTATAGTAAGTCGCGGATTCTAGGAGTTTTAGTTGTGGTTTGAGTCTGATTTCTTTCTTATTGCTTGGTTCCCTTATTTAAAGGGGTGTAAACTCATTTTTATTCATTCATTAATCAATTTCGAATTTATTAGAAATTCTTTTCTGTTTTCTGCTTTTTTTCCTCGTGGATTTGAGGAGTCTCTGTGAGGAGTCCAGAGAAGTTCCGTGGATTCGGAATATTTATCATCTTGAGGAAGACGGTGCTCGACCTCACGTCCTTCCCTGCGTCATTTTGGTATCAAAGCGAGGTTTTTTCTCGGGTAGATGGCTTTTAACGACAGGACGGACAACAATCTCATGGGCGGTGTTTCAGGAAATTTACCTTTAACGGCGGCAATTTTCGAAGCAGCACAGTAATAGAATTAACAAACCATGCAAGGGCTGTAGGCTTCCGTGTAAGGGCTGCAAGCTTCCATGGACCGCATAGCGGATCTTTTGGCGGAAACCCTAGGGCAACTCTGTGTTCCGGGTGGTAATCCTCTACCGCCGATTGTGGAAACTCGTAATCGCCCTGATCGCAGGATAATATCGGCAGTGCATCCACGGGTCGTTCCTGAGGAAGGGGGCTCTAGTGAGGAGAAAATCGATTACCTAATCTTTCAAAACCCCAGACAAGGCGACAATCGAGTAGATCAGATAGATCGAGAATTCAAGATGGGGGTTGATATTCTTAACTTCAATGATTAACTACACATTAATAATTTTTTCGATTGGCTTTCTGAAGTTGAGCGATTTTTTGACTATATGGACATCCCTGAAGCAAAGAAGGTCAAGCTTGTGGCCTACAAGTTGAAAGGAGGAGCTTCAGCCTGGTAAGAACAACTGTAACTCGTACGAATTAGACAAATGAAAGCATCAATCCGCATATGGCAGCGGATGAAGCAACTACTACATGGTTGATTCCTCCCTAGCGATTACGATCAGGTATTATTCCAACAATACCAAAATTGTCGACAGGGTAATCGGTCGGTGAGAGAATACATAGAAGAATTTTATCGCCCGGCGGCACGTAACGATTTAGTCGAAACTAAATCGCAGCAAGTTACCCGATTCAACGGTGGACTGCGTATGGTGATCCAGGATTGGGTCCAGATGCAGCCCGTCTGGACGATGAATGATGTGATCAAGTTGACTACTCGGGTAGAAGCGCAACTTGAACGTTCTATCACACGACTCTATTCTACTGCAAGGATCACTGCGGCGGGACCACCCCAGGGAGCTCCACAGTCTAAGGGGAAGGAACCCGTAGGAGCACGCACTCACCCTCCTACGTCTGAAAATCGAGATCAGGGAAGTGAACAAGCTAAACCCCAAAGGGGCGTACCGACTGCTGCTGGTCTAAGTCAAATCCTTAACCCCAATGCACGAGCCCGGCCTGACAACTGCTATCGTTGTGGCCAACCAGGCCACCTATCAAATACTTGTCCTCAGCGAAAGGTGGCGGACCTCACCATCAATGACGGTAATGCTAATAATGCCGATGAAGATCTAGATATTGAAGAACAAGAACATACCACCGAGGACGAGGCAGATGAATCAAGTTGGGTTCATAAAGATCACAGCGAGTCACTCGTCGTGAGGCGATTATTATATGTGCCAAGAAAGGAAGTGCATCCACAGAGGCATAATATCTTCTGCACTAGGTGTACGGTATATCGAAAGGTTTGTAACGTGATTATTGATAGTGACAGCAGTGAGAACATCGTCTCCAAGGTCATGGTGGAGAAATTGCAATTGAAAACGGAGCGTCATTCCTCTTCATATACAATCGATTGGATCAAGAAGGTCAGCGAAACAAAGGTAACTGAACGGTGCACCATATCCTTTTCAATTGGTAAACATTATAAGGATGAAGTAGTATGCGATGTGGTTGACATGTAAGCATGTCACATACTACTCGGTCGACCCTGACAATCTGACCGTGACGCTACTCATAAAGGGCGAGATAACATATATATCTTCGTCAAGGACAGCCGGAAGACCATATTGGCCCCTATGGATCCAGAGGGACCACCTGAAACTTCTAAAGTGGAGGGTCATTTTCTCTTAACCATACGGGACTTCGTGGAAGAATCCAAAAAAACAGGACAGGCTTATGCATTAATTGTAAAAGGGAAAGAACTCGAACCTACCATCATTCCTGAAAGACTAAGGCCCTTGCTACATGAATTTAAAGAAATCTGGCCCGATAACCTTCCCGATGGGTTACCCCCCATGCGGGATATCCAACACCATATCGACTTTATCCTCGGGTCCAGTTTACCCAATCAGCCTCATTATCGAATGAGTCCGAATGAGCGCGAGATTCTTCAAGGACAAGTGAAGGAGTTGATTCGTAAGGGTCTTATTCGAGAAAGCATGAGTCCATGTACTGTACCAGCTCTGTTAACTATAAAGAAAGATGGGAGTTGACACGTGTGTGTCGACAACCGAGCCATCAACAAAATCACCATAAATACAGATTTCCTATACCCCGGTTGGACGATATGCTGGACATGTTAGAGGGTGCCAAAATATTCTCTAAATTGGATCTAAGGAGTGGCTACCATCAGATTTGAATACGACCGGGTGATGAGCGGAAAATGACCTTTATGACCAAGGAAGGATTGTACGAATGGATGGTCATGCCCTTCGGTCTTTCGAATGCGCCTAGTACATTCATGAGATTGATGAACCAAGTTTTGAAACCTTTCATTAGACGGTTTGTTGTGGTTTATTTCGATGATATCTTGATATACAGTTAAGACGAAACTACCCATATGGAGCACCTCAAGAAGGTCCTTCAGGTGCTTACTGAAAATAAATTATATCTTAATTTAAATAAGTGCAGCTTCATGACTAATAGCCTATTGTTTCTGGGTTTTGTCGTAACATCCACGGGCATTTGGGTGGATGAAGAAAAGGTGAAGGCAATCAGAGAATGGCTGGTTCCCACAAATATTCACGAAGTGCGAAGTTTTCATGTATTGACGACATTCTATCGTCGGTTCATGAGAAATTTCAGTACTATTGTGTCACTAATCACAGATTGCATAAAGAAAAGGTAGTTTCAGTGGACTGATGAAGCCGACATGAGCTTTGCCGAAATCAAGCGCAGATTATCCACGACCCCGGTTCTTGTACTTTCCAATTTTGACAAACTATTTGAAGTCGAATGTGAAGCCTCATATGTTGGAATTAGGGGAGTTTTGTCTCAAGAAGGTAGGCCTGTAGCCTTCTACAGTGAGAAACTTAGCGATGCACGCAAGAAGTGGTTTACATAAGAGATCGAGTTATACGCGGTGGTCCAAGCACTGCGGCATTGGCGACATTATTTGATTCAAAGGGAATTCATACTTTACACGGACCATCAAGCTCTCAAATTCATTAATAGTCAAGCTAACATTAACCGTGTGCATGTTAGATGGATCTCGTTTTTACAGGAATTCACATTCGTGCTAAAACATAAGTCAGGACAACAGAACAAGGTAGTCGAGCGTTGAGTCGTCGTGCAAATTTGTTAGTAACTATGAGCAATGAAGTTATCGGGTTCAAGTGCCTCAAAGACATATATGCCGACGACGACTTTAAGGACGCATGGGTTAGATGCCAAAAAGGTTATTTCGGGGACTTACATATGCAAGATGGGTTCATTTTCAAGGAAAATCGATTGTGCATCCCCAACAGTTCGCTAAGGGAATAGATAATCCAAGAGCTACATGGAGGTGGCCTTAGTGGACACCTTGGGCGAGACAAGACGCGAGCTCTTATGAAAGAACGATATTACTGGTCGCAATTGGTACGTGATGTGGGAAAGACAGTTCAACGTTTTAATATTTGTCAGACATCTAAGGGGCAATCTCATAATACGGGCCTCTATACCCCGTTGCCCATGCCTGATGGCCCTTGGGAGGATTTATCTATGGACTTCATGCTTGGTCTCCCACGAACACAACGTGGCATGAATTCGGTGTTCGTGGTAGTAGATCGTTTCTCCAAGATGACGCACTTTATTACATGCAAGAAAACTCTTGATACAACACACGTGACGAATCTATTTTTCAGAGAAATTGTGCGGCTATACGGGGTTCCCAAGACTATTACTTCTGACCGTTCATAAGTCACTTTTGGCGAACTTTGTGGACTCGATTTGATACACGACTTTAGTTCAGCAGCGCCTACCACCCACAGACTGACGGTCAAACTGAGGTTGTGAATCGCACTTTGGAGAACCTTCTTTGATGTATTTCAGGAGAAAAATCGAAGCAGTGAGATTTGGCCTTGTCTCAAGCGGAGTTTACATTCAACAACATGGTGAACCGCTCGACAAGAAAATCTCCATTCTAGGTTATTTACGGATGAGTACCTCGCCATACACTAGACTTGGTCCTTCTGCCCAAGCTCCCAGGCATGAGCATTGCAGCAGAACATATGACAGACCGGATCATGAGTATTCATTCGGAGGTACAGACTAAGCTACATGCCTCGAACGAAAAGTATAAGGAGCAAGCGGACAAGCATCGGCGGTAAAGGGTGTTTGAAGTGGGCGACCAGGTAATGGTCCATCCGTGAAAAGAAAAATTTTCAATCGGAACGTACAACAAATTGAAGAATAAAAAAATTGAACTGGTACCAATCATCCGAAAGATCAATGATAATGCTTATATTGTTGATCTTCCCGATGATATGGCAATCTCACGGACTTTTAATGTCGCAGACTTGACTGAGTATCATGAATCAGAGAAGGAGGAGAACTCGAGGACGAGTTCTTTTCAAGTGGAGGGGACTGATGTAGAACGGGTTGCGGACAATTTCATGGCCAAGATGGATCAGAAGAGGCACAGTCGACAGAAGTGATCTGGACCATTGGACCTTAAATCGGGCGTATCTCGCAATCCGGAATGAGTTATTTGACGTAAAATATATGAATTTGGGATAGAACGAGCTACTTTAGCCAACCAACCCCGCTATGCCGGGTTGTGTAACCCGAATTTGCGAGAAACTCCCTGATCGACAGTCGCTTCCCCGTTTTAGTTTCATTTTTACTATAAATAGTAAGTTTTAGTTTGCTTATAGCTCTTCATCCGTTGGGCTTTAGGAGTTGTGTCCAATATGAAAAGTGCTTAGGATAATTAGGAGAACGGTTTGGTGAAGCCAAATAGGACACTTACTATTTTTGGCCGAAAACCTTGTGCACTAGTAGACATCACGACCGTCTATAAATAGTAAGTTTACTATTTATAGTAAGTAGCGGATTCTAGGAGTTTTAGTTGTAGTTTGAGTCGGATTTATTTCCTATTGCTTGGTTCCCTTATTTAAAGGGGTGTAAACTCGTTTTTATTCATTCATTAATCAATTTTGAATTTATTAGAAATTCTTTTCTATTTTCTGTTTTCTTTCCTCATGGATTTGAGGAGTCTCTGTGAGGAGTCCAAAGAAGTTCCATGGATTCGAAATATTTATCATCTTGAGGAAGACGGTGCTCGACCTCAAGTCCTTCCCTGCGTCAGGTTAGTTTGCTCGGGTGGGCCCTACTGAAAGAAATACTAATTTGACAAAGTCCCAAAATACGTACAGCCAATTTTAAGGCTCACACGGAAAACCAATACCTCTGAAATTCTAGACCATGATCATATGCAGGAACAGATGCTGCCATGCATGGTGAACCGCACAAGCTCTATGCAGTTCCATCCTCACCTGCACGTATCAAAAGCACATGACGATTAAGACTGTTAATCCAATGGGTCCCCGCGCGGAGAAACTATAGGAAAAGAAAACCACAGTAGCTGAACTTGTTGCTGGCAGTGCCCCTTGGACGTGGACCGTTGCACTGTTTTGAGCTAGACACCCTTTTCTCGGCCAAACAAAACATGGTTACTAGTCCAATCCCTTTTGATTACTGGGATATTGCTGCCTGCATGGTGGTCCGCCGAATTATCAGTCCTAATCATAATGTCACGTGTACAGTGGAAATGCTTGAGTCCAACATTAGCAGCAATGGGCTGAGACAGATGAGTTCAGGCCGGATTGTGGACAGCCCAACCAGGCCTAAAATTCAGTCCAAGGTCTAGCTTATTCAGTAATAGGGTGCAGAAATTCAAGCCCAAGTCTGACCATGCATCCAAAACCCAATAGGCCGCTGGCCTTAATAAAAAACACGAGCCTCAAATCAAGCCCGGGCACAATACTGCCTCTATTACAGGCTCCATCCTAACCTGTATCACCGTGGGGCCCAAACCAGATGGAGCAACACAGACCACTGACAGCCCTACACTCATAGATCTCAATGAGCACGCACATCGTGGCAGCAATAGTGGATGGGCCTTCTTCCTATGAGATGCGTTGATCAACAACAGATGGATATGTGATCAGGCATCTTTTATCATTACTTTCTTCTCCAAATCACAAAATGAACAGGGAGTAGAAGAACACTCACCCAAGATGATTATACCCCACAATAGTTCGAATTGGTGATCTGTACTGGAATCTGCATAGATCAATTCGATAGGGTAGAGGCTTCTCAAGGAAACACCATCTCAACCATCTAAGAGACGGAATTTATAGCTTGCAGACATATTACAAATAGTACACTGAAGAACAACTTTCCCAATGAAAGAGCCCTCCAATTCAAAACAAGCTGAATGGTGGTTCTACTCAGAGATCTGACAGACCAGCTTAGAAACTAACAAAGCATTAAACAGCCCAGAAGGTACCTGGTTGAGATGTACATCTATCCCTCTTCAAGGCCTGGACTAAAAATTTCCCTGAATTTGGGTTCCCTGAGGTCTTTTTTTTGGCACCAACATTTCCATCTTTTGCAAATTGACCAACTCCTTCCAGCGGCTCTAAAGATCTGTAAACCTGCTGCATGTACAACTCAAACAGGTTCCTGTATGCATTACCACAGGACATGATTTTCATTTTCTGGAAAATAAAAAATAAAAAATCATGCATTCATTTCATTCAATGCCACATCTGATGCCAGCAAGTGAAAAGACCTTTTTTTTTTTTTTAAAAAAAAAAAAAAAAAAAAAACCTTTTCAAACCATGGGTTTTAATGTCTAATTGCCCAATTTAACAATCATGAATTTTCCATCAGTATTATCATTCAACATCATGGACCAAGATCTCTCTGGAGGTACCTACATTTGATCAGATTCCTGCCATGTTACAGCTGTTCATATACATTCATTTTGGTACAAGGTATCATACAATGCTCAGCCTGATATTCTGTACCATAATCGGGTTTTCAGTTTGTACAAGTAGCCAATCGTTCAATGATCTAAGCTGCTGATATGATGGGATCAAACCATTGTCGAAGAACAATGAACCAACAGTTCCCAGATTGGAAGATCCGAGCTGTTGAATTTTGGTCTTCTTCTTCTTCTTTTTGTTTGTGTGCGTGTTAAGGGGGGTTGGGTATGCATTTTCTTTCTTAACCATGTATTTGTGGGACACGTATTGAAGGGCTACAAATTTTCTGTCCAAAAATGCAAGTCAGCATCTTTATAGCAAATTCAATCTGTTTTTGTCACCTTCACAGAACAGCTGGTATTATCTGGTTGGCCATCTTTATTGCAAATTCAATCTAATTTGTCTCCTTTCCAGAACAGCTGGTACTATCTGGTTGGCCCCAAAGTCCTGATATTCATATCGTCATCATCATCAATGTAACCCCTGTTCTGGTCTCTAACGGGGTGCTGATTTAATCTCTGAAATATTCCATCTAGGGACTCGGAAGAGGAGACACGTGAAGTGAATTTTGTTTCCTGAACCTGGTGTGAAGGGAGGAATATCTTGGCCCCAACACTGGCCTTGAAATTCTGAAAACCTGTCTTCATGGATTCCCATGTCTCGGATAATCTGGAGGATGGGCCGCCCATCACGTTGCCAGAATTATAATGGTCTGGGGAGTTGCTTGCATCGAGCAATGCAACTTTAGTTGATGGGACATTGGTTTTTGCTGCCATAGCCGCAGTAGATGAAAACCTGCCTTGCTGTTCTCTTATAGTGGCATACTTGTTTCCAATGGTCTCTCTGCTGTTTCCATATTTCCAGCCACCTTCTTTGGAGGGTTTTGATTGACTCCCCATTCCACCATCATTGGATAAACTAGCAGTTCCTTTAATCTCCATATCAGAATTCTGACAAAAAACAAGTAATCATCAGTTCATGATGTAGTAAAAGTAAAACAGTACGGGCCATATTTTCCATACAAGCAAAGAACAGTTGATCAAATGGATTTGAACCATTTCATGTGAAAGGGTTTTAGATCCATTTCTTCATTGTTTCAGAAAGAAATGCATCAGGATAGCTGCATTTGATTATAATAGATTAAAAGGATGCAGCATCCATGATACGTCAATGACATTACCAATGAAAAGTGACTTACCAGTGGCAAGCTAACAGACTCGACATCCATATTCGCATTGTTCAACTTTCTTGCCAATGGGACAACATGTTCGCCAATGTTACATCCTTGTTCAAGCCAAGACCTTTCTGAAAGCAATTACATGAACAATATAAAAAGATACATGAGCATTGTTAGATCTGTTGCCTTAAAAATCCTAACCCCCAGCATACTTCAAAAACCCGAAAACTTGACTCGATATCCAATCAGGATGGGTCAACTCGGAGACTCAACCAAGCCTTTACTCGACTCAACTCGACATATTAATAATTAAATAAATTTTTTTTTTCTGCGGCTACTATTAAACATGTTGGACGTTAGTAAAATAACCACCATCTGTCAGGGCACCCAACCAAAACTTGCCTTTTCTGTCAATCAATGCACTACACTGATATGCTTCAAAAAACCAAGTTTTAACATAAAAGGGAGCACTTGGTGAGCTGGTAGCAGGTCTGTGCAGCTTGGAAACAGGTTGTGTTCAAGTTCCTTGGCTTACAAAAATGCTGGTTAAACAGGTGAGTGAGTTGGTCAATTTGCATCGAGTCGACCGAGTTTTCAAGCCAACTCAACGAGTCTTGTCGATACCCAACTGAGTCACTCTTATTAGTGAGTTTCCAAGAGAGCTCAAAATGTCACCGGTTGAGTTGAATCAAATGAGTTTCCAAGTCACTAAGTTTTGGAACTATGACCCACACCACCACACAAAATGAAAAACAAAAGGGAAGAAAACTAGTGCAACCGCAGCACAAAAATGAGGGGACAAAAAAGCAATGACAACTGACAGAAATCTTGGTAGCACCTTTCTGCAGGATAATTATTCCTGACGGATCAAATCCATCCATATCTTCCACCTCGTTTTCAAACCTGAATCTCTTCCAGCTTCCAAAGAAGTCAATTACTCGGTCAAAGAAATTGCTTGCCACCAGAAGAGTGTAGATAACCATAATAAGTGGATAGATTTTGTTAAACCCTCTCCCAAAAAACGGTACAGCATCATCAATGTTCCCCATTCTCTGCGCGAAAAATCAGAAGACAATCACTTGAAATCAGAGAACTAAAACAGACAGACTAAGGGATATCATATTCTCAAATTTTAAAAATTTATAACTATTTTTTACTAATTTAGGACAATGTATTTTTAAGACGGACATATACTGCATCTGGCAGTGCAACCTCTAAGCCCACACACTACAAACTTGTCATAGGCACCTGATCACATGCCCTAAAAACACTCATCCTTTTGTTTTCCTTCTTTCTTTTCCTTTCCTTAAAATATTTATTACAAAAAAAAAAAAAAACACTTGGAATAAGAAAACCCTTCCAGGTGGATCGATTGTCACATTTGAAGAAAAAAGGGATCAATCTCAGTCAGCGTGTGCGTGTGCGTGTGACTCAGGGCAACTTCACAAGTAGCACAAGACTCAGGTGAGTCAGTTAACTTGAATTCTTTGCTTTTCTTTGTTGAGATTGTCACTTCCACCCATTTTCTACTCCAAACCTAGATTTAGGTTTGAAGTCTCTATAGATGATTTAGAACCCTTCTACGAACTTATTTAGTAAAAAAAAATATTATCAAAAGTTTATTATTGTATAATTGTATTAAAAAAATCAGTCAAATACACATTCAACATGCCAGAATTGATATTCATTGCTTTTGTAGGTGACACAGTAACTGGATTTTATCTTCAAATTAAGCCAAGATACCGTCTCTATTTTTAAAGTTTTTATTTATTTTTATATTTTATCTTTATGTTTTGAGAGAAATGGGGCGACTCGGACTGACTCAGTTGAGTCAACCCAACTCATTCAGTACGATTCAACTCAGGACTGAATGAATTGGTTCTAGTCGCTGACTCTTTTAACCATGACCATGACATAGCCTGAAATCAATTAATGATATGGAATCCTATCATATCCTGCATTACCCAACAAGAGATCTAGTTTCATTAAAAACAAAAATGATAAATCCCAAGGCTCAGGCTCAGGCTCAGGCTCAGGCTCAGGCTCCACCCCTTCGGGCCAATTAATTACAATAGTATAATCCCCTTCGAAAATGATTGGTCTCTCATAGAATGATCATTATGGCTTTGATTAGGACATCCGAGCACCATACCGGAGGAGGGTTGAGCCAGTCTCCTTATGGCTAGACGACCATTACATTGGACCAACTTGGCCCAATTCGCATTCGTAGCCACATTGAAGACCCCACACATGCATGTTCGTGCATCTTTTTTTTTTTTTTTTTTTGAAAGGAAACTAATATTTTATTAATGGAAGGGAAACAAAACAAAGACAGGGGAAGCTGAGAGGGCAGACACCACTAAGCCCCAAGAAAACTAAAATCAAGATCCTTTAACGAAGGAACATTTGTCACCCATTCTATGATGAAGCCTTTTGCCTTAGCTGAAATCGACTCTGCTGATTTAGAGGAATTTGCAAAGCATCTCTCATTTCTTTCAACCCACACTGACCACCAGATTGCAAGGATGGACATTCTCCATAAGCACTTTCTCCTTTTTTCCAATCTAACCCCGTGCCACGCTGAAAGCAGACTTTCCACCGAGCCAGCAATACATCAAGAGATACTGAACCGCATGCTGAAATCTGCCCAGATTTTAGATATGAATGGACAGTGAAGAAGCAAGTGATCTATCGTTTCTTCATCCTTCATACAACAAAGACAGATGTTTACAATCTGCATACCCCTTTTTTTCAGGTTATCTACGGTGAGAATTCTCTTCTTACCGACCAACCAACCGAAACAAACCATCTTGGGGGGGAGCCACATACCTCCAGATGAAATGGGGCGCCTGCTCTTTCTCTGGGGCATAAGAGGTTAGAGAGTGGCAATAGAGAGATTTGACAGAAAAAGTACTTGATTTATCCAGTCTCCAACCCAGAGAATCTGCATTCCAATGATTGGGTGCGGATCGGTAGATGCATTCGAGAAGATCGACGTATTCAGAGATCTCCCAATCTTGGAGATTCCTTTTACAAGCCACATTCCAAACAATCTTGCCCGAGGATATCGAGAAGCAGCGAGCAACAGAAACTGATTTGTTGGGAGCCAGCCTGAAGATATTCGGGAAATGATTTTTAAATGGTTCTTCACCCTCCCAAAGGTCCTCCCAGAATCTGATGTTTGCGCCGTGACCAACTTCAAATCTGATTCCTCTAAGAACTGCGGTCTTCGTACTTGGGATACCCCTCCAAATATGAGAAGCCCTGTAGAGAGACGACTCTTTAGTCCACCAGCCCCCTACCGAAGCTCCATACTTACTTTTAATGATAATGTTCCAGAGATTGTCACCCTCTGTCCCCAGTCTCCAAATCCATTTCCATAGGAGAGCACAATTCATTTTCTTAAGGTCTTTCACCGCAGTGCCGCCTTCTTTGAAAGGTTTGCACACCTCTATCTAGTCCATGAGATGGAATTTCTTCTTCTCCATAAGCACTTTCTCCTTTTTTCCAATCTAACCTCGTGCATCTTTTATAGCCCCACATTGGGAAGATGCATATGGGCTCCATATAGGCACATCGAACCATTGGATCAGGTGGGCACGATGATTGGACCGTTGGATCATCATCATTGGACATATTGATCGTTGACCTCCATGGGCCACGAAATATTTTAGTTGTTTAGATTGTTTACATGCTTCGGTTTTTTTTGGTATAGTTTATATTTGTGTTGAGATTTAAGGAGTTCGGAACAACTTTTAATTTATTAAATGTCTTTATGTTAAGAATCTTATCTGAGAGAGCCTTTTTGTAAAAAGGCATTTTTTGTACTATAAAAGAGAAAGGGGTGTGTGTGGAGCCCTAATGTCATTATTTTGAAAAAAAAAAATTTCAATAAATACATATTTTGTATTTTCTCTTCTTCATGTGATTTGAAGAGTACTCCATGTGACTTGAAGCTTGGGTGTGGTGTGATTCCATTCCTCATTCAATAGGGGTGCGGGGGTTTCATCTATCATCTTCATTCTCTCTTCCTTTCCAACCAAAGAGAAATATTTTCCTAAAAACTTCATCTCTCTTCTTCCCTTCCTATCCAAAACTATCAAAACCATATTTTTCTTCAACTTTTCATTATCCAACTTCAACCCCAACCAAAATTAACCATTGAGGACCCCAAAACCCTAGCCAATGACCCACACATGTGACCGTACAGCCACATGTGCGAGCCCCTAGGCTGACCATATGAACAACCCCTCAATCTCTTGATTTTCTCTTGCTTCCCCTATCAAAGCCTTTTGATTCCTCATCCCTATACCTATAAACATTAACCCTAACCCTAGATTCTCTAATTCTCTAATTTCCTCAAATTCCCAAACCCTAAATCTCTAATTTCCTTGATTGACCCAAAATCCCCAACTTCATTTCATCCAAAACATTAATTCCCCTCTACCAATATCTAAATTTATCAATCCCCTTAACCAATTCACTAAATTTAGCCATAATTTCATCTTTTCCCCAAATTCTAAAAAACCCTAATTCTAAAATCCCCAATTCCCATAAAGCCTAATTTTTCAAATTTCATATTTTTCCCTTCCTAACCCTAATCACAGAACCTAAAATTCAGTCCCTTAAGTGTGGAACATGCCTATGCTAAATTGAAAATTTTATCCTTCTATCAAGCTTAGTTTTAATTGATTTATGTTATTTCTTAGCATGCGGGCATGTGATTTGGGTTAAATCAGATTTTATTTCCTATTGTTTACTCTTAATTATATGGTGGGTTAGCATCTTTTGTTGATTGAATTACTTTATGGACTCTTTCATAATCTCCACTTTGCATGCTACCATCAAATCATGTGTCTTGCATCAAGCTTCCCCTTCCTGGAAGGCATTAGACCAAAGAAAGTGAACATGATCTCCCCGCCGCCATTAAAAAGCCCCCCCCCGCCCCCCCAGTGGGCTTGGATTACCAAAAGATGCCTTGTCTTGTTTCCATAACACTTGGCTTTGAGACAAACCAACTTGCTCCACATCACTGAATTCCATCTTAACTGAGATCAGATGCAGAGATTCCTTCAGACGCCCTGGGATTCAAGGCCCAACTTACGATGTTCAACTTGATCTTAAGCACGTTGAACTCATGTTCTTTGAGAACGTGCCTGTTTCTCTCAAGCCAAATCTTCCCCCCCCCCCCCACAATTGTAAAAGTCTGCTGCCTCAACTTTCTCTTGTGAATTTTCTCTCAATGTCTCATAAGCCGTTGGCACGCCAAGTCAGTTGATCTTTGATTCTTTTCAAACATTGTGACTTTGCTAGAATTGTTCAAGGGATGTTTTTCATACTTTTTGGTGCTGCTTGGATGCTCCCTTCTAGCATGAAGGCAACCGCATTCCTAAAGGCAAGGTTTTGTGGCAGGCTTATGGTCGATATGGTCGGAGTGAAATAATAGATCTTTTCACAATCAATCAAGCAGCCCACAACAGGTGCTTTAGTATAGCTAGCCTGCCTGTGATCGTGTGGGCTAAAATCTTTTGGTGCAATTGTATGGAGATCAGTGATGCTTTTGTATGGAGAGAGAGAGACTGACAGTATCCACAAAATAGATAGATAGAAAAGAATGTCACCTTTTCAAAGACAGTTTTCGCATTCCCACCAAGATGGATGAGATTGAGGAAGTTGTACGAAATCGGAGGTGCATACCGTGCAACCATCCTAGCAGAGAGGTTAGATCAAGATTCAACTGTCAATTTTCATTTTAACCTATAAAATGCAATTCATGATTGAAAAGAAGAGGGTAAGAAAATAATTACGAGCAAATCATAAGCAAGCTGACTGAGCTGGTCTGTCTTGGAGTTAATGAGTAAAACATCAGCATTCCAATCTTGAACAAGGAATAGTATGTGCCAATGCACATGTACATCAAAGGAACCAATGCAGCTACCTGCAAAAAATAAAAAATGATTGGAGTTATTAACAAAAAGAATGATAGGTTCCAAACAAAACAGGCAGTAAGACACGCAGATTAGCTTTCTGAAGAAGAAAGAATGATGATAAGTCATAATTTTTGGTGAGAAAAACAACCACAATGACATAAAATGTGGCAGGAATAACTGCAACATTCAACATAGCTTAAATTTACCAGTGAAGAATACCAGCAAAAAGAAGTAAATTTACCAGTGAAGAATACCAGCAAAAAGAAGTTCAGAAATCTGTACCCTGAATTGGACATGATGAGGGCAAGTGTGGATGGATTCAAAACTCATCTGAATCAACTAGAAACTTGATTGAATGTGAGGTTTTTTTTTTTTTTTTTTTTTTTTTTTGCATTAGATTTGGTAAAAAGAGAAAAATCACAAATAATCAGAAGAGCATGATAGACGAACAAGCATAAAGTATACAGCCACAGATTAGTATCATATGACTGTGTAGAAGCAACCAATGTCGCCAAAAGTCACCCATTTTGTTCAATGCCACCCACCATTCTACCTTCTAGCATACTTGATAGCATTTCCATAGAGAGTTTTCTAACCCTTCAAATATTTTGTGATTACTAACTGGACAATTTTAGATCAGACTGGCAATAATTTTGTAATGTCATTGACCAATTTCTGATATCCACCAATACACCAGCTGGTCCTCATGTTGGGTAGTGGAGGGCCGTTACAGGTGTTTCGGCCCCTAACAGTCATGACCATTACTGTTATGGCCGTTACACAACTGATTCGGGATACCCTTGCTGTCCATCTGATTTTTATTTATTTTTTGTGTTGGGGGGGATGGGGCTACATGCCATCGCAAGTGCACACATGGCATCTGGAATGAAAATCCAACCCTTTATAGTGGATCGCATTGTTCACATGCCCTTCCCAAAAATTGGCCTGTCCATTGGTCATGTGAACCAGTCTTTATGAAACAAATAGATGGACGATAAAACTTGGCCAAAATTTTCCAACCTGTCAATTTGTTTCTAATATTTTTCCCTGCATGTTAGTGCATTGGCCCAGATTTTAGAATTGGGCATCTATAAAGTTGACACACATAAATTGACAATTTAAATCTAACACACATCACCCACTGACAATTGTTATGCCATGTAGAATGGGCTGCCTTATACATGCACTTTGAATTAGTAAACCTCCTTAATTAGAACCCCATCTTTTAGAAAACTCTCAAAGGTAGAGAAGGGAGATATATAGTACAGTTAGTAGAACAAGAATACCATATAGATCTCTCCACATTAGACATGGCAAGGTGGTGAATTGATTCAATGCTATCCGTATCATTATTGCGTAATGTATTGCACCTCTGGGATACGGATACATATCGGTTATCGCATGGGATATATTAGTTGTATCGCTGTTGTTGGGAAACATGGGGAAACATTGGAAAATTAGTCAAATTTTTCAATAAAACTTGAGGGATTGCTAAAAAAGACATCAATACACTTAGAAATCAAAACATCACAAAAAAAAAAGCACATAATAGGTAGGTTTCCTTTGTATGGGGTCCTAATCTATGCTTTGTTTGACTAAACCGATGCGAGTATATTCAAAGTTTATTAATATAATTTATAAATATAAGAAGATAGGTATGGAAACACAAGAAATACATTCAGAAGCAAAAGAAGTAAAAAACTAGAAATATACACGTGAATAATGTGTGGTTGTGGCTTAGACCCACATAGAGATGCGTGATGGTTTAAAATTATCATCTCCATCTCGATAGGACTAGGCATAGTATTGTTGCTCTGCAAACCAACAATACTATGCCCTAGTCATAGTAACAATACGACCCTTTGTGTGAGCCTATAGCAATTGGAAACTCTTTCATCTCTCCACTGGTGGTCCTCATATCTGCTACCGCTCCCACATACATATCCTTAATCATGTCAATATATCCTCTTGAGACTCCTTTCCCAACAACCACCAAAATAACTCTTTAAGGAACCAATCATATGCATTATTTAAGTCAACAAAGACCATGTGGAGTCCATTCCTCCTCTCCCCATATTTCTCCATCAGCTTTATAAGGAAAATAGCCCCAATGATCGACCTTCCTGGGATAAATCCAAACTGATGTTCGGATACATTCGTCTCATAACTTTCCCCAAAAAGTTGATGATTTCATTAATACCAAAAAAAAAAACACAAAAACAACTGTGGAAGGTGACGCTTTCGTCCTTCCACTACAAAGTCCCATCACCTCAAGACCACCGAGTCTCAATCACCTCTAATTGAAGAAACGTTCATCCCACACATTAACCTTTGCTCAATCACTCTCCCAAAGTTTCATACTAAGATCCATAAGTTTAACCAATGATAGCTACTATAGCCCTGTATGTCTCCTTTATTCTTTAGGGGGGGAATACTAATGTAGGGGCATTTTCACACCGGGCGCGAGTGGGGTTACCTGTAGGATGCAGGGGCACACTCGGGGTGGGCGGCCTGTGTGAGGCGGGCAGCTCGTGTGATTTGGGGCCCATGAGGGGGGTTTATCCGAGGTCTTAACCCATGAGATGTGGGGCCTGGGCTATGAGATAAAGGGATTGATTCTCCATGCTCTAACAGTTCGAGCTTTTAGAGCAAGTGGTTAATTGTCCTGCATCAAATTGGTACCAGAGCAAGAGGTCTCATGTTCGAGACTCCTCAACGGGTGTGATTAACGCAAGGACATTTTCACACCGGGCTCGAGTGGGGTTGCCTATAGGATGCAGGGGCATGCTCGGGGTAGGCGATCCGTGTGAGGCGGGTAGCTTGTGAGAGACGATACCTATATGATTTGGGGCCCACGAGGAGGGTTCGTCTGAGGTCCTAACCCATGAGATGTGGGGCCTGGCTATGAGATAAAGGGATTGATTCGCCATGTTCTAACAGTTCGAGCTTTTAGAGCAAATGGTTAATTGTCTTGCATCAAATTGGTATCAGAGCGGGAGGTCTCGTGTTCTAAAAATCCTCACCGGGGATGATTAATGCAGGGGCATTTTCACACTAGGCTTGAGTGGGGTTGCCTATAGGATGTAGGTGCACACTCGGGGTGGGTGCCTTGTGTGAAGCAATACTCATGTGATTTGGGGCCTACGAGGGAGGTTCGTCTGAGGTCCTAACCCATGAGATGTGGGGCCAGGGCTATGAGATAAAAGAATTGATTTGTCATGCTCTAACAGTTCGAGCTTTTAGAGCAAGTGGTTAATTGTCCTGCATCAAATACACAATTTTAAAAAATAGAAGCATATGCAAAATTATTTTACCTTGTTTAGTTTTAGAGATATAATTATAAATGGATTAGCAAACTGACAGACTGAGTGGAGATACCTCGTTTCAACACTTGAGGTCTTGGTATCGATCCCTAGCGGGGGTGGCTAACGTGGAGTGTGTGTATTGACATGGGTGTGTACTAACAAGCTAACAAAAAAAAAAAATGGATTAGCAAACTTTTATTAATACTTCTTTCAAGCAAATTTTAGTTTTGAACATTTGTTTAAGGGCAACCAATGGGTCATTTAGGATCATCCAACGATTTTCACTTTTGACGCATGCCCCATCCCTTAGGGGAACTAAGGTATGGATAGTATGGATCCCATAGGGCACACAAATTGGGTCTCATGTATTAACCAAATATTTAGGGTTGTTTTGGTCATGTAGAGAATGGAGAAAAATAAATGATTTTTAAAAACAAAAAATAAAATAAAACTATTTTTATAACATTTACTTGATGGCCACCAGTTACTTGGTGAAGATCATCCAATAGTATTTATATTTTTGCTCCATCCATCATGGGGGGGGATTTTTTTGATGGTACGGGTAGCATGGGGCATGAAAACTTGATCTTATGAATTAACTCTAGGCATATTTTGAAAGTTCAGAAAAAAAAATAACAAAAAAAAACAAAACTGTAGGTGTATTTTGGTCATGTGAAGTATGGAAAAGGTAGTGGTAAAGGATGGAAAATTGGCACCCAAACCGAAGTGAAAGTTCGGGCACAAAATCCATCAATTTGATCATTAAAAAAAAAAAAAAAAAAAACTGACCACATGATCACCCAAAAACTAAGCAAACCCAAAAATAATATATTAAGCTGAAACCTTGGGTAGCTCAGATTACCCAATTGAGAAATTTATACAGAAAAGTCATCAAATAGCAGTAATATCAATGTACCTAATCAAATATTAGGTAAGTTTGCACAGACTGCGGTTAACAATACAATATCTTTAAAAAAAACTAATATTATATGGTATCCAAAATGCCTTTCCCAGACAATGGATACGAACAAATCACTCATGCAGATCTATACAGTCAACAATCCTTTGATCAACTTTTAAGCATTGGATCAAAAATCTTTACCAGTTACTAAAACATAGAATTCTGATATGAAAATTTTATCACTCCACAAGACATTTGCTTCTACAAATTTAGGAAAGATCTTCACATGAAAAAGTAACTGAAGGGAAAATTTTGACAATGCTAGTGAACATAAATGGAGCAACTTTTTTTTTTAATTATTACCTGCACAAGCATCTCTTGCTTTCCTAATGCATTTATGAGAATAGAGAAAAGAGACAAATCAACTCCACTTGGCAATAGAGTAGCCTCGGCTAAAAGAATAGCAGCTGACAGGCAACCAAGGATGATGGCAAAGAGTTTCTGAAGCTGTTTATGAAGTATACAACGCCAGACCAACTCTGCACGATTAATGAATGTTTTCAGGTTTGAATTTAAGAAACAGCTAGAAGAAGTTACATCCTATTCAGCCCGCCTACAGTTTATTCATCCATAGAACGCATAAAAATGATTTGGATATTTAATAATGTTTCAATCATATTTAAAAAATAAAATAAAATGAGAAAATGATACAAATTTTGTTAGAGATTGGAAGACTACCCATCGTATCAAGAAAAGGTCCCAATGCACTCGTTCGACTAGCTCTGAAACTTGAAACAAATTTCCTGCAACAACAAAATTTTAGAGAATTTATATTTAGTGGGAATAGGCCAAAGATGAAGAAAACACCCTGAAGTGACACTACAGATTTTGAGAAACTAATAACTTTGCAGTAGATTTCTGAGTGGTTGACCATTCCACAGCCATATGAAGCATTTAGCTTTCATGTAGAGAGGAGCAACCAGTAAGATGCAAAAGCTCTGACAATGTAATCAATGAACTCATGGGATAATATGTAATGCAGGGGCATTTTCACATTGGGCTCGAGTGGGGTCGCTTGTGGGATGCAGGGGCACACTCGGAGTGGGTGACCCATGTGATTTGGGGCCCGCGGGGGAGGTCTCGTGTTCGAGACTCCTTACTAGGGGTGATTAATGCGTATTTCACACTGGGCTCGAGGTTAGCCCGTGGGATGTAGGGACACACTCGAGGTGGGCGGCCCATGTGATTTGGGGCCCATGAAGGGGGTTCGGCCGAAGTCCTAACCCATGAAATGTGGGGCCTGGGTTATGAGATAAATGGATTAATTCGCCATACTCTAACAGTTCGAGCTTTTGGAGCAAGTGGTTAATTGTCCTGCATCAAATTGGTATCAGAGCAGGAGGTCTCATGTTCAAGACTCCTCACCGAGGGTGATTAATGCAGGGGCATTTTCACACTGGGCTCGAGTGGGGTAGCCCGTGGGATGCGGGGACACACTTGGCCCATGTGATTTGGGGCCCACGAAGGGGGTTCGGCCGAGGCCCTAACCCATGAGATGTGGGGCTTGGGCTATGAGATAAAGGGATCAATTCGACATACTCTAACAGTTTGAGCTTTTAGAGCAAGTGGTTAATTGTCCTGCATCAATATGACATTAGCAAAAGCAGCAGTACACAGACGGCTCCTAGAAACATTTCAAATCCAAGTTTACTTTAAAAGTGTTCTTGTTTGTTAATCAATTTTTCTTTAGTAATTTTACATTGTTGAAACACTGATGGCAATGAACTACCAATAGACACATGATTCTTTGATGCTAACTGTTATGACTCATGATACTACAGGAAGCAGCACAGGCTAAAGCTAAATGGTATTTATAGAAAGGATTAAGACGCATAACACTATGCACATCATTGGATAGTTATTAACGCCGAATTATAAGTATTGAATTTCAATGAGTATGAACGAAGACTTAATAATGGAAAAAAAAAAAAAAAAAAACTGGTCATATAAGTAAGCTTTCATCAAACTGCAAATGAGTAGAGATCCATGCATAATATATTTAACACAGCAAGACCAAATAGAAAAACCTCTTACAAAATAAATCCCCGGCAGAAATAATAAGAAAATAGAACAAACACAAGTAGCTGACAGATTACATATGGTGATAAAGGTTTCATCAAACTGCTTGACAGTTGATAATTAAAAAAATAAAATTGGGAAGAGAAGTAAGCTTTCATCAAACTGCAAATGAATAGAGATCCATGCATAATATATTTAAAAAAGCCAGACCAGATAGGAAAACCTCTTATAAAATAAATCAAGCAGAAACAAGAAATTAGGTAACTGAGCTCGAAAAGGATAAAAGAAATAACTAAGAAGTTAGTACAAACATAAGTAGCTGCCAGATTGCGTATGGCCATAGAGCATAGCCATCAGCCATCGGTGTTGCTATTGCAGCTTAGAATATGAAAACCAGGTGTCCTGAATCTCTTTGAAGTGGATTATAAAGAAGCATATTCATTGAGGCAACACAATTTTTACAGTAGCTGAAGTCATGGTATTCATCTAGCCTCCTGTTTAATGAGGTGAGTTGATGCTCAATCCAATGTGAAATACATCTCCAAGCAATTAAGAATCTCAAACAAGCCTTATTCCAATACTTTGACTATAGAAGTTTATTGATCCAGAAAGGAGTATGTAATTCACTTTAAAGAGATCCAATTCCAGATCACTAGGAGACTAGGAAACAGAAGATCAAAAAAAAAAAAAACAAAAAACACTTTGAAGCACATTAAAGAGCAACAAACCATCCTGTTAAACTTCGGCGCTCGAAATTTTTAACAGTGTCTTCCAGTTCAAGGGCCTCCAATACATTTGTCATATATTGACTGCAAAAGATAAGAAAGTAAATCAGATATCATTCCCACAGACTAATGAAGCACCATCACTAGAATCAATACTCTAGCAGCAAATCAGATTTTGTTGAATGAGTCAGCAGTAATTAGTTTGTCATATGGCTTATTGTTCTAGTCAATAGGAGTTTGTTATGTTTACCTATTCTTTAGGAATTAAATCTGCAGATTCTGCAGTATATAAGTTAGTTCCTATTTTCTTGTTTATTAGTTGGTGTAATGCCTATTGAAAGGCTGATTGCTTAATGAATACTGTGCAGAGATTTTCTCCATTCTTCCCATTTTGTGTTCTGTTGCCTGTTACTACAACAGTGGTATCAAAGTCAAGTTTTCCAAAAATACAGCAGTAGTTTCCTCTTACCATAACCAGCTTTCTTGCAATGGCATCTGAAACTTTTGTACAACCTGCTATACCTCGCTTTGATGGTCATTATGATCATTGGAGCATGTTGATGGAGAATTTTCTTAGGTCAAAGGAGTATTGGCAAGTTGTTTCTGATGGCATACCAGAACCAGCAATGGGCACAGCAGTGTCAGACGCACGAAAAGCAGAAATAGAAGCAGCAAAGTTGAAAGATCTTGAAGCCAAGAATTATTTGTTCCAAGCCATAGACTGTTCAATTTTAGAGACAATTCTATATAAGGATACGTCCAAGCACATTTGGGATTCTATGAAGAAAAAGTATCCAGGCTTAGCAAGAGCAAAGAGGCAACAGCTTCAAGCACTTCGTACGGAGTTTGAAACACTTCGAATGAAGTCTGGTGAATCAATCACAGACTATTTTTCACGAGTCATGACAATTGTCAACAAAATGCAGATTCACGGCGACAAGTCAGAGGATGTTACAATTGTGAAGAAAATATTGTGATCTATGACTCCAAAATTTAATTTCGTTGTATGTTCTATAGAGGAATCTAAGGATATTGATGAACTTTCACTTAATGAATTGCAGAGTTCTTTGCTTATACATGAACAAAAACTCAATCAGCAAGACAAGGATTAACAAGCATTAAAAGCCTCCATCAACAGTCAGTCCTTGGCCTCAAATAAGACTGATAGAAAACAGAATCAAGGATCAACCGATTACAAAAAGCAGCAGCAACAGCAATCAGACTATCAGTCTTTTGATTCACAAGGAAGAGAAAGAGGAAGGGGAAGAGGATGAGGTAGAGGTGGATCTCATTCAGCTACTCATAAACCAAGTTCAAGAGACAAGTCTAACATAGAATGTTATCGGTGCCACAAGTATGGACATTACAAATCTGAATGTCGTACTAACTTGTCTAAAAACCATGGAGAAAAATCACATTTTGTAGAAAATGAAGAGGAAGTCTCTCTTTTGATGGTGATGCAGGACATGGAAAATTAAATATGATATGCAAGATTTCAGGCTTAGATCACACCAATTCAGAAACAATCACATAAATTCCACATCCCACATGAAAATCCAAACATTCAATTAAGGGGGAATCTATGCGGATCCAGACCTACACAAGTTAGGGCTGGGTCAATGAAAATTATGAACCAAACAATACTCAAAGGGAAATAGAAATCAACTACACATGCATAAGAATTAGTCCTTAATCCAAGGGATTCCCTAATCTCAATTCAATGAACCCTAGAGTGAAAAAAGGGACAAATAAATTAAGGATGATGCAATCTAGAGTTAAGATTTACGAAAAACTGGTATGAGAGGGTAAAATAAGAAGAAAACCTGAACTGGAAGACGGTTTCCGCGCACGGACAACAACAATAGCCTAGACGCACGTGCATGTGATCACGGCTGCATGTTTGGGGCCCACTATTCAGAAAAAAGGCTACCTTGGCCCTGGTCGGCCAGGGATGGACTCCCAAACCCCCAAATCTCAACTCGTTCCGATGCACGGTTTGTGCGTGGTGCTCCGCCGAAGTTTCAGCTCGCCTACGGGCCGAAATCTGAAAATCTGTTGTAATGACGAAATCTGATGCAACAAAAGGGACAAATTCGAGGTACGGATGGTGGGGGAAGATAGAAAAAAAGATGATGGAGAATGAGGGTGAATCGGGGTAGATGTGGCTTCACACCACGGTAGTTAGCCCTTCGAAAAAGGAGGGTTTCGTACCCACTTAGGCTTCACAACTCAGAGAGTAGAAAAACACAGAATTTTTATTAATCTTCAATAAATGAAAAAAGCTATAAGGGGTGCCTATTTATAAGAAAACCCTATACCCCTAAACTCGCGCCATGTGCGCAACCTATTACTTGGCGATGAAGTAAACTAAAATAAAAACCAAACAAAGAAATCTAAAGCGTCCATGATGTTCTAAATAATAACAATAAGTAAAACCTAAAATATGAAATCAATCCGACTAGTGGGCCACGATCATGAGATCTCATGATAAGTTTTTCTTGACTATCGGGCCCACTCTTTTGAACCAAACTTCGTCTGCTAGCTAGGAGGCCCTCACTGGACGTCGTCATCAAGCCAGATTGACAGTGGGGCCTTCAACTCCGTGCGTACCTGCGTGGGTGGGGCGGCGTACGTGCGCATGCGCGAGATGTCCCCATCAATTCTCCTCGGCTGCGAAGATTTCGCCACTGACGAAATAAAACTCATGAACCACTTCGGGATGTCAAGATCAAGTATCTAAAGCTCTTCCGCAGTAAGCCACGTGTTGTCTGAAGCTAGGCGTGACTTCCATTTAACCAGGTACTTCTGAAACCCGTCGTCCGACGTTGAAACTATCTAATGGTTCAGGATATCTTTTATTTCCTCTATAAGTGTGTGAAGGTTAGGTATGGGAGGTAAAGGCTGGAAAGAAAGGTCAAGAAAGGTCGGGAAGAGTAGGTATGGAAGGTAGAGGCTAGGAAAATAGGTTGGGACGTAGAAGCTGAGAAAATGGGTTGGGAGGGGTAGGTATGGGAGGTCGAGGCTAGGAAAATAGGTTGGGACGTAGAGGCTGAGAAAATGGGTTGGGAGGGGTAAGTATGGGAGGTAGAGGCTAAGAAAATGGATCGGGACGGGTAGGAATGGGACGTAGAGGCTGAGAAAATGGGTCTGGAGGGGGCCATGGATCAAGGGAAAGGTTTGAAAAATCAGGATGGTTAGGAGAAAGGCTAGACAATGCATCAATGACCCCTTGAAATGCAACTAGATCCTTCGCATTGAATGTGGAACTAATTCCCATGGAGGATGGAAGATTTGCCACATACGCATTGAGACCGTTTCGTTTTATAATTTTGAATGGTCCAGCGCTATACACGTGTAATTTTCGAACGGCTCCCTGAGGGTACCGCTCTGGCCTGATGCGGATCATGACAGAGTCCCTTATATTAAATTCATTGAAACATTTATGTTGGTTTACAAAAAGTGAGTAATGTTCATTACTATAATCTTCTGCTTGATTTATTGATGCCACGAATGAATGTAATGCGCAAAAGACTGCAGGTTTTGACGGCATATGGGACAGTGACATAGGGACAAGATCAATAGGTTTCCCTTGTTTATAACCAGTAACGACTTCATAAGGACTGAGACCTGTGGACCTATAGACAGAACTATTAAACGTAAACTCAGCTTTAGGTAATACGGTGTCTCATGTTCTGGTGTGCTCTATATCCCTCCTAGAGGGAGACTCATTCAGTAGATCATCAAGAATGACATCACAAAACTCATCCACTACTGGAATGGGCTCAGTGGATAACTCTACACTAGCCTCTGGTGCACTCTCTCTAGCCACGAGGCCGCACACGTCGTACCCTTCAAAATAATGGTCTTGATGTCCCTCATGGGGTGGGGGTATGGGTGCACGCCTATGACTGATTCTTTAGCCACCTCCATTCATTGGTCTATCTTCCTGGCCACCTGCCTGAGATTAGACATCTACCCCAATGCTAGGATTTGTCCCGACGGAGGCCTTTAGTTGGGTAATGCGCGCATCAAATTGATCAAAGCGTTGGTCTATATATTGTTCATAACGCTTACCCAAATACTTGATTTGTTGGGACAACTTATTTAATGACTCTAGTAGTTGCTCCATGTTTAGTGTAGGGTGCAAGCCAAAACCATGACCCGTACATGTGGGCATACACTGGTTAACTCAACCTAAAGACTTTTTATGACAACTATATGCGTCTAAAAACTAAATGACCCTACGAGACTCTATATGAAGGAGACTACACACCATTACTAAAATTCAGCTACATATATCAGGGACTACGGTTTTCTAGCAGCTATATATGATGGATTGGATGCATGAAAGACTCAAATAAACTAAACCCTAAATATGCGGTGAATTTCCCTACAAGAAACTTAGCTCTGATACCAAATTTGATGCAGGACATGGAAAATTAAATATGATATGCAAGATTTCAGGCTTAGATCACACCAATTCAGAAACAATCACACAAATTCCACATCCCACATGCAAATCCAAACATTCAATTAAAGGGGAATCTATGCGGATACAAACCTACACAAGTTAGGGCTGTGTCAATGAAAATTATGAACCAAACAATACTCGAAGGGAAATAGAAATCAACCACACATGCACAAGAATCAGTCCCTAATCCAAGGAATTCTCTAATCTCAATTCAAGGAACCCTAGAGTAAAAAAAGGGACATAAATTAAGGATAATGCAATCTAGAGTTAGGGTTTACGAAAAACCGGTATGAGGGTAAAATAAGAAGAAAACCTGAACCGGAAGACAGTTCCCGCACGCGGACAGGAACAATGGCCTAGACGCACGTGCGTGTGATCACGGCCGCACGTGTGTGGGGCCCACCATTCAGAAAAAGGCTACCTTGGCCCTGGTCGGCTAAGGATGGACTCCAAACCCCCAAATCTCAGCCCGATCCGATGCACGGTTTGTGCGTAGTGCTCCGTCGAAGTTTCAGCTCGCCTGCGGCCCAAAATCTGAAAATCTGTTGTAATGACGAAATCTGATGCAACAAAAGAGACAAATTCGAGGTACGGATGGTGGGGGAAAATGGAAAAAAAGATAGAGAATGAGGGTGAATCGGGGTCAATGTGGCTTCGCACCATGGTAGTTAGCCCTTCGAAAAAGGAGGGCTTCGCACCCACTTAGGCTTCACAACTCATAGAGTATGAAAACGCAAAATTTTTATTAATCTTCAATAAATGAAAAAAGTTACAAGGGGTACCTATTTATAAGAAAACCCTATACCCTAAATTCGCGCCATGTGCGCAACCTATTATTTGGCGATGAAGTAAACTAAAATAAAAATCAAATAAAAAAATCTAAAGCGTTCATGATGTTCTAAATAATAACAATAAGTAAAACCTAAAATATGAAATCAATCCGACTAGTGGGCCACGATCATGAGATCCCATGATAGGTTTTTCTTGACTATCGGGCCCACTCTTTTGAACCAAACTTCGTCTTGTAGCTAGGAGGCCCTCCCTGGACATCGTCATCGAGCCAGATCGATGGTGGGGCCCTCCTACTCCGTGCATACCTGCATAGGTGGGGCGGCGTGCGTGCGCGTGTGCACGAGATGTCCCCATCAAATGGTTTGTCATGCCAAAGAAGAAATGGGCAAGAACATGTGGTACTTAGACACAGGCTACAGCAATCACATGTGTGGTGATAAGTCGCTCTTCTCCACCTTAGACGAATCTATCCGAGACAATGTGAAATTTGGGGACAACTCCAAAGTCTCTGTCATGGGCAAATGAGAAGTAATTATCCAGACTAGAGGAGGTGCCGCTCAAACCATTTCCAATGTCCTTTTTGTTCCAGATCTAAAGACCAACTTATTGAGTATCGGTCAGTTACAAGAGAAGGGTTATGAGGTTTCTATTAAGGATGGAGTGTGCCGAATTCAAGATGCTAAATAAATTGGGCTTAATTGCTCAAGTTACGATGACTGCAAATCGGATGTTTCCTCTCTATCTCGTCAATGTTAATCAAACATGTTTTACAGCAAAATTAAAAGACATGGCTTGGCTATGGCACTTTTGCTATGGTCATCTCAATTTTGCTAGTCTAAGAACACTTCAACAGAAAAACATAGTTGCTGGCCTTCCAAGTTTCTCAAGCACGTCAAATGCTTGTGCAGACTGCATTGTTAGCAAACAACATCGAGAGCCATTTCCAAAAGAAAAAACTCAGAGAGCAAGGCAGTTATTGGAAATTGTCCACTCCGACATTTGCGGACCTATCAATCCTGTATCTAATAGAGGTAAACGATATGTTATCACTTTCATTGATGATTTAAGCAGAAAAACTTGGGTTTACTTCTTACAGGATAAATCTGAAGCCTTAATAGCTTTCAAAAGCTACAAAGCTTATCAAGTTGCTAATATATTCACAAAGGCCCTCAAACCAAGCGCATTTTAGAAGCTTAGGGAGCTGCTTGGCATTTGTTCAAAGAATTCAGTTTAATTCAAAAAAATTTTGTATTTAAACTAATATTTAATCATTAGTTTAAGGGAGGGTTTGTTGAATAAGGCAGCAGTAATTAGTCTGTCATGTGGCTTATTGTTCTAGTCAATAGGAGTTTGTTATGTTTACCTATTCTTTAGGAATTAAATCTACAGATTCTGCAGTATATAAGTTAGTTCCTATTTTCTTGTTTATTAGTTGGTGTAATGCCTATTTAAAGGCTGATTGCTTAATGAATACTGTGCAGAGATTTTCTCCGTTCTTCCCATTTTGTGTTCTGTTGCCTGTTACTACAACAGATTTTATATGCAATACTAAATCTTAAGACTGTGATATAGTTCACATATAAATATAATTAAATATTGAATTTCAAACATCCATGCTCCAAGCCAATATATGATCTGATTCTGGAAACATTCTAATGATATGAGACAATGCTGCCTAAAGCTGTAGGCTACTTTTTGAGAGGAACCAAAAGTTCTCTGAAACATGAAGCAGCAAAGCTAGTGTGCGGGATGTCTATAGAAACAAAACATAAAATAAAGAGCACCTTCATCGAGGATCAGTTGTGCCAACATGTGAAACAGACAATACAGTAAACCAACTACCAACCCTACTTAGCACTCGTCTGGAGATGTCACACAGAGAAAAGTTTGATATCATGTTTAGAACTTTGCAGTTTGCATGACTTACATGCATGGGATGATTGGAGGAGAAAGTCCAAGGCTCACCCACAGGAATTCATCAGATAGAGCATAAACAGGTTTACCAAAACTCCCTGGTAGCACAGTGAAGCTTAATATGAGTTCATTTTAATGGTCGGTCCTTCGTTGGATCCATAAACTAGCCAAACAGTCATGCCAAGCATGTCTCCTAGGATGCCTTCCCAGTTGACAAGCTTACTGACTGAAGAATCAAGTAGAAAGGAAACATAAGAAAAGGAAAAGGGAAACCTTGAAGCTGGATGCAAGCCCAGTCCCAAGAAGGGGAAGAAGAAGACATTTTATTCACAAGCTGGGGATAAAGTATCGCTCTAAGGGCATGTTTGGTCCGTTGAATTAAATGGTATTGAATTGTATTAGATGGGATTAACACCATTATTGCACAATAATTGCATGTTTGGAAATACCATGGTATTCAAGCCATCCAATTCCATGTTTGGGATAAAATTCTTGCTATGGGAAAACATTGGATTAAGCAAAATCCTGTTTGGCGGACCATGGAATTATAATCAACGAACCAAATTCACAATGGATGTCGTTCACTTGTACACATATATAACCATAATGTCAGGTGTAAAACGTGTATATGGATGGACGACATAGATAAACACATGCATCAATGTGAGGCCCACATGTGTAGTGGATTTCAAAATCTACAAAAATCCCGAATGGGACCAAATGCAATTCCATCCCACTTAATCCTAACATTTCTCATCCTCCCCAAATGTTGGATGGAATTTGCACAGGACCAAATGAAATTCTATCCCACCTAATCCCATCTAATACCATGCACCAAACGCCCCCTAAACAACCCGGCTGAGTTTGCCCACAATTCCAGTTGATAAGAGATTTCAACCTTGGATATTCCACAACATATTTGATGAAATCATCAATATGTTGGGAATTTTATAGGATAGCTATGAGACCAGTCATGCTTTATGGGACAAAATGTTGGGCAGTCAAGGAACAACGCGTTCATAAGATGAGGATATCCAAAAGGAGGATGTTGAGATGAATGAGTGGCAAGAAGAGGAAGGATAGAAGCGAAAAGTGAATGCGTTCAAGGGAATTTAGGACTAGCATGCACTAATATGTAATAAGATGAGGGAAGGTCCACTTAGATGGTTTGGCAATATGCAATGAAGGCCAAGAACTGCACCGGTTAGGGGTGAGTTGGTTCAAGTTGAAGGCTCTAAAAGGGCAAGGCTAAGGCCTGAAAGGATGTGGGCCGGAGGTAGTAAGAAAGATTTGATGACCTATGGTTTAACTGAGAAATGGTCCTTCATAAAGTGGAATGGCTGAGCATGATTCATGTAGCTGATCGCGATTGGTTGGGATAAGGCTTAGATTATGATGATGACGATGATGATGATTGATGAAATTGTCACAGAATACCAAAAGAGTGCTCAGTGCACCCAAGAAATAAATACACTTGGGCCAACATAACCACAGAGAGTTAGTAGCATGAAAAACTATTGTTCGCAAACACCAAAGTTGATCAGCGCTATGAAAGAATATCCAAAGAGTCACTAAAAACCAAAGGTTGAGTTTCAGATAAGTACGGTTCCAAGCTTTCATGTATCATTGTCCATCAGACAAAAAATCTAGATAAACCTAAAAAATGAAGGCCAATAATTACTGTTTATTAAATAAAAAACTCATCCAGAGTATCTACAGAAAAATGTAAATGACACAGAAGGTTTAGAAAATTATTCAATTTGATTTTTTTAAAAATAGCACTTGCTAAACTTAGGTGAGAAATATGCCAACATTGTGATTCTTTAAACTCCATAAGAAAACAAATGCCCAGTCTGTACTGAGAAAAACCCATTTGTTTGTAAAATCACCCATAGCAGGATCTTTGAGTTGCTTTCAAAAGATGAGGATGCTCTGCAGACCGACTTGATGCATACCTTTTGTACCTATAGTACTCCTCTCGAGCTCTACGAAGTTGACGTCTAAGTGTAGCCATTGATTTTTCATCAGTATCATAGTCCATATCATTGTGTCCCAATCTGCCCCCTAATGGTTTGAAAGATGGGTCCTCTTTGAACTAGAGGAAAGAAAATTCAATGTAGAGGATCATTAATAAAGATAAAAATAATCAAAATCTTCCATTTAAATAGTTTTAAGTTATTATCTCTCAACTTCATCTACAAGAAGCAAACATACCATCTGAAGCGACATGTTGTCAATAACATCCATGTAGGGTCTCAAAGGATCACGCTTGGACATTTGATTGGACGTTGCTTGAGCAACCTAGTGATGAGTACCAATATTAAAAATGTGAGAAAGGAATAAAGATGTATGATAGAGATCATGCGATTGTTTAAATCATAAGAACCAATTACTAAACCCTACGCAAAATCAATAAGATAATAGATGCTTAAATTTATAATATGCTGTGATAAAAAATAAAAATAAATAAATAATTGAAACATATATTGCCCAAAAAATGAAGCTTATATTGATAATTTATGCCATCATAACCACGCCTGCGTTGTTTTGTCGAGAAAATAAACATGATCTCAGAAGAGAGAACAAAGGTGCATGTAGCACTTTTTTTCTTCTTTTTTTTTTTTGATGTCTACGAGTTCAAACATCTGGAAGGAATGCAACATTAGCACCTTGGGAACTTCTTGGTCAGAGACACAATCAGAAGGATTATCTTTGAGTTTCTGAATGTGCTAATCTCAATGTAAATTGTCTGAAGGATTATGACCTTCATTTTCTAGGCTGCTAGTGCTGCCTGCTATCTCAGCAGATCTTGTTCTTTCCTCCCTGTTCTTCTTTTATTTTAAATATATTTCCCGTTACCCTTGAAAAAAAAAAACACAATGGGAATCCTTTGGCTCTACACAGAAAGGATTGGGTGGGCTGCCACAGTGCCTTTCTCCCTAGGTGTCATGTATCGGGCTCCTCCAGCTGGCTGGCTAAAGTTGAAGTTCTAAAAAATAGTCCAAATTACCCATTAGGAAACTAAAAAGAAACACAGACCATACAAATTTAGTCACATGATGCTTACATCTAATACTTATCTTAAAAGGTTATGAAACCTGTAATTGTGCATGTTTGTTCATTTAGGATAGTTTGATCTATTATAACCTTGAAATGTGCTCTAGGCGTGGTATAGGTGAGTCAAAATGGAAGCGTAGGAACACCAAAATGCAAATACACAGTGTGGCACTAACATTGAATTATGAGACCCAGAACTAAGCGCATGAGAGACCATGGGGTCATTTTTCAACATGAGGGTGAAGATAAACCAGCAAAGGTTAGATCCCTCTAGGTTCGGATAGTGAGGGGCCAAAACGGGGAAAATTCCTCTGCAGAGATATGGTCAAGCCAAGGATCCCCAAGGCCTAAGGCGTTCTGTTGGGTTGCTGGGCTGGATAAAGTTTATAGGTGGATCAAGTGCATAAAAATAAATTATTATTTTTTAAAAAAAATAAATAAATACATGGGCGGACATAGAATGGTAGATCTTCTCTTTGTCCATTGTCCCTTTGTGGTGGATCATCCCTTGGTCCATTGACCCTTTGCTTATGGAGTTCAGAATAGCTTCTTGTGGATTTTTGAACTGAATTGAGTTATCCTAAGACTTTGCCAAATCTAATAGAAGCTTGGAGGTACAGGTTTGGCAATAAGAGAGTTAGCACCCTTCGGGATCTTTCTTGCTGTGGACCTTTGGTCGACTTCGAAAAAGCAAAATAATAGGACATTCAAGAACAAAGTAAGCAGTACCAAGGTGTGGTCGAAAAGTTAGATGGAGAATAACTTGTGGCTATAGTGTCTAAGGTGCGTGTTTTTTGTTTTTTTGTTTTTTTGTTTTTTTTTTTTTTAACGATGATGATATATTAAAAAAGTTGAAGCCAAAGGAAACAACCATACAAATATACAAAAATACAAAAATACAACCACACCCAACAGAACTCCTCTAAATGGAAAGGAAGAGAATATTTAAAAATCTTAGCTTCCACCCAATCCTTGATATTAAGAATTTCTCTATTGAAAACTCAAGAGAAGGGACAAACTCAAGAGAGGGTGGATGGACGTCATAGAGAACAGATCTGGAAAAAAGACCCGCTAGGTGATTTGGAATATCCTGATCCTGGAAAACTGAAGTCAGATTTTGATGGGTGCTCAAGCAGGAACCTAAGGCTAGAAGCTACTGAAGGCCTAGTTGTGATGATACAGGTGTTGTCAGCCTACTCAGGACCAATGGAAGCAAGGATTCAAACAAAGCCGACCTCTGGAATACGGCAGCTGGGGTGGCAAACTTGAGCACTATAGTTCATTCTCATGTGGTGATAGAAGGTTAATACTTATAGGTGAAGTAAACAAATGGGCGTCTTCATCATTATTGTATCCTTGGAACACTTGCCAATTGGATCTTATAGATCATGGAGATACGTAGATTCCTCGGTCTCTTCTCTCACATCCCCAGGGAAGCAAATGCCTAATCTAATGCTTTGGCAAAACAGGGAGTTGGCTGTGGGGGCTGGTTTTCCCATCTTCTAATTTATGATCTTTCTTCTTTTGTGTTTAAAATGACTCCTTTGCCGATCAAAAAAGGTAACAAGATAACTCTAGCATTCCCTATATACATGGTACAAACAAAAAATTCTAGATTATTAAAGGAAATAAACATACTACGATTGCATTTGAAAATTCTTGATGGGCATCATCAAGTTTCACAGCCGTTTTAGCAACCCTATGAGAAAGAACTTTTTGTCGATTTGTCCAATCCGCGTTTCTCCAGATGCTCTTTGGTATTTCGCTCAAACCAAAGCCAAGAAGAAATGCGCCTGTAACAAGCCCAAAAGTATTCGAGCAAGCCATGGCTAAGCCCACAACACCTCCACTCCTGCAATTCAAGAAATCATGCTTTAAGAGATTGAAAATAAAAATAGGAATCAACATTTAGGGACAAATTGAACCATGCAAACTGGGTAGCAACAATTTGCTCATCAAGGATGGGAAGGCAAATGAATAATTTTCACATGAAAAAGGAGAAATGTCACCTTATAAAACAGAGAGTCTTGAGATGAAAAAGGAGAGATGTCACCTTATAAAACAGTGTCTTGAGACAACCAGGCAGCTTTCTAAATTTCTAATATCTAGGATCATATTAAGTTCCACAAGACATGATTATTTGACTGAAGGGTATAAACTGCAGCAACGATACTTTGAACTTAAAAATTGCAAAAAATATACGGGAGTTTAATCTATTATTATGTTTTTTTTTTTTTTAATTGCATTGGATCTGTTAACCTGTAAAGTGTTTCTTTTGCAAGTATTCGCAGAGACCTTCAGCTCTGCACAGCCGATTTGTCATGGAAGATTATTTCCTCAGTATAATCAATTGGGTAGCGAGGAAATTCAAGGCCTATATTAAATTCAAGCTACCCTTCATCCATAAATATGCCACAATATGCCATGATGTCGCAAAGCAGTCATGTGAAAGGAGGTGCTGGCAGTATGCCGTAATGTTAGAAAGAATTCCTTAAGCTCATTTCCCTTGTTCTTTGGCAAACAATTTCGGAATTCTCATCCTTGTGACCTAGGCTTCTGTTCATTATTATCAATAAAAGTCTCAAAGTCCCCATCCATGCCTTGTCTGAAACATTTAACAAGGTGCCACACTACATGAAGTGTCTTTCCTATTCCTTCTGCGAGACACACAAGATCTATTTATGATTAAGAAAATTCTAATTTCAGCTGGTACAACTGCCACGATAACCTTGAAAAGAAAAGAAAAAAAAATAATGACGAGTATATCAAAGTAGAATAAAACCTCCACTGGACAATCTAAGATACCATTTGAGACAACAACAACATTTAGGTTGGAAATTTGGTTTTTGAACACATGAGAAGTAACAAGCTTTCCACCAGTTTTCTGTTTTTCACTTTCAGGCAAAAATTCTGACAAAGTAAAAGGCAACATAGGTATTCAAAAACTTATGAACTTCGTCATAGTTGCGTAAGCAGGGACACACCACAAAGAGACCAATATGACACAACATGTAAGGATATATAAAGATGACTGAAAATTTAACAATTAGGTATGCCAAATCAGGTTAATCACTAACATCTATGGGCAGTGGGGAAAAGGATCCACATCTAAAATAAATTTAAATAAAGTAACTGTGTAAGAGGTAAACCATTTTCTGTGCATGATAATGAAGAGAACCAGTCCAAACAGGCCAATAGCTCCCATGCTCAGATAGAAGACTAAGTTCTCCCGTATACTAGCCTTCAGTCGTTCTGTCATTGTGAAATCACCAGCATCTTCGTAACCCTGAATGGTGGGCACCACAAGCCTGCTTCGAGAAATACAATGTAAACAGTGAGGATACATGTTATGTGCATCAGTTCCCAACCAATATGACATTTCTTCATCCACCAAAGACAAATAACCAAGTTATACAAATAAGAAAAAATACAAGAAAATAGAATAAAAAACTTGCGTTTTGCAATGACATTATGAGTTTGAAGGTGAAATTAGGACCAACAAAAACGTGGCTATGATAAAATAGAATACATCTGTCCCTTCTCTCAGATAAATTATATTTACATTGTCATCTCAAACAGATTAATTATATTTACATCGTCATCTCAAACAATCCAACCCCCCAATTAGTTGGGATAGAGCTTATAAGATGATGATGATCTCAAATAATCCAACTACTTCTCATCAGTCTTTATTAGTTCTATGAGAGAATGACACTTCTCATCAGTCTTTATTAGTTCTATGAGAGAACTAGAGCTTTGGCATTTGGAAGCAAATTAGTGACCTCCCAAACCTCTTCCCTAGAGCAAGGGCACTAAGCTACTTTCACACTATTCCTACTCCCTAGAATTATATCTCCGCTGATTTATTACTTTTGTGAAAAAACAGAGGCATTTCTCATTGGCATATATCAGTCCCAGGTCAGCAGAATATATAACCATTTGTGCATGCTTAGAGTTTTCAAACTGTCATGAGAATCATAAGACTCCATTCAATTGTCGGCAATACATATCGTACGGGATGCTGCCATGAGGCATATGATTCAACCCAAACTGCTCATTTATTAGTACGCATGAAGTTGTAGTAAGCATGCAAGCAACAACTGTAATTATTACCCAAAAGAAGAAGAAGAAGAAGAAGAAGAAGAAGAAACCATCAATACAAAAATATGCTGCATGCAATGCCTAAAATCATTGACACACAGAAAAGCACCAATGAAGAAACACATCACCACAAAAGTTGGATTTCTGTGGAAATGAAGATGAACTAGTTTAAACAAGTCTTGATGATTTTTTGCACAGTTATTCAAGAGATTACGATCTACATTGGATATGGATGTCTAAGCTATATATAGCATACCAAGTAAGCGCAAAAGTACTCCAATAGGACCAGCTCCAAAAGAAAGAAATGCCTCCGTCTTCATGACCAATTATTGTCTGAATAAAAAGGGATCCAACTAAACTCAATAAACTACAGCCATTTAACAATAAGGTTTAAGTGCTATAAGCTTTAGAATATTTCAATTTAAAACCAGTCCATCACAACTATGGGAACAATACCTTATTAAGATCCAACACAATTTCAAAATTTATTAGACAATGAAAAAAATTAATGATCCTCATTCTGAACGTATCACAAAATAAGTAGAAAATAGAAACATAATGGGAAGGGAATCCACAACAATCAGCATCACATCTCATGAATATGTCATGGGAAACAATGGATATTATTGAAACAGTCAGTATTGAACGCCAGTATCCATCATGCTAAATCTAATCTGCAAGACTCCCATACAATGTGTCCAAATTAATACATCTTTAGCATATCATCAGGTGAAAAAACAACAGCATCGTGTGTGTGTGTCTGTCTGTCTGCACCCAAACACACAGACACACAAATACGTCCAAAAAACATGTCATGGGTGTCATTCCTATATAAGATCTTTTAATGCAGGTTTTGGTCTATACAGTTCCCTACCTTTTGATTTCTGATCTCCAAGGACAAGGATCCCCTTTGTGTGCCCTCTGGATGACTTTGATCACATTTAACGAATCACCTTCTATCATTGCCAGCCCCAAAGAGAGGTGTTCACGATCCTTAAGTCCCATCCAAAGTGCCCTAACCTCTGCCTCACTAGAATTACACGAGTGAATATGGCCTAAGATGTCCCGGATTGCCTAGCAAACTTCCATCGACATTTAGTTTAACATCCTAGTGAGAGGCAACTACCATTGAGTGCCATCTCGAACCTTATATCTTTAGTTTTCAATCACTTCTAATCAGCCCCTTATTAAGTGGTCCAGCCAAACCGTAGCAAACTCTTTATATGCCAATGCCCATGAGGAGGTGCAAGGAAGGAACCATTTGGTTATTTCCAATTCATTAGACTAGCAAGTGCAATTTAATTCAATCGTGCACCCAAATGCAACCTAAGTATATCATACAGAGCTTTCCCAAGCCACATGGGTGTACCAGGAATACCATCCATATGCCACAATTTGTGCCAAAATGGCTGACAGGTGCAATATGCAAGTCATCCACCAGGTGGGTCTAACCATTTAGATGTTCCTGCCCAAAAATAAAGCCGGTCCATTCAGCTTGTGGCCACAATGTTAGAAACATTTGGAAGGGTAAGAAAACTTCAACCAAGTTATTTTTATAAATACATTTGTTTCCCCACTTGATGAGTGGACCACATGATTTTTGGGCAAGGGCATCTACATAATAGTACCCCTCCGGTGCATCTTGCACAAATGTGCCATGTTGGCACATGCATGGAATGTACATAAGCTGCTTGGTACATGTGTGTGTGCTTAGCAAAGCAGATGTTACACAAACCACTAGCTCACCTATGCAACCATTGTAGATATTATAATGGGATGTACAAAAGGTAAAAGGATGAGTGCTCAAGTATTTAACAACACAGATGCAAACATGGAACCCAATCCAAGTGTCCTTCTCCAACACCCCCCCCCCCCCCCCCCCCCCCCCCCCAAGTAGAAATGTAGTTAAAAATCTCATTTATGCAGATAATTTTACCTTTCAATTCATATTCATATTTGTTGTTTATGTATGTAAAGGGCAATAAAAATGTATGGAAAAATAGAAATGATATGTGATATTGGTCTAAATACAAGCAGATGCTTGTTTCTAGCATTTCCCTTTATTTTCAACATAAATATTACTCTGCTAAAGGATCCTGATAGAGCAACCCAAGTGGCCTCAAAATCTCACTAGTCTCAGGAACATCAAAATTAAATTGGCAATGTTATGTTATCAAGGAAAATGATACATACATCCAATGTTCTTAATAAACATATCTTTCTACATTTGGCATCAGAAACAATAGTGCAAAAATACAATGTTCTAGAGCAAGTTATTTGGTAAAAGCACCGGCCGTATGACCGTTAGAGCATTGTATCAACTGCATATTGGCCTGTTATGGTCATTACAGTTGTTGCAGGCCTGTCACAGGCAATTCTTTTTTCAAGTCAGGCATTACAGCTTATATCACATAACAGGTACCAGTCCACCTTTACCATTACGTGACGGCTGTTAAAAACCTTTTTTTTTTAAATTAAAAAAAAAGGTAACAGTATCAAGAATGGAACTCTCAATCACTCACACACACTCCACCGCAAAGATGTGAGTCAAGTATCCCATTATTCCTTTGGTTACCCTACACACAAGCCAGCCCGCATACACACACCGGTGTACAAACGCAATGCGTGTGTGATATCAGAGCTGTCCATCAAGTGGGCCCCACTATATAGATGGCTTGGCCTGAGAATCAGGCCAGTCATTGCATCTTGTTTGTTTTCAACATAAATCTCGCCAACCAATTAGGTCAATAATATATATATATATATGGGTCCTTACTCTTACCTGGGTGGTAGACTCCTTGGAGTTTCAACACCGGGTCAAGGGTTCGAGTACCTATGGTGGTGAAAACCCACGGTGTGTGTGCGTGTGGTGTGAGTGTGTGGGGGTGTGTGTGCGTGTGTTAAAAAAATAATAATTATTATATATATATATTGAAAGGTTAGGTCAATAATATTATGATAAGAATCGAAAACAACAAACCAAAAACTTTAGGACTAATGAACACATCAAGTTAGGCCATTAATGGTGCAACCCCATTATCGAATCAATGAGATTTTCACACCGAATCACAAAGATGTAGACAAGAATTACACTCACAAGAATATTTGAGCAGAGAGGGAGAAATAACTTTATTAATATCATACTTCTTACAATACTTGAGGAAAAAAAAAAAACTCACAGTTAGAAAATTTTGGAATGACTACTTCCTACAGCACCACCTCTTTTTATAGACCCAAGGTGAATCTTTAATGAGAATCCCCTAACTAAGAAGTTGATTTCAAATCAATCATATTCGACTTCAAATAAATCTATCTACCTAAGGTGGTAAAAGCCTAACAATAGTAAAAGCAAATATTAAATAATAATAATAATAATAATAATCATAATTGCATCTCTAAATCAGCCCCACAATTTCAATCACATCCCCCTCATATCTTCAATCACATATTTAAATCAGCTCCCATATCTTCTGAAAATAGTAAACTGCAATCATTGATTTAGGCCCCCAAATCTATAAATAAACAGTCCAAAAATTAGCACATGTTTGTTGAGCATTGCAGTGGGTCTAGTTGAGCTGTGGGCCTGCATCACTTAAAACACTGGAGATCAGAACACACCACTACACTCAACAGCCCATGTCTGCCGCAGCCCACTCTATGGTCTACTTCCAGGTAGCCCTTTCCACCTTGTGGTGGTTCTCACTCCGGGTGGCCCCTCGGGGACTCAAACACGGGACGTGGTGTTGCCTCTAATACCAAATGTCAAAAACTTACCCAATACGTCAAAAGCCCCAAGATGGATGGAACGCATCAAGCTAAGCCCTTATACCACTGAAGCATTGTAACAGATTATCAATGGCAATGACATAGTGCCCAATTGTTTTCTGTAATCACACACTAATTTCCTACTTTTGGTGTTACGATATCAAACCAATTGTATTATTCTACCGCGAACAGTAGAAAGAAATGGTCGGCATGTAAAAAACAGGAGATGATACAGTGGATCCCTACTAAGAGAGCGACAGCGAGCTGGCGTTCTCAAAGCACTTTACACAAAAGAATACAGAAACAAATTTCCCTACTGATCAGCTGTCGCTCTATCATCAGTGCCCTACCACCATAGCATTTCTCCAAAAAACAAAGGGCGTATATCTCAATTCCCTATTCTAAGTGGCCAACAAAATCGACGACCATTAATTTCAACCTTCAGCGTTCCTACTTCCTACCGAAAACAGAATTCGCTAATTGCAAAGCGATCAGTAGCGAGAAGGTCATGAAAATTTACATTGCAATCGGACTTCTCATGAACCTGGAACCATTATTATTTGCTGGATTCGGATCGTTAGCATTTCATTAACATGATGTGAGAGAGAGACATAGAGACAAAAAATGGAAGCAGAAGAGAATGGGTGGAGGAAGATCGTACGGTCCAGATGTCGGCAGGGACAAGGATGATGATGGAGAGGGAGCTGAACCAGGTGTATCCGACGGTGAAGATGACGTAGCGAGGAACGTCGGGGCCCGCAAAATAACGGAGCGTCATGGCCACCATACCCATCGTCAGAGGCAGCGATATCAGGAAGAATACCCACATCTCTCTCTATCGGGAGGAGAGTCTGTAGGTTTCACAAGTTCTGAGCAAGAGAAACGCTCATAGCAGTCCGGGAGAGCTATTGGATACTCTGGTAGAGTATGACTCTTGATACGTGGGACCTTGTTTGTTGAAATTGGACCATTAGTTATTGTTCATTTCGTTAAATTAAATCCACCAATTCTGTAATAAGTAACTTTTAAGCGCCTGTTTATCATCCATCACACCGTGCCTGAGTTTCAAAGTTTTCTCCTCTTGCACTCGCACGCTCGACTCAAACGTGGAGAAGAGGTTGCGTGCCACTGAAATCTTTCGGTTGGACTATGTAAGTTTTGCATCGTTTCCAAAATGGTGGTGACTCTTCAATCGTACACATGACATAGCTTCACGGTAATCCAGACCGTCCAAATCTCTGACCCAAGTGTTTATGAGGCATAAACTAAAAATTGCACCGATGAGGTAACAATGGCTAATCTGTTTTTTCCGCTTGGAATTTGGACCACTCGCTGTTTTACTTTTAATTGGATTTCTGGATTGCTTGATCACTGATTTTGGCAATATGATCTATCTATCCTCAATGGGATAGATATATTAGATGATCCGGATATCTGTACGTTAGTGCCGCACGTGAGGAGGACAAGTTACGGTTATTTTTCAGAATTGTGTTTAACTAGCTCAGGAATCTAGACCATCATGATTCATGTGTGAAGATTTTCAACCATTGATCAATTCGCCGTTCACTTACTTTGCCCAGCGTGGCCCACCTGATGATAGAACTGAATTTTCTGGGAGCGGATTAAGTGAGCCCCGTCTCCGCCGAGATTGGTGGGACCCCCGATTGTGGGGCTGACTGTGATGTATGTGCCTTAGATCCGCACCTTCCAATCATTTTGAAAGATCATTTTAGGGCATGATCCAAAAAATGACGCAGATTCATATGTTATGTGGACCATACCATGGGAAACAGTAGCGGTCAAATCCCCACCCTTAAAAAATTCAAGGCGGCCACCGAATCTTTATTTGTCATCCAACCTGTTGATAAGGTGACAAAGACATATATGAAGAGAAAACGCAAATATTGACTTTACCTAGAACTTTTGTAATACGTTGATGTAGTTTTTCGACGGACTTTTTGTATAAACTTTTTTTGGACTACGCAAATGATAAGAAGGATAGAGGAGGCCCTAACTAATATAAGGGGACTTTCTGATGCCTAAGTCAGGTTCGTGGTCTTGTAGAATAGGATAGGATCTCCAGAAAAGAGACTAGTCGAATATTAGGGTTTTTGTGAACGTACCTCCAGTGGTGGGAGATGTTGATATATTTATAGGAGAGAAAAGATCGCTTAGTATGGGGATTCTTTCCTGATATCTTGGAGATCTGATATGATCCAGGATCTTCCCAAGATTGTACGTTCTCAAGATTGTTGAGATTTGATCTTATCCCTCGAAGATCTCGACTTAAGAGGATTCTTTGAATCTGTACCTCGGTTTTAAGTCGGATCCAAAGGCGGGTGTTGAGTTGGAAACGACCAATTTTGACCTGATCGACAAATCTACATTCACCATTTTCGATCGTCAGTCGAGCCGAAAGGTTCGTGTTCCCTTTATCCGAGTGTTGAGACATTTTGGCCTTGTCATGGGTATTATCCATTTATGATCGTGTTATGACCAACTTATGGCTGGTCTGTGACCGATATATGATCGATCCATAATCGACATGTGGCTGATTTATAAGCAATCCATAACCGTCTTTTAGCTAACTTATAAATTAAATTGATATTTCAACCACTTGTGTGAGCTTGTTAAATCTTTCAGTGTCCTTACAATTGTAGTGACCTCCTTGGAGATTGTTTTGTTTCTAGACATAGAAGCCCTATCAAGCTCAGGTTTCCATGAGCCCATGCTGGTTTAATAGAATTGGTCTATTACATAAGCCAACTTGTGGACTTGTAGATTTTCCCCCAACAAGGTCCGTGGAAAGTTTTTAATAATTGATTACTACAGTTTCATGTATTATGGTCCACTTGAGATTTGGATCTACTTCGTTTCTCAATCATGCCCTAAAATGAGCTTTCAATACCGATGAACGGCCTAGACTCAGTCACATACATCACAGCCACCTTGGCCGATTCGGGTCACACCTAATCCGCTATCGAATTTTCTAGATACATCAACGTTTCTAGGAGTCGTCCGACGATCGGCTTTCAGAAGTGAATGTTTTAAAAAAAGGGAATGCTCAATGCCCCGCCCCTTCTTCAAGCACATGCACCACAGGTGCTTGGAAAGTTTGAGAAGGATCGGAGGCGTTCACCACCTCCTCTCAGTGCATTTAAGAGTTTTAAGAACAGACCAGCTCATCATAAAGTGAGCCATATGGATAGATGAATGGTTATATTTTATCCATTCGACCATTCACTTATTCGTGAACATGTAACAAACCAAATTATTCATTTTTATGGATTATTAATCATAGTTTCACCTATGATCGTCCTGGATTCATTACACATGTGCCACATTTACACATACATTGCATTGTCGTTTGGCGCTTGCAAATGGGGTGTCCAGCCATCTAGGAGATGTACGGAAGCCCAGAGGCGCTCAGTAAACGCTAGCGGAGATGGAAGAGGAGATTAGTGGCACACGTGCCAATTCTGCATATAGATGCAAGATCCAAACCATTCATCAGGTGGATCACATCATTAAAATGGGTTGGAAATTGAGAAAGACCACTGATAAGGTAAAACCAGGTACGTGTGAGTTGAGTCCATGGACAATGTAACTGAACCAAGGTTTGCTTCCGCCAACAAACTTGATTCTAGTGTAAGGAATACATGGAATGTCGCTGCGGTCCATCAGTTGCCAGTAGAAGTTACTTGTGCGTGCTGCATTGGGCTGTAAATAGAGGTGTACACAAGACGATCTTTGCCCGGCTCAGCTTGAACTTAGCTCGGCTCAATCATCGAGTCTGGATTGGCAGCTTGGTTTGGCTTGGTCAATAACTCGGTTCAATTGAGACCGAGTTCGAGCCAAGTTTTCGAGTGGGGTTTGACTGTCTGATTGGGCCATAGCCACCAGGCTAGTAGTTGGATGGGGTTTGCTAATCGACGGATGTTGTAGAATAGAGAGATGAAGAGATGAGTAGGGTAGAGTACCTTTCAGTTGTCGACCATCCAAGCGAACGCTGGAGAATAGAGAGAGAGAGAGAGAGAGAGAGAGAGAGAGAGAGAGAGAGAGAGAGAGAGAGAGAATAGGAGAGTAGTCGTCAGTCGTCGTTTGGGCACTTGAGAATGGTGAGAAAGAGAGGAGAGGAGACTGGTCACTGGTCGCCGTTTAGGCCCGCGCACGCACGAGAGAGAGAGAGAGAGAGAGAGAGAGAGAGTGTGTGTGTGTGTGTAGGTCAAGTGTTGTCGTTAGACGGTTGGAGTGGGTTAGGGTTTTTAGGGTCGAGCACGGATAATGGTTGAGATTCGAGCTCAAGGCTGAGTTGAGTTGAGTAAAGCTCAGTCCAGCTCGGATTCAACTTGAAAATTTTCAAGCTTAATAAAACTAGCTCGACTTGACTCGAATACAATTTCGATCCGAGTCGAGTTGAGCTTTTCTAAGTCATTTGAGCAAACTAATTGAGCTAGCTCGATTCATGTACAACTCTATCTGTAAACATTGGTGCCCTATTTCTATCTGTCCATTTTGGTACACACGTGTCCCACCTGATGAGCAAAACCCAAATTTTGGACCAGGACATATTCGTGGATGATCTTTCCATTAAAAGGTATAGATTATATACACGTGTGTTCTTATGGCATGCACGGGCAACTAACCACGGCAAGTGAGGGAATGGATTGGCTACCCCACCAACTAGCTCCGTGGCTGGTGATGGGTGCTCTGTGGGCCCCACCATGACGTATGTGCTTCATCCATTCCGTTCATCCATTTTTAAAGATCATTTTAGGGCTTGGTACTAAAAAATATACGAATATAAATATCAGGTGGACCACACCACAGGAAAATAATAGTGATTGGATATCCACTATTAAAATACTCCTAAAGCCCATTGTACTGTTTATTTGACATCCAATTTGTTGATTAGATCGTACAGACCCCGACGAAGGGAAAAAACAAAGATCAGCTTGATCTAAAACTTTTATGGCCCCCAAAAAGTTTTTAATGGTCAAAGTTCATTCAACACTATTTTCTGTGATGTGGTACACTTGAGTTCAGAATATAGCTCAGTTTTGGTCTCATGCTAAAATCATCTAGAAAAATAGATGGACGACATGGATGAAACACTCGCATCATGGTGGGGCCCACATAACACCGACCACCAGCCATTGGCTGGTGGCAGGGGGAGTAACCGATCAGTTTCCGGCAAGTGATGGTTGGACGCTTGTTGTCCCAATCACGTGCATATCACTGCAAATACTAATTCCCAATGCACAAATCATTCAAGCGCCAAAAAGAAACACACCATACATAAAAGCTTGGCATGTGTACTAGGGATCCGAGACGTTCATATGTTGTTATCCACTATCACATAGAAAATGATAACCGAAGATCGATATTCAAGGTGCTATTTGTTGGTCGCATGACGAGCGTGCCAACCCGGTTTTTAATATAGGACACGTGCGTACATCACAAATTCCTCACACATGTGCCATGCTGGCATGTGTGACGCGTTTTATTCTTGGCACTTGAAAGATGGGGTATGTAAAATTAGCCTTCCTTATCAAAATGTATGTTTTGGACGTTCTATCATCAAGACATGGTAATGGTCCGAGCCATCTTTTCATCATAAATTTCTCTACGTGGGCCGTATAGTGTAGCATCCAAGATATGGACGGATCTGATCATTGGAACATCTCACCATATAGAGGTGTGTTTATTTTGCTATCTCACTCAATGGCATATCGAGGGACGGTTCTGCCTGCCACTCATGCAGCTGATCTGTTTGGCTGGGCAGATTGGATGGTACTAAAGTGGATTGCATGCATTTCAAGGTAATGATAGCTATGTCGGTGGATTGGTGCAAGATACATGGGATTGTATTCAGGGATTGCTATATCCGGTCTGTTTGGCACTCCCTACCAATCCCGGGACTAAACCTTCCAATCCATTTCAATCCCTTGAACCGAGCAGGTCTTAGACAACTTTGAAGGGATAAGGGTGGGATTGAATGAGATTTAAAGGTAATGATGGTGATGTTAGTGGATTGTCTTAAGAACCATGTGATTGCTATATCCCTGGATCAGGATCCCATGCCTGTTTGGCCGCCTAGCCAATCCCGGGATCTATCTTCCAATCCACTCTAATCCTTTCCAATCCCATCCAATTTGCCAGGCCAAACAGGCCCTAAAGAGCTGTGGTGTGGATCCTCACATGACTTTTTGGGTTTGATGACTTAGGGCTTGTTTTGTTAAGAATTTTTGCACTTAACATGAAATTGGAAAAATGTTTCATGTTTAGTGGCGTTTGTTGATGCGTCGTTAACGTGGAATAAGGAAAGCGCTAATAGGTTTTTCACTGAATTCTTTCTGTGATAGGAGTCTGGCTTAATGGTAAACGTAGATTGCGCTTAGTAAATTTTTCATGAAACAAAAATTTTTGCTTCCAAAATTACACGTTTTCAAGTTACTACAACAATTTTTTCTCTTAAAATTGTTTATGCAATACAAAATTAACTTTTAACCCGTGAAACTTCATTATGCCCCCACCATGATGTATGTGTTTCATCTATTTAATTTCATTCATTTTTAAAGATCATTTTAGGGCTATACCAAAAATGAGAGGAATATAAATCTTAGGTGGACCATATCACAGGAAAACAATAGTGATTGGATATCCACCATTAAAATTCTCCTAAGGCCCAATGTACTGTTTATTTGACATCCAATCTGTTGATTACGTCATATAGACCTAGATGAATGGAAAAAACAAATATCAACTTGATCCAAAACTTTTATAGCCCCCAAAAAGTTTTTAATGGTTGACATTCATTTAACACTGTTTTCTCGTAATGTGGTCCACTTGAAATTGGGATATACTTCATTTTTTATCTCATACCATAAAATGACCTAGAAAAATAAATGGACGGCATGGATGAAACACATACATCATGGTGGGGCCCACATAGCACCGACCATCGGCCATTAGCTGGTAGCAGGGAGTAGCCAATCTGTTTTCGCAGATGTGGATTGGATATTGCCAAGGTTAGTAGCCAAATCCTACTGAAGTGATGTCACCAAGCTCCGTGAACCCCACCATGATGTGTATATTGTATCAATACTGTCCAACCATTTTTAGAGATCATTTTGTAGCATTACAAAGAGAATGAGATAGATCTAAAGTTCAAGTAGACCCCACCATAGAAAATAGTGGAGATAGTGACATCCATCGTTCAAAACTTCTTAAGGGCCACGGTAGTTTCGGATGAAACTGATATTTTTGTTTTCACTTCATATATCTCTCTCTTAACTTATGAATAGGATGGATCTCAAAAATACATCATTGTGGGCCTTATAAATGTTTCAATGTTGAGTGTGATGGCCCCCATGGTTTTCTATGGTGGGTCCACTTGAAATTTAGATCTATCTCATTCTCTTTGCAATGCCATAAAACGATCTCTACAAATGGTTGGACGATATGAATACAACACATGAATCATGGTGGGGTCCATAAAGCTTAGTGATGTTACTTCAGTAGTGATTTGGCTACTGACCTTCTTTGTATCCAATCTTCACCAGATTGGACAGTGACAGGTTGAGTAGCGAGAGTCGCTTACACTAGTTACATCACCAAGTTATGTAGGCCCATCATTATGTATTTTTTGTATCCACCTTGTCTATTCATTCGGAAATATAATTTTATGTAAAGATTCAAAGAATGAGTCAAATCCAAAGCTCCAGTGGACCTTACCACAAAAAACAATGAGGAGAGCGATGCCCACCATTAAAAACTTAATTAAGCCACAAAAGTTTTTGATAAGCTGATATTTGTTTTTTCCCTTCTTTCATATATGTGTTAACTTGTGAACAGGTTGGCTTTCAAATAAAAATCACGATGAGCCTTACGAAGGTTTCAGCGGTAGGCATCAATCTCACCACTGTTTTTTGTGGTGGGCTCAACTACATATTTAGATCTACCTCATTATTTAACTCATGTTATAAAATTAAAATTTCAAATAGATGAATGGTGTAGATAAAACACATACATCATAGTGGGCCCATGGAACTCGATGACATCATTCGTTAGCGAATCTCGCTATTCAACTTGTCAGTCGCTAATCCGCGTCCAAGTAGGATGCGGATTGGTTGGTGTACCTCACACCAACTATATAGCTGCTATATTGATGTCAGCAAGTTCTGTGAGTCCTATCAGGAGATGTGTTATATACAAACCACTCATTCATTTGGCGAGCTCGTATTAAAGTTTGAGATGAAAAATAAGCTGCAAAAAGTAGTGGGGGATTGAACGTCTCCCATTGAAATCCTTTGTGGGGTCACAGAAGTTTTGGATCAATATAATTCTTTTTTTACTCTCCGTATAGGTATTTGTGATCTTATGATCATATTGGATGAAAAATAAACTTAAATAGGCCACATAAGTTTTAGATCAATATGTTTTCACTTCATCTAATTGGAAATGATTTTATAGACAGTTTGGATAACATATAAATATAAAGTGGGCCTTATTTGAAGGTTTTGTTGCCATTGATGCTCAATCCTATTACAACACATGGTGAGAATCTCCCTGCTAAGAGTATTTGAAGGCCTTATGATGATATGTTAGTTTTTGATTAAGTATTTCAGTTTTTTTGAATTAAATATAATTATTTTATTTTCATTTAATAAAAATAATTTCTTTATAATGTAAACAGGGGCAAATATGCCAAATTAACATATTTCAGACATTTAATATGTTTGTTCACAAATAGTTTATTCCAATTACGGTATTTAATTTTTAGACTTTAACCATAATTATCAAACAATATATATATTTTTTAACTTTAGATTTAAGATTCAAGCTTTGAATTTTAGATTCAAGATTCAGAATTTAGATTCGGTTTTTAGACTTCAGATTTAACAAACGGATTGGGCCACGTCCAACAGGACTGCCAGCTCGGCCGTACTTATTCGAATAACGGATTGGCTGCTCACCTTGCCACTAGCCAATGGCTAGTGCTTGGTGCTTTGTGTGCCCCACCATGATGTATGTGTTTTATCCATGCCGTCCAACCATTATTCCAGATCATTTTATAATATGAGCCCAAAAATGAGGTTGATCCAAATCTCAAGTGGACCGCACAGTGTTGATTGAATGCCCACCATTAAAAACTTCTTGGGACCACAAAACTTTTGGATCAAGATGATATATTTTTTTTCCCTTCATCCAAGTCTCTATGACTTAATCAACAGGTTAGATGTCAAATAAGAGGTTTTTAATGGTGGACATTCAATCACTATTGTTTTACCATGGTGTGTTCCACCTGCGATTTAGATCTACCTCTTTTTTGGGATCAACCTTAAAATTATACTTAAAAATGGATGGACGGCGTGGATAAAATACATACATAATGGTGGGGTCCACATAGCACCGACCACTAGCCACCTGGCAGGTGGTACTTGGATGCTGACCGGGCTACTTAGCCATCCGACATGGGCTCGGTGTTTTCTCAGGGCTGTCCTTGGATGAGCTGGGGACAAGACCTGCCATATCATTTTATTGATGTTTCTAGCCCATTAATCCAAACCATCCGTGTTGATTAATATCAGTTGATGGATCTGGATCCTACTGTGCATTGGGTCCTGCATCATGGGTCTATCCAAGCACGTGGTATGCGAACCTCCCTTTAGTTTGTGGCGTGGTTTCACAAATGGAGTGGAGATCTGAGGCTGTTTGTTCTAATACGTGAGCAAGTAGTCTTGGTTCGTCCATGATAAGTAAGATTTACGACTCGACAAGCCATGATCATGGAGAGACGAGTAGGGTTGTCGATGGGCTGGTTTTGAGTAGGGCCACCCGGTCTGACAAAGGCCAGAGCCCAAGCCTAGAAATGGGCTATTCATCAGGCCCAAGCCAGCAAAAAAGTAGGTTGGCCCTGCCCAGACCGAAACTGATAACATCCGTATTTGCCACATGACTGTTTCTAATCCATCCGTCTATCAGGTGGGCCACACACACTCACACACAACAAAATAGACAGAGGAATGAAATCAACGTTCCATATTCAAGATGCATGATTTGCCTAACCAAGGATGGGAATGACATTTTATAGGATGAGCCCATGAGCGGCCCAGAGCACCAAAACCACACTGATCAAAGAAACCAAAGCCGCTCTATTAATGTACTTTGCATTTGAATCTTGAGTCCTTGATCGTGCATTCAAAGCGATTTTAATATCCCAACCCTCTTCATTTAGGCCCACTGAATGGACTTCTGCATTCACACCAGACTTAGTTGAGAGTGGGAATTAAATTTATTTATTTTTTCCTTCATTGAAGAACTGAGAGCATAATCAACCATCCGTAGTTGACCAATCTGCCCCGCCTTGGCCGAGCAAATTATGAAATTTTCAATAGACCCAGCCCATCAGTTCAGAATCCAGACCCAAGTAAAGCCAGGCCCAGACCATCCGCAACCTTGACCAATAATCATCTAACCATTGGTTAGTAGATTATTAAAATATGATTTGGTATACTTTCAACAATTTTGGCACCTTTGCATTATCATTAAGATGCGTTTGGATGCACAAATGAGTTGAATTATGAAATGGTTGCAATTTGAAAAATTTTTTTTATTACAATTTGACTATTTCCACTTTATCATACCGACCATCGCCATTGAATTTGAAAGGCCTACCCATTGATTTGAGAGATGATCTGTCCTTTTTCTTTACTCTTCCTTTCCTTTTCAGGCATGTAAGCCAAGTTCTAGCCATGATTCACACTCTTGGGAATCCACACCAGACACGTATTCGATTATTGGGGCCGGAACTCTAAAAAGCAGATTGCCTAGTGAACTATATCGACATCTTACCTAAATTGGTAGAATTTGATTGTGCCATGTGCTATTATCGCTGGTTAAATACAAATTCCATTCTACAACTTTAATACATGTAAAGACCTTATCTTTCATGGTAGCATGTTATACCCAATCAAATCTTGCCATATTGGTGGTTAGGGATATTTCACCTCACTAGGCAATTCTATTTCCAAACTTGGAGCTTCAACCCACACCACAAGTGTCTTACTTCAACCCTAACTTTCATAGGTTTGATGCTTTTTGTGTCATGAGCCATTAACATCTTGTGGCTCCATGTTTCTTTTAACTTACATAGGCATGATAATGCTTTGGAAGATTCCATACAGGAGTGTGAAAGCTTGGACCTTTTTCTTCTTTTATTTTTCATTTCTTTAAAAAAGTATTAAAATAATATTATTTTAAAATTTTTAATACAAAAATTATTTAACTACTAAAATTTTCCTTAAAATATATGAACCTCGCCAAAGTGTTAGCCAAAATGCACTTCTAGTACCTGGTTCGTGCTTCCTTAGATGGAACTAAAACCATTATTGTATAATAATTATATGTTTGGAAGCATCTGTTATTTTGACCATCCAATCTTATATTTGGAATCTAATTCTTCCTTTAGAAAAAATTACTAAGCAAATCACATGTGAAAACATGGATGAAACACATATATTAATGTAAGCCCACAAATATAATGGATTTTGAAGTTCACCAGAATTCTTGTCCTAGCTCTTGTTAGGATTGGAAGTTTAATTAAGGGTGTTTGATTTTTCAGTTACAATCATAAAAGGTTGTAAATTGTTTATAATTATTTTCTTTGTAATTTGATAGTCACATCATATGCATTTGGTTATGATAATAATGATTTTGTTACATTATTTATTTTACCTTGAAATCATCTTTAAAATAATGATTTTATAAGGTACAAAATGCAATGAATATATTTTACTTTACCTTTTTCTTTCATAAGTATATTTAATTCTTTATCTACAAGTCATAATTCATTTTTAAGCAAATACTTAGAAATGATAATAATGACTCGTTTAACTTCCATTTTACTAAAAAAAATGGAAAATCAAATACTCCCTAAATGAATTAATCCAGTCATTAATTTCCATTGATTTCCAAACATAGGATGTATTTTATATTCCACCAAATGTAATTCAAGTCCACGTACATAATTCTACATGGTAAACAAGCCCTAAATTTTGTATATTATGATGACTTTAGCCCTTGTTAGACTTTGACAAATAACACTCTGATATATGCTAAGTGTATTGGGCTAAATCATTACAAGCGTATGCTTAGGAAGATCACTTGTCATATATATATATATATATATATATATATATATATATATAAAGAAGCTATTCTGCAAATCTGGTGAACTAATCAGCTGACATTTGACCCAACTGACATGGTTGGCCAACATGATAAGGTGATGAGCGAAGCATCTGTATTTGTGAGCCATGATATCTAAGCATTGTTTCCATTTCGAAGGAGATCTTAGATCTTTCATAAGTGTCTCTTTCTGTCATTTTAGAGGTAGAGACGGCTCATGATAGGACGTGAGTGCAAAAATCACGCCGATCCAAGACTCAAGTGAGGCAAATCAGAGATAAAAGTGAGGACAGAAAGCCCAACCTTGAAACCATCATGTCCGACTGTGTAGTTTCTATGCAATCCAATTCCATAGGTAATCATCTAACCGTTAAAACTGCGTTTGGATACACAAATAAAATAAAATCGTGAAATGGCATTCACCATGAGCCAGCAACCGAAAGTTGAGACCATTGAAAAAAGACAAAAAGTTATTTGGTCATTTGCACTTTATCGATTGAATTTGATATTGCATCCAAACGCACTGCAACTCTTGTGAATTCAAGAGATATCTGTCTTTTCTTTTATTTTCTTTTCATTTCCTATCCACGCATGTAAGCCAAGACCACAGCCATCAACCGTTAGGACACGTGTTCGATCGCTGAGAGGCTGGAGCTTCACTAGACATGACAAGTGTCTAAATTCAACTCTCACATTTCTTTCATTGGTTGGATGCTTTTTAGTGTCATTAGCCATTAACTTTAGTTTCATGTGCTCTCACTCTCTTTTGACTTCCATACAGGCGTAATAATGACTTAGAAGATTCTCAACGAGGGTATAAAAGCTTCCCAGCTGAATGCTTTTTTTTTTTTTGGCCCGTTCTTCTAAAGCTTTTGTAGAATAAGCTTTATTTTACTACATGGTGTGTGGGGCCACCATGATATATGAGTGACATCTAAACTGAACTTGGATTCAGTAGTGACGCCTCCTGTACCTACTTCAGGTTGGTGCTAGTTGGTGAGATATGCTATGTGAGCTCCGTGTGTTTTATCTGCAATGTCCATTCTTTTTATAATTTTATTTTATTTTAAATTATGAGATAAAAAATGAAGCATGCAAATCTTAAGTGGACCATGCTAATAGTGATTGAATGCGACCGTTTAAAAAAATTTAGGGCCACAAAAGTTTAAGATTAAGTTGATATTTGTGTTCTCATTTACGTTTATGTGACCTAATCAAGAGATAAATGACAAATATACATTATATTAATCTTTTGGAAGTATTTAATGATGGGTGTTTAATTATTACTATTTCTTATGGTGTGGTCCAGTTGAGATTTGTATTTACCTGATTTGTAGCTCATGCCTTAAAATGATTTAACAAGATAGATGAACAGCATGAATAAAACACATACATCGTTGTCAAAACTTTTCTAAAATAGGCTATTACCTTCTGCTGGAAGGGTCACTGCTAAATCCAAGTCCATCTAAACCATTTACCATGTGAGCCCCCATGTATTTTTTTCCAAGCCCAAAAATCAGGCTGTTTTAAAACTCGACTGGCCACGTCACTATAAAATCATGCCTTTACAATCACGTGGTGTGTCCCACTTGTATTATGGAATTGCATGATTTTTCGGTATTCATCGGTCCTTGTATTGGATGCAAGGTTTTAATGGGCGGCATAAAAAAGAAGAAGTTGGTCCACCTCTCAGCCTGGAAGGTTTTAATGGTGACCCCATCCCAACAGTTCCGGCGGTGTTTCGCATGACTGTGATTTTTGGTACAATGAATAAAATATGAAGGGGACACCTCATGGAAGGCATGGATGTGGCATTTACAAGAAGGTGGGCTCCACACGTGTAGTTATAAATAACTTTATCTTTACACGTACAGTACCATCTGGTCAATTTTGCCCTTCAATTATAGGAGCGAATTAGGTGGGCACCGCAGCCTCCCAACACAGTATAGCCCTAACCATGGGGCCCACCTTGATGTATGTACTGTATATCCATATAGTTCATCTATTTTGCCAGCTCGTTTTAGGGCATGAGCCTAAAAACGAAGCAGATCCAAATCTCAAGTGGACCATATCACATTGTGATTAGATGCTCACCGTTAAAAACTTCCTCACGCCCGACATACTCATCCATTCGGTCCTTAGGTTTCTGAAATTGTGCAAGAAGTACTTTGATTCATTACTACTTGACTCAGACCTGTTATGAAAAGTCGAGGTATTTGGAATTATTTGCTGACACCGACAAAAGAAGGGAAAAGCCTGCTCTAATTGATTTCAATATTGGACCTGGGATATAGGGTAGTATTTCTTTAGAAAGATCTTCTATCCTATGGTAGCCTGCTCTAAATCCATGCTTAAAGGTAATGTTTATTTGCCATCCAAAACTATTGGTAAGGTCACATGGACTTAGATATAAGAAAAAAAACAAATATCTGCTTGATCCAAATTTTTATGGCACAGGAGAAATTTTAAATTGTTAATCAATGTTTGTTGTGGTGTGGTCCACCTGAGACTTGGATCGGCTTCATCTTTGACCTCATGCCTTAAAATCAGCCGTTCAAACAGATGAGCATGCATTTGTCTCAAATTAAATTGTCCAAAAAAAAGGCCCAGTGTAGATGGGCCATAGGGCCAAAAATCAGATTGAGTAGACCATCCTGACCCCTGGTTAAATGGTCATTGGTTTCAACTCCCAGTCAAGGGTTCGAGTACCCGTAGGTGGTGAAATTCCACCAGCGTAAGTGTGTGGGGTGTGTGTGCGTGGGTTAAAAATAAAATAAAATAATATATATATATATATATATATATTAAATGGACATTGGTTTCTTGAATATACACAATTTTCTGACAGTTATTATTAATTACTTAGCGTGTATTTGGGTTACAATCCATAGGCCCATGACTTGCAACATTTAATTTGAGAGAGATGGTTGAAAAAACTATTATTGTGGTTGTCACTAGTTGGCAGGCATAGGTACAAGATCAGTTATGGGTTATTCATCACATTGGACCACCCATGGTTTTATGCCTCGGATGTGATTGATTAAACTTATCCGGGCACAAATTCAGTCAGACCTGATTCAGTTTGATGCCATGAGTTAACCCCCCCCCTCCCCCCCCCCAACCTCCCTTTTTTTTATTTTATTTTTTATTTTTTTACTGTTAGCTTGTTAGTACAACCCACTTGCAGTTGACACTTCACTGTTAGCCATGAGTTACCCCTGCCTCAGCCAGTTGCTACTCAACTTAGAGCTGAATTAGTCAAGTCACCAGGTCTTTTAATCATGGCTGGTACACTCAGTGGGCTGGCGTGCATGTACATTGATCATTTTCTCATTCGCCTTTTCTTTTTTAAATTTTTTTTAATTTTATTTTTAATGTCGTGATGTTTGTGTAAAATTTAATTTTCTCATCCACTTTGTTTTATCATATTAAAATATGAGCCAACAAAATAGGCAAATTCAAAACTTAAGTCATGATGTCTAAAACACTGGGGATTGAACTTCAGCCATTGAAACATTTCATGGGGGAATATTTTCAACTCATCTAAGTGAGAATTACTTCATGAACGTTTGAATGGCAAATAAACATCATGATATACATAGGAAAGTTTCAAGGGCAGGCTGATGTAGAGCAAGTTGTAGACACTTTCATGGCAAATATAGGCCAGAGAAGGCCCGATCAAAGGCAAAAACGATTCAGGCTGTTAGAACTTAAATCAATCATATCTTACAAATTGCGATGGGTTTTTTGGCATATCATATTATTATAGGGTACGAGAACCTACCTAAGCTAACCAACCTGCTATGTCAGGTTGCCCATGCCATATTTGGGAGATTCCATCCAGTCGATTGTCAAAAGTTTCATTTAATTTCATTTTTACTACAAATATTTAGTTTTAGTTTTGAGTCTAACTATTGATACTTTGAGTTAAAGAAAATTTAGGAGAGTAATGTAGTTGGCCAAATTGAACACTCATTATTTTTTGCTGATAACCATGATGTCCATAGGAATGGAGGCCATCTATAAATATTATGTCTTGTTTGTAGGGTGTTTGACTTGGAGTCTAATTCTAAAACTCCATTTTAAGTTTGAGCTGGATTGTATCATCCATCAAATTATTTCAAATTCTTAATGAATTATTCATGCTTTTATTCTTCATATGTTTGAGAAAACTCTATAAGGAAGTTGAGAGCTATGTCAATTCAAAGTAGTTATTTCTTGAGGAAGACGGTGATCGATCTAATCCTGTCCCTCTCAACACCATGTAGGTACTTTCATTTTCATCTTTTTTGTCTCATGACCACTAAAATTTAACATTTGCCTTATTTTTATTCTCACGTCCTAACATGAGCGGGTAAAACAAATGGATTGAGTAGATATCACACAAATATTAAGTGAGCACGACATAGCTTCTGACGTGTGTCGGGTTGTACATGAACCGAGTTAGTTCGGTTAGCTTGCTCGACTTGACGTGAAAAAGCTTGATTCTACTTGGTTTGAAACTAAGTTCGAGCCGAGTCGAGCTCAATTTTTGAGCTTGAAAATTTTCAAACCGAGTTCGAGCTTGCTTGAGCTCGACTTGGCTTGAATCGAACCCTAACCCGAATCGAACTCGATTCGAACTAATTCAGTGACTCGACTACTTTGATATTGACGTTGCTCACCAAGTGTTTGATGAAATGACTCAACAAAGTGTCGCCTAGTGACAAGGAAGGTATGTATATGAAATAAATATTTTTTTTTATAAAAAAATTTTGATGCTGCCTACAAGATGCTTGATAAAATACCTGTTGTTTTGCATATAGTAAGAAATTGAAAGCGCACTCCATATATTTGTGAAAATGCCACATAAGCTTGATATTGGCTCGAACTCAGCTCAAATAGGTTCGAGCTATTGACTGAACTGAGCCGAGCTGGCCAATTAAGCTCAAGGACTGACCCAAGTTGAGTTAGAGCCGGAGTCAGCTAGTGGCCGAGCCAGGTCGAGCTGTGTCAAGCTCGACTCGGTTCAACTTGTGTACACATCTCTAGATGCGTGGAACTTCCTGCACTCGGGGTCACAGGCAATCCCCTTCCCCACTAGTAAGCAGATTTCAACCATCCACATGAACTCACAGACGTCCCACACTAGGGCTGAAAAGTCGGGCGGGTTGGTGCTCAACCCTAACCTAACCCAAGGTTCCTATACCTCAACCCTAACCGAACCCAACCTAATCTCGGGTTGGGAATTCTCAACCCAAGCCCAACCCAAGCGGGCTCGGTCGGGTTGATAGGGTTGGTCGGGTATATACGTGCTAATATTTTCATTATTACATTAGTTTATTATATTTCAATATAAGGCTTATTTTTTGTATCTATAATTTTATTAATTATATATGTGATTATTCATTATAAAGAATTTCATTTTTTTTCTTTAAAAAAACAAGCTAAAATATAAGACAACTACTTTAAAAGTCATATAGCATAGCACAAAGTCTATTTGGGAGAGAAATCTGGCATATCTTATTAGCTTAAGTCTTTGGAAATGACTTGGACAAATGAGACTCAACATCACTAGTGTGCCTTCGACACAAACGATCAACACTCAATTATAATTTATAAGTAACGTATATATCATGATCGGGTTCGGATTGAGTTGGGCAACTCGAGACCTCAACCTAAGTCCAACTCAAGTTTTATCGGGTTAGGGTTTGTATAGCCCAAGCTTAAGATCAGGCCTGAAATATCCTGCCCGAGCCCAACCCAATGTCGAGTTGGTCATGGCTCGATCGGGTTGAACCCGCCCAACTTTCAGCTCTATCCCACACCGAAAGGGTAGGATTTTTAGACTGCTCTTGACAAACTTTGTAAGGCTCGAAATTCCAGTGCATGTCATTTTCCTATTATAGTGTAATTCATCTCATCAAATAGGCTAACCAATCAAGATCATATGATGCGCGCCATATATCGTGCAACTCGTGTGCACTGAACATGCACAATCATTAATCCAGAGCATCCATCTAATCCATCCGATTCTTCATGGGCCACTATTCCGAAAGTCAAAATAATTGGACGTTCTTAATCATCCTATTGATGGAGTACTGCAAATAGACCGTCCATGCCATTTGTGAAAAACGTCGAGTCAGGGACGCTGCTTGTCCATCTAACAAGATCCACCATGGATCATCCATGGCTGTGTAGCTCACTTTGGTAGGATAATTACTATCATCTATTCAGCCACTTTTAAAATGGATGGCTGTAACAAAAGGGTCCAACGGTTTGAGGTCAATCTGCTGCTGCAATCTTGGTAAAGTGGCCCATGAACAATGAATGGAGAGGATGGAAAGAACAGTACTTTAGTGCAAACTTCAAAGAGTTGCACCAGATGATTTTCGTAGGCAGACTGCAACCCTATTTTAAGCAGTAAGGATCTACGAGAACTACCTTCCACAGCACATAAATACACATATACACGTAATCAGGTGGGCCCCACCAAGTAGCGTTAGATGTTTTAGGTATGATTTCACACGGTTCCAAATGGTGTTGCTCACCTAAGTTCCGGATAGGGCTGATTTTTTGAATATCCCATGACCTAGAGAGTACTCACCAGATGCTCGGTTCAGATGTCCTGCACAGGTCACCGTGGGCCGATGGAGCTCAACGTTATTTGAAGCTGCCATGAGGCTGACCGCTGCAGACTGCAGTACCTTTTCCCATGCGCGCGAGTGCAGCGCTAACTGATCCGCAACGGCCAACTCTATGGGACGCGGATTGCATCCTACCCCACCCGTCTCTAGTCCCGAACGGGCAGTTCTGTAGGTAGGCCCACCGTAATTTATCTAGCCGTCCATCACTTTTCTAAGATAGTTTTAAGGCAAGAACAAAAAATTGACTTATATCCAACGATCAAGTAGACCACACCAAATAATAAGCTTGGTTGCATTAAATGCACGTAGTATTAAATGCCAGTTGCATTAAATGCAAGAGTGTCGTTTATCTGAGCGTTGGATTTGACTTATTTTTGTTTTCATGCCCTAAAATGATCTTAGAAAAGGGATGGACGGCTTCGATAAACGGATACATCAGGCCCACCCACAGAACTGCCCGTTCGGAACTAGAGACGGGCAGGCATAGGACGCAATCCGCGTCCAGCTGTATGCGAGCTTAGAATGCTCGTATTTCTAGCAAAATTATCAATTCTTTAAGACATAATGTATATATAAAAGGTGGGCCCCAACACGAGGATTATATCTCTCGAAATTAAGCTAACCTATTCATTAGGTGGGCCACACATGATGATCACGTGGTATGAAAATCAGGGGCTGAATGGGGGTGAGCTGTGAGTTGACTGGCACTGCGTCGCATCAGACGCGTCCAAGTCTTCAAACCATGTGGTGGACGATCTCAACTCCACCCGATTATTAAATGGATCTGGTAATTGGACCAGGCTAGTTTAGCTGGATCTGGACCGTTGGCTACCTTAACTGTAGATCTGATCATCCGTTGGCGGTCTTACTTTTTATCACATTGAAATACCGCGACACACCAGCAAGCAACAACCTAGTTATACGATTATATTTATGCCTCCAACCATAAGATTGAAGAGCTGGGACCACACATTATTTCTATAATGTGCATTGTCCACTTATAAGCTGTAAGCATTTGGTTGGATTTTCTCTAATATTATCATGGTCGACCTTGACAATGTGGGACCATGCACTATTTCTACCATGTGCATTGTCCACTTACAGCATTTGATTTGATTTTCTCTATAAGATGATGGCCCACCTGCTCTCCAAGAGATTGCTTAAGTCATATCCACAAAAAACAAAGTGAAAATGAGATGTTTTGCATGAAAGAAAATGCCAAAAGTTAAAGACACTGAGGAGGAATAGAGAGAAGGAGGGCTTTTACCTAATAAAGCAGAAAAGGGACTTCAGATGCAAGGATACAAAAGAGAAGGTGGGATGGCGAAGAACCTTGGTTTTTGCTTTACGGTGGTTGGATTCGGCGTGCTTCAGCTACCGTTTGCTAAACGGTAGTAAATCTTTAAAAGATAAGATTAGTAAATGCGTCTATCAATCCGAACCGAGCAATTAATAGGCCACTACATGGATGAGCCGATGATAAAAATTATATCCTCTAGATTTTCTCTCTAGACCATCGCTCAAGAATTTTTCTATGAAAATAGAGATGGATCGGATGAGAGGCTCCAATTGGAATTTCAAATGCAAAAACTGGGGGCGGATTGGATATTCCCCCACCAGGACCTACCTAGAGACCGGATGGTCCTATAAGGAGGCCCACCGTGATGTATGTGTTTTATCTACGGTTCAATTAGGAGCTCACCTTGATGTATATGTTTTATGCACCCTTTCCATCCACATTGACATACCATTTTACGAGATAAAGCCCAAAAATGGAGAAAACTAGGGGTTCAATTGGACAATACCGACAGGGAGAGTACAGAAGTTTTGGATTAGCTGGCTGATATAATGCAATTTTTATTTTATTTATTTTTTTTAAAAAGAAATTAGCACCCGTACGCGGTAGTGGGATTTCATCACCTATGGGTTTTGAACCCAAGACCTCGAATTGAAACTCCTTGAAAACTACCACTTGGGGAAGGACCAGAACGTGGGTCTATGTGACCTTATTAGCAAGTTCGATGACAAATAAACCCTGCGGTGGGCTTTAAAAAGTTCTCAACGGTAAGAATTTATTCCCTACTCCTTATGGTGCGGTCCATTTGAGCCTTTAATCTACCTCATTTTTTGGTTCATGCCCTGAAATGATCAATCAAAATGGATAGACGGTGTGGATAAATCATATACATAGGTGAGAATTTATTCTCCCCTTCAATCTACCTCCTTTTTCGGCTTTCAGGCACTTCGATGATATATCAAAATGGATGAACACTGCGGATAAAACATATACATTATAGTGGTCCCTGTAGATCCCTGAAAGTACCATCCGTCTCTGGTTAGGTCAAGGGGCCGTTAGTTTCAAATCCACGCTCCAAATGCTGGTCTACTAATTGGACAGCCTGCTGGGATTTATCTTCCTTGGGCACGTGATATCGCTTACAAAACGGCATTAGACGCACACTGAATCCTACACCATTTTTTTTATCATTAACCAGACTGACGTATGACTAACCCCCGTTCTGGCCCTCTCATGCATCTGTGCTTTATACATTTCCAATAAAGAAGAGGATCATGCTTTTTATTCTAGTTTTATTTTAATTAAATAAGAAACCATTATTTCAAACTTGAGAAACATGCATCTCTGCTTTATGTATTTCCAATAAAGATGAGAATCATGCCTTTTTTTTAAAAAAATTCTATTTTAAATAAATAAGAACCATTATTTCAAACCCATTGCAACTGTGGGAGCCTGATTTGAGTTGAGTCTACCATATTGGACCCGGTTAAAAGTCATGTCTAGCCAGGTTGGGGTCAGTTCGGTGGTATTGGAACAGTTAATATAAGGTTTAGTTGCATTAGATTAATTTTAATAATAATAATATATTATGTATAAATGGCATATATTAGTTATTTTAGCCTGTGAAGCGAGGTTTGCTAGGTCATTAATTTGCATGTAAGCGATGTCACCAACTTCTATGGGCCCCACTATGATGTATATGTTGTAGTCACACCGCCTATTCATTTGGAGAAATCATTTTGAGACATGAGTCAAATAATGAAGTAAATTTGAAGCTCAAGTGGACGCACTAAAGAAAAAAGTGGAATTGAATACTTATCATTAAAAATTTTTTGGAAGAAAGAGGTTTTTAATCAAGCTAATATTTGTATTTTTCCTTAATGTGATCTTGCGAATAAGTTGAATCTCAAATAAACATCATAGCTAGTCCTAATAAGATTTCAAGGGAGGGCGTCAATGTCCCATTATCTTATTTAGTGGGTACACTTGCGCTTTGGATATACCTCATTCTTAGCCATATGTCTTAAACAATCTCTCCAAATGTATGGACAATGTACATACCACACATAAAGCATGGGGGGCCCACGGAACTTTACAAAGTCACTTCAGTAGTGAGATGAGTATTAAAGCTGGCAGTAGCTAATCCACATTCCCATTTTACATCCATAGTTAAAAACCATAAAACTCAACTCACTTGAAGTTCAACTGGGTTAGGTCAACCTAAACACCCACTCAAACCGACTTGATATTTAATGATTAAGCTAAGAAATGATTAGATTTACAACATATCTTTATAGAATATATGAGCATAAGATAATGTTTTATTATTTATAATGAACATAGCGAATGGCAATGTGGTGACGGTCTCTGCAACCACGTTGTGAGTTGGCCGATTGAATATTGCCAGTCTTTTTTTATTATTACTAAAAGTCTATTTGATTCAAGGCCTGACTTGGTTTGGGTCAGCTGAGTCATCTTTGGTTGACTCAAAATCTCCCTGTGCTGAGTTGACTCGTCCGAGTTTCGAGTTAAATCGCCATGTTTGTTTAAATACCTACGCACGTGTCAAAATAATACAACTGTGTGATCTAATCTATTCATCCGGTGGGCCCGGTCATGTAGTTGCCCGCATTTGATATGGATCCAATCCGGACCTGACTCAGAACTAAGGCTCAAATATCCGTTGGAAACCCAACAGCTGCAGGAACCCAATCGGATCCAGGTCGTCAAACAAAAAAAACGATATGGACCAGAAGGCCCGAATCCAATCGGACGGCTACGGTTGCTTTATAGGGACGCGTTTTGGCTAGTGACGCTGGGCTAGTGGTCGGTACTATGTGAGTCCCACCATTATGTATTTATTTTATGCACACGTTCCATTCATTTTTAAAGATCCTTTTAGGTATTGATACCAAAAATGACGAAAATATAAAATTCATGTGGATCACACCACCGGAAAACAGTAGTGATTGAATGTCCATTATTAAAAACTTCTTAGGTCCCACTGTAACGTGTATTTGACATCTAACCTGTTGATTAGGTCGTACATACCTGTATGAAGGGGGGAAAGAAAAATCAGCTCAATCTAAAACTTTTGTGGCCCACGATAAGTTTTTAATGGTGACTGTTCAATCAACACTGTGTGGTACACTTTAGATTTGGATCTACCTCATTGCCGGGTTCATATCATAAAATGATCTAGAAAAATGGACGGATGGCATGGATGAAGCAAGTACATCATGGTGGGGTCCACATAACACCGACCATAGCCATTGGCTAGTGGCAGGGTCGCTAGCCAATCTGTTTCCGCTTTATAGGAGCCGACGCAAGCTGGCAATCTCACTAAAATATGTGTTACCCCTTCGAGCCCACGTGCAGAGAAAGCCCTATGATTGGGACGATCCATTTTTGTGTTGTACCATAAATGTTGTTGGTCTAATAATCACATTTTAAAAAATATCCTGACCTTCGACTTTTGGAGGAGAATGTAAGCCGTTGAAAATGTTTTCTCAATGTTCTAGACTCATCTACACATAGTGATGGTCAGGATCATCTATTTAACTGAAGTTTCTTACCATGGCCTGAATATAGAGTCGTACTGATGGTTAGGATCATCTGTTCAAGTGAAGTTTCTTATCGTGGCCTGTGTAGAGTATCATCAAGAACATGATGGTTCTGATCATCAGATCACTTGAGCATGTGGGCCCACTAGTCCAATAATAATGGCAATCCTCAGTCGCGGAGAGTACCCAAACGCATAGGAACGCATATTCAATGCAGTCCCTACCTCATTATCGTCCTTTGGAGGTTTGCTGATTCACATGCGTGTGAGAGAGCAGTACACATCCACACGCGGGCACATGCGTCAAAACGGGATAGTTTTGTGGTATCTGAGATTTCCATTATAGGGGCACTACGCCTCAGGTAGGCCATAGAAATCAAAATAAATGAGTGGCTAGAAAAATACTTTTAACTATATATCAAATTTAGTTTGTATATTATGGTCCACATGAAAGAGTGAAACTGTCTAATTTTTCAGAAAGAAAATCCAAGAATTATTCCAACCTTATGGAAAGCTCAGATCTTCTTGTGTTTCAGCTTTGCGAGTGTTTCACGGTGTGGATATGTATAACTCCACACGCGTGTGGACTTGGTAAAACCCCGTTCCTGTTGTGGCTTGTAAACGGTTGAAGGAGAAATGATCGAGTAGGCTTAATGTATGTGGAGGTGCACACGGGTTAGTTCGGTCCAGTTCTGGGGTAAAATTGGAACCAAACTGTTCCTAACGGTTCTGAGATTTTTGGAACTAGAACCGGATCGTTGGCACACTAGAATCGAACCAAAACTGGACCGTGAAAATCGATTCGGTTCCGGATTGATTCCACGGTTCTAGGTTTTTAGAAAATTCAACAAAAGAAAAAAAGGTCAAAAAAAATAATCCAAACCTTAGGTTCCTTATTGTTTGGGTAGCACCGATGATAGGTGGTTGAGCTAATGGCTTCTAGGTTTGACCAGATGGTTGGGATTGCGTTGGTCGCAGTGATATTTTCTAATTATAGCTGTTGCAAGAAGGGTAGATGATGCCTTAGCTGATTAAACAGTGCTAACGAATGCAATGGATTTTGCAAATGCTGAGGAGTGGACTGTGAAGAGAGCAACTGTAAATTGCGCAACATGCTCGAGTGAATGTGATTTCGAGGCATATCAGCAAAAGAACCTTTAGCAATTTTAATGTGTGGTACTTGGTTTGGCTGTCCTGCAGGCTGAGAAGATCTTTCACCTGGTTGAGGTAACGACTGAGTTGGTGGGTGATTGTGGTCACCTAAACCTTGGGAATGTTGATGTCGATGGAGTGCTGATGATGAAGGTGAGAGGGAACATCGTCTTGTGATGACCAGAGAGAGCCGCACACGAGTTGCAGGGTGAGAGACGACGAGAGAGAGGGAGACGGTGAGAGAATGAGAAAGAGATAGGATTTTTTTATTTTATTTTATTATAAATCTTTTAAGTTGGGATCAACGGTTCGGATAGGTTCAGAACCACGGTTCTGGGCCATGGTTCAATGGATCGGTTCCACAGTTCGGGTCCACGGTTTGGTTAACGGTTCGATTCTACATGCCCCTAAACTGGAACCAAACCGTATCCAACGGTTTTTGCAATTTTGAAATCGGAAACGGAACCGGTGCTGTCTAGAACCGAACCAAACTGGCCTGATCCAACGGTTCTAGTCTGGTTCCACGGTTTTACTGGTTAAATGTGCACCCCTAACCGGAACCAAACCGTTGGTACCCTGGAACTGAACTGGACCCGGACCGTGAAAACTTGTTCGGTTCCGGATTGGATCCACGGTTTTGGCCTTATCGAGAAAATCCAAAAAAAAAAAAAAAACCCTCGTCTACACCTTTTATCTAGGGTTTTGAAAAGGGGGCATTCAAAAGAATCAGAGATTGGAAAGAACAAGATCAGCTAATATCTCATTTATTTTTAGGAAATTCAATAAGATAAAATCTCAGAGCCTGTGACCAATTGATGTCGGGAAAAACTTCGTACTTGGGATTAGTCTCTATCATTTTATATTTCCTGAAACTCTTCGGATTTTGATAGATCAGAGCTTGAAAATGATAAAAATGAAAGAGAAAGGGGAAACTAATTGCGTGAATAGAACCTTTCAAGGAAAAGTCACAGAAATGTACGTTTAGTATTGAATGAGAGGATCAAATACAGATATTAAAAAATGCAGAGATCTTGAGTGAGATCTCAGAGAAGAAGTGATTGAGATTTTGAAATTTACTTGAAATTGTACTTTTTTTCAAATTTTTTCTTTTTACAGATAAGTCTAATGGTTCGCTTGAAGAAACAAAGGAATGTTAGTTAGGATATCTTTTTGATAACTCTCAGAAGAATAGATAATAGAAGCCTGAAAGAGATGGATTTCTCCGTTGCAGAGAGAGAGAGAGAGAGAGAGAGAGAGAGAGAGGGATGAAGGGGTTTTTTCTTTTTGCAGGGGCGAGAGGCAGAGGCGCAGGGGGTGATAAAGCTAAAGGCATTAGGGTTTTTTTTTTTTTTTTTTTAAATAGTTTTTTTAACACGAATTCTTGGATCCATAGTTCGGATCTACGGTTCGTGGCACGGTTCAGATCAACGGTTCGGTTGATCTACGGTTTAGTTCAACGGTTCGATTTAATGGATATCGGATCGGTTCTACAGGACCCTAAACTGGAACTGATCTGTAATCAACGGTTTTGAGAATTTTGGAACCGGAACTGAACCTTTAGCATCCTAGAACCGGACCGATCCAACGGTTTTGGTCCGGTTACACGGATCCAAAGGTTCGATGTGCACCCCTAAATGTATGGAAGCCTTCCCATGCGTCTAGTTGCATTTGGACTGCATCGCTACCTGGGCTATTCACTGATCAAATGAGCTGACCTGTCCAATCAGTTGCATGAAAAAACAGTCAGACAAGATCGTTTGAAGAAGGTAGGTCTACCCATGGATATTTAAGACCATTTAATTGTTATGATTTTCGTACACTAGTCGAAGAAGGACGAATTGGACTTGACAGACGGTTCAGATCGGTGATGTACGAATGCCAATGCGCCCAAACACGATTAAGTGCGTGAGAAGGTTTCAATGCACTAGGCCTACGGGATCATTTCTCTACTAGTTTTTTTTTTTTTGTTAGCTTGTTAGTATACCCATTGTCAGGTCACAGTCACTGTTAGCCACCACACTAGGGAATCGATGCCAAGTTATTTGTAGAGTTGTACACGTACCGAGTTAGCACTACACTAATCTTATTAGCTTGGTTAATTTGCTCGACTCTACTCAAAAAAGCTCGATTCGACTTGGTTTGGAACTAAGTAGCTAAGTCGAGTTGATTTTTGGAGATTGAAAAAATTTCGAGCTAAATTCAAGCTTGTTTGCTCGAATCAACTTAGATAGAACCTCAACTCAAATCGAACTCAAATCGAATCAGTTCAGTGATTCTGTTATTTTAACATTAATGTTGCTCACTAAGTGTTTAATGAAATAACTTAGCAAACTGTTGCTTCAGGTGCATATATTCTCCGAAGGATTGACTAGTGGCGAGGAAGGTATGGATACGAAATTGACTAGTGGTGAGGAAGGTATGGATATGAAATAAATCATTAGAGAGAAAAAAAGGGAAAAAAAAAAGAACTTTACATGATAAAACTACCCCCATATCTGGATTTTGATGCTACCTACTGATTGTTTAATGAAATACCTGTAAATTATTGTTGTTGTTTTGTATAATGTGAGAATTGAAGGTGCACTTCATGTGTTTAAGAAAATGTCGTCCAGGCTCGTATTTGGTTCCAATTGGCCTTAGATGCTGACTGAACCGAGCTAAGCTGGCCAGTCAAGCTTAGCTACTAGCCGAGCCGAGTCAAGCTGTGCCAAGCTTGACTCATGTACTGCTTTAGTTATTCCCAAAATAACCCTAACCTTTTACAATAACAAATGTCACCCGGTCACCACACGCATGGTACGTGTTGAATAGTCTGGCAATCCACAGAGGAAGCAAATTGAGTACTGATACTGTGGATAAAATCATATATGTGTCTTATCCATGCCATTCATCTGTTTTTAAAGATCAATTTAGTGCGTAAGTCTAAAAAATGAAGCATATCCAAGCCTCAAGTCAGCCACACTGTTGCAGCATAATGACATCCACCGTTGAAACCTTCCTAGGGCCAAAAGTGATATTTATTTGCCATTCAACCTGTTCATAAGTTCACACAGACATGGATGAAGGAAAAACATAAATATCAGCTTGATTTAAAACTTCATTGGCCCCAAGAATTTTTCAATGTTAGGCATTCAATTCCCATTGTTTCCAGTGATGTGGGCTACTTGAGCTTTGGACGTGGTTTAAGTCTTAGTTTCCAGTGGTGTGGTCCACCTGAGCTTTGGACATGGCTTAAGTCTTAGCTTATGCCCTAAAATGATACCGTAATGGATAAGACACATATATGCATGGTGGCCCTTGTAGAATTTACTCGGTACGTAGTCCGCATCCATCAATGGAGAGGGCCCAAAAGAAAATATAGGAAATTTCAATGATCATTAAATATGATTCAATTAGTTACTGAATAATCAAGAATCTCCTTCCTTTTTTTACAGAAAGATCCAAACTAAATTATTTGTGTCTCAATCAATCATTAGTCACTAAGAGGTTAGATATATATCTCTGTTCCACCGAAAAATCTTGATCCTTGTGAGGCAAAAAAGGAACTATACTGGATCTGCACCGACCTCCTAATAATATTTATAAATGACTTGGTTTTGGTAAGAGATGAGCATTACTATATTTATACTGGTGCATGGTACACATCGGTACTCCAGTGCATCTACCTCTTAGTCAGAATAAATATGTTTTCCAACCCTCTCTTTAAAATTAAGAGTGGATGTTTGAGCGCCAATCTCAGCAACTGACGAGTGGTCCCGATGGATCCATCAGCTATGATGAAAATGCACCGAGGGCTATTTGGTCATTTAGAAAGCTGGTATCCCCATATTTTCTGTACTCTGAAAATAACCTGCAACCGCTCTATTTTCCGTGAAGGACATGGGCCCAAGCAGACGACAATTTCATCATGTGGTAGGTTGTGGTTGTCGTTGCCAAACGTTCCTGATTGCCTGCCACATGCTTTTTCTAAAGTCAGCTGAATTACTGGAGGACTGTCTTTCTCACGTTTCTTGGCCCCTCATTCCTCATGAGCTGATGGAGTGGGCCCCACATAATGTTGGATTACGTGTGTGGACGTTTGTGGGTCAGTGGGTGGACCATGCCTTTTTCCAATAGATATAATAATGGATAAAGGATAGCTAATTCCAAACACGTGTGGGACCAATTACTGAGATACTGGTTTATATATTAAAAAAAAAAAAAACCCTCTCTACTTCTGAGAATGGACCAATATCTCTTTTTACTATTGTATTACCAAAGTAAAAAGAAAATAGAAAGAGAAAAAAAGAAGAGGGTGTGTTTATCTTTAGAGGTGGAGTAAATATCAGTTCTATTTTATAAAAATCCTCTAAATTATATTTCTTTTGTATTTTTCTTTTATTTTGGTAATTCATTATTATTTCAAGGCAGTTGTTTAAATAAGAATTATGGCTTATAAATCAACTGCTAATAACACTTGAAAAAGAAACTGCAAACATTGTATTTTCATATCATAAAACTATCATTTCTACCATGAATTCTGCCTAGGTGGAACTAAAAAGCAAATTTATCATTATAGCCGAATTTAAGTTGCGTCACCTCATAATTACAAGAGTAAGTAATCATTACCCATTTTCAGGCATTTACCAATAGTAAAACCAAAAACCCCTAAATTTGTTATAATTTATAGAAATAGAAGAATGAAAATGGATAATTCTCCTAATTCAAAAATTAGGTTTTTGAAATTGGCATCTTATTTATACTCTGTTAGAATATGATTCTTGGCACATGTAGCTAGAAATTGCACATCTCACATTAGCACATATTAAACCGTTAAAGTCTCAAAAATTAAATGGCTGAAAAATCCTAACGACATTAGGTTGATGGACGCTAGTTTGTTGTAACACCTCAACTCTCTCTCTCTCTCTCTCTCTCTCTCTCTCTCTCTCTCTCTCTCTCTCTCTCTCTCTCTATATATATATATATATATATATATCATTTTTAGTTCATGTGTGTCGATGCTTGGATCCATAATTTAGTCAATATAATTTGAGTTACTTGTATTTTAAGCCAATTAGGTCATCCTTACTCTTGCTCCGGTGGTAGACTCTAAGGAGTTTTAACACAGGTCAAGGGTTCAAGTATCAATAGGTGGTGAAATCCCACTAAGGCGTGAGTGTGTGTGTAAAAAAAAAGAAAAGAAAAAAGCCAATTAGGTGATCCTAGGCTTCCGTTCAATAGTATCAAAATAGAGAGTTTCAATCATCTTGAACCATCTAGTAAGATAGATTGCACTTTCTATTTCTTATGAATCCAAAGTAATAATTTGATTTGATGATTCTAATAATATGATTTATATCTCATAAACAGTAAATGACAGTTAAAATTATCCCCATTCAAGGGGTTAAGATCATTTGATTAGCATGATTTTCTTGCACCGTGACATACTCTTAGTTGTATGCATGAATGAATGAATGGATGATTCAAATTGATGATAGGTCACCTTTTGTGTGGTTTAAAAATTTTTGTGGGCCTCATGGTGATGTGTGTTGGACATCTACACCCTGAATTTGATGCACTCTTCTATGGTGGGGTATGGACTTAAAAATCAGGCCAATCCATGACTTAGGTGGGCCACACCATAGAGTTGAGAGTGGATGCCCACCCATTGAAACCTTCCTGAGTATTTATAAGGCCCACTAAGATGTGATTCAGACGTCTAACCCATTTATAGTATGTGTCTTACTTGGAGGACGGGTCATACCAAATTTCAAGTCATTCCAAAACTCAAGTGGGCCCCACAAGCATTTAAAAATGTTTTAAGCATGATTTTATTTGATTTCAGATTGTGTGGCCCAACTTAGTTTCAAATACGTCTGATTTTTGGAACATCCCATAACCTAAAGGGGACCCACCAAATGCATAGTATGGATATCTGACACACATCACGGGGGGCTCACAGAGCTCAACCTGTGTGGTTGTAAAAATGGGTTGAAAAAAACAAAATAGAAAAAGAGTAGGGGCCCTTTAGATGCCCATGAGTCAACCAGCTCAACCTGGTATCCACTTTCTGTAACTCTCACATGTTTGGATGACTTGCAAGCAGTAAATGGTGTTCTCACAACTGACACAGGAGGAGACCATGCACAACATATGTGCCAGTGGAATATAGAGTGCTAGATCTGGGCCATTCCTCAGATGGGGTCTATAGATAATATACCTTGTAAAAAAAACCAGGTTCTTCACTCATCAGTTGAAATTGTACGTATGTCAAACATAACTAGTGGTGTACACCGAGTCGAACCGAGTCGAGCTGGCCTTAGCTCGACTTGGGTCAATCGAACTCAGCTTGGCTCGGTCTTCGAGCCTGATTTGCTAGCTTGGCTGGATTCGGTCAGCAACTCGGGCTAGTTCAAGCCAAAATCAAGCCTATGCGGCATTTTCACAAACACATATTGTGCACTTTTAATTTCTCATTGTATATAAAATAGAAGCAACTATTTACGATTATTTTAATCAAACACATTCTAGGCAACATCTTAAAAAAAAAAGGATATTTGTTTCATATACATACCTTCCTTGCCATTAGCTGACACTTTGTTGAGTTATTTCATCAAACACTTAGTGAGTAATATCAATATCAAAGTAACCAAGTTGTTGAATTAGTTTGATTCGAGTTGGGGTTTGATCCGGGTCAAGTCGAGCTCGGGCAAACTCAAACTCGGCTTGAAAATTTTTTTCAAGCTTAAAAAAATCAGCTCAACTCGGCTTGAACTCAGCTTCAAACCAAGCCGAATCTAGCTTTTTCGAGTTAAATCTAACTTTTTTGAGTCAAGTCGAGTGAGCTAACCAAGCTAACTCAGTTTGTGTACACCCCTAAATATAACTAACGGGCAATAATATATGGTTCCAATTGACCTTAACTGACTTCCTAGAAATTGAGTTACAAGGATTCAGGTTTCATCATGGAACGTGATATAGGACAAGGGCCCGTTTGGATACCATTAAATAAATTACCTTTTCTTCTTACAAAATTAGAGAAGTGACTTATTTCAGAAAAGTAAGTTTGATTTATTATTAGTTGTAATTTTTAATTATTTAAAAATACTTGATCACTTCACTTAATTTTTTAACTTTTTTACTATTCGTAGGTTGCTGAAGAGAAGCGAGAAGACGAAAGAGAGGAGAAACTAATAAGTATGTTATTTACTAAACATACTTATCTTCTTAATAAGTAGAAACTAAGATAAACTACTTAAGGTATAAATAGCTTATTTTAAGCAATTTATGATCCAAATGCCCCCTAACGATAATCTTAGAGAGCAAAGATCAAGAAAATTTAGGTTGTATAATTCAAGATGAGACGAGAAGGGCTTGTTTGGACACCACCAAATAAATTACTGATGTAGAGCGGGTCGCGGACAATTTCATGGCCAAGATGGATCAAAAAAGGCACGGTCGGCGACAGAAGTGATCTGGACCATCGGACCTTAGATCGGGCGTATCTCACAATCCGGAATGAGTTATCCGACGTAAAATATATGAATTTAGGGTAGAACGAGGTACTTTAGCCAACCAACCCGCTATGCCGGTTTGCGCAGCCCTGATTTGCGAGAAACCCCCTCATCGACGGTTAATTTTGCTTTTACTATAAATAGTAAGTTTTAGTTTGAGTATAACTTTTCATCCGTTGGGCTTTAGGAGTTGTGTCCAACATGAAAAGTGCTTAGGATAATTAGGAGAACGGTTTGGTGAAGCCAAATAGGACACTTACTATTTTTGGCCGAAAACCTTGCGCACTAGTAGACATCACCACCGTCTATAAATAGTAAGTTTACTGTTTATAGTAAGTTGCGAATTCTAGGAGTTTTAGTTGTAGTTTGAGTCTGATTTCTTTCTTATTGCTTGGTTTCCTTATTTAAAGGGTTGTGAACTCGATTTTAGGATTTCATTAATCAATTTCGAATTTATTAAAAATTATTCTTATTTTCTACTTCCTTTCCTCGTGGATTCGAGAAGTCTCTGTGAGGAGTCCAGAGAAGTTCCGTAGATTCGGAATATTTATCATTTTGAGGAAGACGGTGCTCGACCTCACGTCCTTTCCCGCGTCAATTACTTTTTAACTTATTTTAAGTTGTTGATAAAAACAAAAGAAAAGAATAAATTTAATTTTACAACTTTGCTTTCCTACTTACAAAAAATAGCTTATACCAAGTCACTGTGTGAGCACTGCAATGTGCGCAGGAGCATGATGAATGGATGTGCCATTTGGGAATACATCCTGTGGTGTTTTAAAGAAATCTACCCCATCAACTTTTTTATTAGTACCGTTTTAGGGGGTGGGCCTAAATATGAGGTAGATCCAATAGTCAAGTAGACAACACAACTTGCAACAATGATATATCAAACACCCATTATTGAAATCAATGTTTCCAAATCATTTTAACTGGATTTTTCAAATATAATGAAGATTAAAAAATTCAAGTGGGCCAGACAATTTTATAAAGTTTTATTAAACCACTCCTTAAAGTTTTTAAGAAATCCACCCTATCTACCATTTTCATTGGCTCATTTTTGGCAGCGTGGCTAAATATGAGGCAGATCCAGCACTCAAGTGAGCCACACTTCTTGGAACAATGGTATTGAACTTTCATTATTGAAATAGTCACTAAGCCTACATTTTTTTTTTTGAAATATCCACCTGTCCACCTGTTTCTACATATGATCTTATGGTGTAGAAATGACCCCACGACTAGCTTGAATGGCATATAATCATCATAGTGGATGTCAGAAAGATTTCAATTGTGCTCGTTCAATCACTATTATTTCCTTCATTGTGGCCAACTTAAATCTTGGATCTACGCTATTTCTGAGCTCGGTTCCTAACATGATACAGTCAAATGGATGGACATGAAAGTTTTCTAAGAAACACTAAGTTGGCCCTAGGCACGTGCAGTTACATTCCTCCAGGAATTCACGTCCAACAAGGTCGGGGTACGAGCCAGTTTAGCAAGCAGTGATGGTGGGCACACTTTAATGAATGTGTTGTATATCCATGTCATCCATTTGTTTTTCTAGCTTATTTTAGGGCATGAGCCCATAAATAAAGCAAATCTGAGTCTTAAGTGGACGACGCCACAAGAAACATGATGATTGAATCTTTGGCATTCAATGACCATTGTTACCTGTAGTGTGGTCCACCTGATTTTTGGAACCGGCCCCCTTTTGGACCAATGCATTAAAATGAGCCGGCAAAATGTATAGATGGAGTATATATATAACACATATATTACAGTGGGCCCACTATCATGGCATTATTGAATTTGGTATTTCAATAACCCAACAGTATTTTGGTTGAATTGTTGTACAAAATATATTTGCCAAACATATTTATCTACTGATTAAGTAGAAATTAAAATAATTTACTCCTAGTTCAAGTAACTCATCAGCCAAACGTGTCTTAAATAAAAAAGAAAAAAATCAAGGCTCAAAAGTGTATTATAACTTTTGATAGCCATAATATTTTAACCGATTTCTTATTTTATTCAAAATCCTTAAAAAGTCATTGGCAAGCTCTATATCTTGGCTAATTAATGCAAGTACACAAGTACTCTTGAATAGTTTTCCAAAATTTAATTATTTTAGGAGTCAAAATACAAGTTTTAAATTAAAATTTGCTAGTTTTTGTAAGTTATGACTTTTATTATTTTTAATTATTTAAGAGTTTGTAATTATTTCCCGAGAGGTTAGTTGAATCAGCAATATTACCTATTTTTAGTAAGTAAACTATTTTAATAAAGTTTACTCTTCCAAAACAGTTATGAATTTAAAGTTTTGGACTTGTATTAACATATTAATCACTTTGTAAATAACTTGTATACATATTTTTTAAATAATAATAATAATAATAATATTATTATTATTATTATTATTATACCGAATTCAAAGTCTCCCTCCTTTTGATTTCAAGGTTTAAAACAACGAATCAATAACCCCACTTGCAGCCCGATGTAATTGATCGATCCTAGGGATTAAGGTTTAAGGTTTAGCTCAAGCAGTAAACTGAGCGAGAAGAAACTCATTTCAAGCCATGAGACCATGATGTAATTAAATTTAAGATGAGATAATAATAAAAGAGAACTTTTCATGTAAATGCCCTAGCTTCTCATTAACAAAGTCTTTGCTTTGAACCATGGCAACAGTGGGGCCCACCAGGAAGATCAGCAGTCACAAAAGTCAGGCCTGTCCACTCAAAAAGTCGGTCATACCCATATGTTAAGTCAAGATGTTGGTTGTCTATTTGATAGTAATGCAGTGTGGCCCACCTGATGGACTGCCGTTTGAATAGGCATGCTTACACCTCTGTGGCCCAGGTGCACTTAAAAGTGGTTGAGCTTTGAACGATGCGTCAAGACGCATGGTCCAATTACCAATCAGGACCTTCTATTTGTCTAATCTCCATGGACAGCTTTGAATGCTGCGTTCAGAAACTGTACTTCTACAAATGGATCGTGGGCAAAGTTAGCCTGCAGCCGCTTGGGGAGCAGATTAGGTGCGGCCTGGCCTCACCCAAGACGGTGGGGCCATTTATGTATTCTAAATCCACGCCGTCCGTCCATAAGTGCGTGTTTGGCTGGACCGATCCCATGGGATCAGGAGGCATGGAATGGTTTTTAAGGTAATGATGGTGGTGTCAGTGGATGTCCGGTGATTCCATGGAATTGTACATATTCGGATAGGATCCACGGGTGTTTGGCTGGGTGGTGTGATCTGGTGCAGTCCATGAAGTTCACTAGTGATGTATTTGGGCAAAACATTTCTCACTGTCTTCCATGGTTCATTTGTCCACGCTACTTTTCTCGTGGGCCCCATAGTGGATTGACCATGACTTAATCAAGTCTCCTGTGAACGCGGAGAGTATGACTTTCTATTAGTGCTATGTTGGGTGAATATGAGTAAGATCCACACTGTCCATTGGGTGTTATAATCCATGTCATCATGGATATTAAGACTCAGGTGGGCCAAACCACAGGAAATGGTGTAAAACCATGACTAAAATCTGAAAATTCATATTCATATGGTGTGCCCCACATGAGTTTTGGAATGGACTGATTTTCTGTCGATCCTTGCATCTTGGTGGGGAGAGTCAGATGAATGGATTAAATGGATGGGAGATATCCCGAATCCCTCGACTTCATGCTTTATTTACGAGGGCGGCTGAGATGACACCTACCATCCATCCCAAACAGATGATGGGATGGGTTAGGCTTTTGTAGCCGACCTAAGATGCATTAATTCCATTCTTCTTGGCTGTCCAAACACGCCCTAACTATTATCCTATCCCTAACTAAAAAAGTTTCATCAGAGATGAAACTCCGTATCCTCGTTCCCTTTCACTTTAGGGCTAAAAGAAGTAAATTCAATTCTCAGGTTAACCATACCATGGAAAACAACGGTGATAGACCATTAATGGGCCACAAAAGTTCTGGAACAAGCTGATATATATATATATATATATATTTTAAACCCTTTATATATCAACAGGTTTGATGGCAAATAAGCATCATAGTGGGCTCTAGTAAGTTTTGAATGGTAGGGCTTTCAATCACCACTGTTTCTTTACAGTATGACCCACCGTAGATTTGGATCTTGTTCATTTTTGGTCTTATGCTCTAAAATGGTCTGTCAAAACGAATGGATGGCATGGATATAGAATAATCATCAAGGTGGACCCCACAGTAACGGCCGTATTGTCTCGGGTGATCAATACCCTCCATAACTTATTTTAATCTATCAACTTCTGTACACCTTAGTCACCTGGGCATACTTCCACACATGGGCAGTCCAATTGTGAATCAAATATTAGGGCTGAAAGTCGGGCGGGTTAGGTTAGGTCGGGTTAGTGCTCAACCCTAGCCCAACCCAAGGTTCCTATAACTCAACCCTAACCCAACCCAACCTATTCTTGGATTGAGAATTCTCAACCCGAGCCCAATTCAAGCAGGATTTGTCAGGTTGGTCGGGCGGATACATGGTAATATTTTTATTATTACATTAGTTTATTGTATTTCAATACGCGTCTTATTTTTTGTACCTATAATTTTATTAATTATATATGTAGTTATTTACTGTAAAGAACTTTTTTTTTTTTTTTTCTAAACAAACAAGCTAAAATATAGGACAACTATTTTTTTAAAAGTCGTGTTGTGTAGCACCCAATCTATTTGGGTGAGAGAAATCAGGCATATCTTATTAGCTTGAGTTATCGAAAATGATGTGGACTAACAAGACCCAAGAACATTGGAATTTCCTATGTCTTTAACATAAACAATTTATACTCAATTATAATTTATTAGTAACTTACATATTGATTAGGTTCTGGTTGGGCCGGCAACCCAAGATGTCAACCCGAGCTTGAGTCAAGTTTTATCGGGTTGGTGTTTGTATAACCCAAGCCTGAGATCGGACTCGATACATCCTACCCAAGCCCAACCCAATGTCAAGTTGGTCACAGGTCGATCAGGTTGAACCCGCTCAACTTTTAGCCCTATCAAGTATCTATTAAGTTAATTCAATCTCTATGGGCCACCTTGAAAATATTACACTCAATAAACAAGACTAACAGGTGGATCATTCACCTCCCCCATCATAATAATTAGTTTTAAAAGCCACAAGTGATGACTACTATATGTGTGTGTGTGTGCGCGCGCGTGGTGGAGCTCATGGGAACATCCCATGAGGTTGAGTTGTGTGGGCCCCATTGTGATGTGTGTCGGACATCAACACCATAATTTTATGGGTCCCCTTAAAATTATGGGATATACCAGAAATCAGGTGGCCAATCCATCCAAAATCATGTAAAGATGCCTAAATCATATAAAAGCACTTGGTGGAGCCCACCTGAAACTTGGATGCATCTCAAACTTGATTTGATCCTTCATCCAAGTGAGACACACATAATGGATAAGATGGATTTGTGAACCACATTTGGATGGGCCAAACAAATGATTATGAATGTTTTAATGGGAGAGTAACCCCTCTCAACTTTTGTATGTTGCGTGGCCCACACAAGTCATGGATTAACTTGATTTTTAAGCCTGAGGCCCACCATGGAATGGTGCATTTGACTGATGGGGTAGGTGTTAGACACACATAATGATGGGGTCCACACAACTCAACCTCACGAGAGCTTCCCATAAGGTCGACTGCATAGAACCATTTTCACACATGCCGCGCGCGCACACACATATATAAAAAAGGCTAACCTATACACTTTCTTACATGAACATCCATGAGTACCTTTGCACACGTGTCTTAGGTATATAAACTGAATAGTCCAGTGATGTGGCATCCGTTGAAACCTCACAAGCTCCGTTTCGTGCCTAGTGGGCCATGGCAAAGAGAAATGTAAATCAAGTCCAACTATCCACTCCGTACAAAACTCAGGTAGGTCATGCCAAAAGGAAGTAGTTTTCTATGGTAATTTGTATTTATCTTTACTACAGCCCACTAGAGTTTTGAATCAAGCTGGAAATTAAGCTTGTGCGGATTCAAAGGATGCCACGTCACGTGAACCATTCAGATTCCATGCCCATAACACGTGTGCAAAGGTACTCATGGATGTTCACGTAAAAAAGTGTGCAGGTGAGCATTCATACATGTTCATGGGCAGACATGCATGGCCCTGACAATGGTATCGCTTACGTCAACGAGTCAAATCTTTTCTTTATTGTTAGAAATTAACTGTTGATTTTGCAGGGCATTGATAGGATGGAAACTATAATCGGATAAAGCTGACTTTTTGGTAGTGACAACTAAAGATTGGGATGGAGGATATGGACGGTGTAGATTCAAAGAATTGAAAGTTAATGCGTCAAAAAGCATTAGGGTCCACCTAAAGTTCAAGTAGGCCGGGAAAGGCGTGTGTATTCTTTGAAAAGAAAATCTCGTGGTTATGGGATTGGGAAAGAACGATTTCTACCCGCACCGCCCCGTCACGGTAGTCGAAGCAAATCGTCTCGCAGGGGTAGTGGCTGATACGTGGGGGACGGGGCTTCGCGGATCCCTGTCTGTGGGGCCCACCATAATGTACGTGTCTTATATCGATGGTATCCATGGTTTCACCAGATACTTTTAAGGTATGATTTAAAAATGCAGCAGATTTAAATCTCAAGTAAACCACGTCACAGTAAATAGCAGTAATTGAATGCTACCCTTAAAAGCTTCTTTAAATTATTGTCTATCTAACCCGTTGGTAAGGTCACCAAAACTTGGAGGAAAATACCACACAAATATTAGATTGATTCAAAACTTTTGGAGCCCCTGAGAAGTTTCTAATGGTTAATCATCACTATTTCTATAATATGGTCCACTTAAGATTTGGATCTACTACATTTTTTTTTTTTTTTTTGGATCATATGCCAAACGGATAGATGGCATGGAGATAACACACATACATCACGGTGGGCCCCACGGTCTGGGATCTACTAAAACAGCTTCCATAGCAGGCGCTTGGAAATTAATTCAAATAAAAGTTTCCAAATTACGTGTCTTCGTTAGATGCATCATTAACAAAAAAATTATACTATTTTATTAATCTGGCCATCCTTTCGGCAGTCATTCAATGGACCGTTAAAAATGAAAATTATCCCATTTTGAGACACAAGGGTCCACAAATCCGAGGTTGGGATTTCTCCACCAATGTAATTTTTAATTACAGGTTTGCAGCAGTTGGCTCCCAGTTCTCTCAGATTAATTTATGCTAATGCATGCCACGTGTACAATTTCTGAGTTCTGGTGTATCAAGAATCATGCGCCGCCCGAGTATCAAATAGCTCCGCCACTAGAAATACCAAGAGAGGCGGGGGCATTGCTAAGCCCACACGCGCATACAAAATGTGCTGGCGTGGATGAAAGGCGCAATGTCCAAAGCCATCATAACATGTTCCTGGCTACGTCCGTATTCTCTTCCGAAAACAAATCAGTTGGATTGATCAGTGGTCCACAATGTCAGAAACATTTAGACAGTTAGAAGAACTTCTGTCAAGCCATAAATTTTTATTTTGGAAACACTGGTCCATCTGACAATTGGAGTGCCTCATGAATGGATTAGATCTCGTACCAATATGCCAGGTTGGCACACGTGACGGCCTGTGCACTAGCTGTATTGTACACGCGTGATTATCAAAGCACGAGAGAGAGAAAGTGGAATACAATATTTAGCTGGTGAATCTCGTTGCACGTTTGTTACGCTGCGTGCAAATGGATGGTTCCAGGTAGGTTGGGAAGTGGTCTACATATAATATGGACTGTCCAATTACTGATAATTTTTTGGGACTTGCACGGTGGGGCCCACTGGATGAACGGTACGAATCACCAAACCATGCTCTACATGCACGTGGTGACAGCGAGACTAATAGTTTCTTAGCTGTCTCGACAAATATAAAACGACCTCGTTCTAGATCCGGGGGACGCGGATTGCGTCCTACCCCGCCCGTTTCTAGCTGGGAACGGCAGGAACTTTGAGTGGACACCGTGATGTATGGGTCTTATCTATACCGTCCATCCATTTTCCATATCATTTTAGGGAAAGGCCTTAAAAATGATGGTGATCCAAGGCTCAAGTGGACCACACCACAGGAAGTAGAGGGGATAATGATTCTCACCGTTGAAACTTCTCTAGCGCCCATCGTTATGTTTATTTGCCATCCAACCTATTTATAAAGTTACATAGACGTAGATGAAGAGAAAACACAGATATCAGGTCCATCTAAAACTTCTGTGGCCCCAAAGAAGTTTTCAACGGCAAGAGTTTAATTTCCATTGTTTAGTCCACTTGAGCCCTGGATCCGCCTCATTTTTTAAGTTATACCTTAAAATGATACGAAAAAAATGGATGGGCAGTGTGAATAAGACCAATACATTACGGTGGCCACTGAAATCTCATACCCATTCCCAGCTGGACAAGGCGGGGATGAGTGTGTTTTTTTTCTGGTTGAGAAGGTACATAAAAATGCCAATATCGATTATTTTACGGACACTAATCCAAGGCAGTGTTATCACCCCTAATTTCATACACCCATTATTTTAAATTTTATTATTATTATCATCATTATTATTATTATGAAATAGTACAAACGATGGGGGAATTTGTCACGAGATTTGTTGGGTAAAAATATGTTAAGTTCGGAGACTCGAATTAAAGTAGGTCGGCTCTGCTGACGCTGCCTGAATAGTCCGAGACAACACCGACTGAACGGAGAATAGGCCAGGAGGCATAAAAAAGGAACGATTAAAGTCACTCTGTCAGAGTGATGACCTCGCCTGCTAAAGCTCACTAAAGGCCAAGCGTGTTCAAGCCACTCGGCCGATAGAACAAGACCGACTCAACGAGTTGGTTCTGTCGGGCACGGAACAAGGAATGACGAATAGACACCGAGATTATTCCGTCCGTGGAAAGGCCGAGAACCCACCCTCCTGCGTCGACCGAGACTCCTCCAAAGTCGGTAACGATCTGGCCGAGACAACACGTGGCGGAACGGGAACAGATACTGCTCTACGAAAATCCAGGGTGTAAGACCCGTATCTTGGTCCGTACCTTTCCGTACACTTCCGCGGTCGTACCGGTCGAATTCCGGCAACTTTCGACCCTTAAACAATATCGACGCGCGACCTGGATTCATGTACCGACAACCCGAGTCGACTCAACCCGAGACCAATACCATAGCGACCGCGCTGTCGTTGCGGTTCCGATACCGCGACTCGCGTGCCAAGGCGATACCCTGATCAAGAGATATGAGCCAACGTTCGGTGCGAGAAAACGCCGCGCGTTGCGAAAACCAAGGGAATCTCAACGATGTGTCACATCAATCACATCAATCCCATCAATCAATCACCCATCAACCCATCAAAGGTCAAGTACACATCACTTCCATCCCTTTTCCCAAGCAACCACCAAAGTCTTCTCAACCCATACCTTTCTTACACAAAAAGCCACAAAAGTCTTCCTAACCCATACCTTTCTTACACAACCATCACTCACCCATCCATCCATCACTCTCTCTTTCTCCCTTTACATCACTCTCTCTCTTTCTCTCTTTCTCATTTCAAAGAAAAAGCTCCAAGCAAAACACCCCACGTATGGAATTTTGCAAAAATCCCTAAGCTTCAAGTGGCCCACCTTCCTACCCCAAAATCTCCCATCTCAACCCTCCATTCTTCATCCTAACCGTTGAAGTTGAAGCCAAGGTGCCAAGGAACCCCTAGGAGCGAGAAGATTGGACGGTGGGTGCTTCTATAGGGTAGATTTTCTTGATTTTATGGTGGACCAAGTGAGGCCCACCGATCCATGGTGTGGATCTCACTTGGGACCCTTATTTGTGGCCGATGGACCACTTGGATCGTCATGATCATTCCATGATGGGACCATTCTCCATGGACCCCATCATGAAGTTTGTTTTCATTTGGAAAGGTCATCTAGACCATTCATATTGGTGGGGAAGGGATCCCCACCGTTGATCTTTAATTTGGAGGGTCACATGTACAAAATGACCCAATTGATGTATGATTTCATGCATGGGAGGGCCCATAGTGACGGGGTCCCTCCATCACTAGCCGTGTCCCACTTTCCATGTCTCTCTCCCTCTCTCTTTTATTTTATTGTATTTTATTTTATTTTATTGTAGTAGGATGGTGTGGCCCACTTGAATGGATCCCAACTTGATGTATTTATTTTATTCAAGTGGGGCCCACCTTAGATGTAATTTCCATGCCACCCATCATGTGGTGGCCCACTTCATCAGGCCCACCACAAATAACCGTGTATGAACGTCAGCCGTCCAGCGTCTGGGACGCTGGACGTTACCAAGAAAACGAGAAAAAAAAAGAAAAAGGAAAGGAAAAAGGAAGAAAAAAGAAGGGAATGGGATGTTCCCTTTGCACAGGCCCCATCCTGATGTCTATGTCCTATCCAAGCCGTCCATCCTCTCACCCACGGTATTCTAGCCGTTGGGTAAAAGTTTGGAACTAATCCAATCATCTGGTGGGCCATAGCGCCTAATATTGCGCCCTTACCATCCAAACACTAGTTCCTTATTTTATTTCTCCTACAAGCATCAAAAAAATTGGAACTCTGGACTCATTTGAACGGCGTCGAGCCACTGATCGCTATGGCTGGTATGGATTGTCCGAAAGCGGGCCCCACATATGAAATTTTCGTGAAATGATGAAATTGGAGGAGAGAGAGAGAAGGGGCGGCAGCAGCTGCTGCCGCTGTGTCAGGCGCACGCAGGCAGCGCCTGCGTGCTGACGGACGGGCGGGCGGGCTGCTGTGCAGCCACCCACGGCTGCTGCCGTGGGCCCCACTTGATGCACATGTTCTATCTACACCGTCCATTAGGCGGGCCCCCTTCCCAGGTGGGCCCCCTCCAAATTTCAGGATGATCCAAACCTCAGGTGGGCCACATCACAAGAAACAGTGTGAATGAGCACCCCCCATTGAAACTCTTCCTGGGGTCCCCAGAAGTGTTGGATCAAGCTGAAATTTTATATTTTCCCTTCGTCCAGGTTGAGTGACCTTATGAACGGGTGGGATTTCAATTAAACATCACGGTGGGCCATATACATGGGACCCATAGTGATTTATGTATTTTATTCACACCGTCCACGGTCCGTGGACGGTGATGGCCACTGTGATTCTTGTTGAATCCACACCGTCCCCACTGAACGGTGGGGCCCACATATATATGTTATTATATTATATATATATCACATATATATATTATTATATGATATATATACTACATATCATATTGTATATATTACATATATTATATTATATGTAGTTATATAGTATATAATATATATATGATTGTACGCCTTCATGTGGGTCCCACCATTGTCATAGGCGGTGCATCCAGACCGTCCATCCACTTGAAAGGATCATGTTAGGCCTATGGGCTAGGCCCATTGGAATTTCAAACGGGGCATGGGCTAGGCCCATTTGGTTTTGTGAAATGCTTATGGGCTGGGCCCATTGGGTTATTTTAGGCCTAGAGACTAGGCCCATTTGATGTACTTCAAGACCCATGAAAGTGGACCCCTTTTTGTTGAAATTTAAAGTCCATGGAAGTAAACCATTTGATATATTGTAAGGTCCATGGGACTGAACCCATTCAATTATAAAAGGGTCCATAGGATTAGGCCCACTTTGATATGTATGCAAACTCATGGATTAGGTCCATTTAAATTGTTAAAGCCTAGGGATTTAGGCCCATTTGACTCATATAAGGCCTCTGGGTTGAGGCCCATTGGACACACATTTGGGGGTCCAATTGGTGTGGCCCATTTGATACATATTAGATTCATGTAACTAGGTCCAATTGGTGCAATCCAAGGCCCACGGGTTTATGCCATTGCAATGCACTTAAGGCCCATTGGTTTGGCCCATTTATGTGGCCCATCTGATGAATAAGAGCCCATAGGATATGGCCCATTTGATATATATATAAGGTCCAATGGGGACAACCTACGGTCCATTACAATGAGTAAATTCATTTCAGACTAAGTACTAAGGTTTATGAAGATCGTACCTGTGATGCAATGTTGGTTTGACGTCCACATTGCGAGTGTAATGTTGGTTGGATGTCCACATTACAACTCTCCTTAGGGCCCATTATTGGGCCGTACTTATTGTGTATAGGCCGTCCAGGTCCATCTGCATCGTAAGACAATTCCTTTTATTATAACATGTTTAGTATAGTTTCATGGCCCATGATCATACGCATCATATGTATGCTTGATATGAGTGATGATTGATCATAGCATTTGCCTTCGGGCAGGTTGTTTATGGGCTCCCGGTTAGGCGGTGTTGCCCTACATGAGCGTACGGTATGCGCAGGATTGGTTGCATGACTGGATGGCGTGATTCATGCATTCCGCATTAGTGTGACATGGTTGTTGTACGCCCTAGCGACATCAGGGCCGTAGCCTCCACAGACGCATCGTGGTTGGCAGGATTGGATACCGGAAATCTTGACTTACATGGGGTACTATAGATATCCCTGGGTGAAAGTCCCTAAACCCTTATGGTACCAAGAGGTTGCTCCAACGTCTAGACCGAGTGGGTAGATGAGCGTTGAGTGCCGATTACCAGACGGTTACGCTCTCCACTGTGTCGTGGTCGGTTGGAAGGGGGTACGGCCTTACCCGCCCGAGTGTAAGGGGCAATGCTAGGCTGAGTCTGACCAGCTCGAGGAATGGGTCCGCTATCGACGAGTCGCGCCCGATATTGGCAGACGGATAGTGAGGTCTCTTCCACTTACCTTATTGCGCGCGATGTGGCGGCAATCTGGTTTAGAGTGTACTAGACCCCGGTGATATTCCATACTTTGAGCTGTACTGATATGTGGACATTGATGAGGATCTGTATGCTTGAGTTGCATTGCACATTGCATGGCCTTGGGATGGCCGATACCATTCATGTCTTGCATCGCATAAGCCTTGGTACGGCTCATGATATTATGTTTCCATTTGCATATTCCGCATTACTCTGACATTGCATTCATATTACTACCTTGCGCACACACTTTCACCACCCTCTAAGCTTTCTGTAAGCTTATGCACGACCGTTGCGTGCAGGTGACGTTGGACTGCAGCAGCGTTGAGGCAGGAGCGCGTCGTTGATCATTTTGGAGTTTTCTGTTATTTACCATTGTATTTCCCTTTATGCTCATTGTACTTGTAAAATTTTTTGATCATAGTGGAAATGTAATGGAGTGCTTGGTTGTTGTTTGTGGGTTATGCCTTTGGTTATGCTTATTACGAAACAAACTGGTATTTGAAATCCTCCTCGTAGCATCCCAGGATCGGAACCTGGCGAATGGGAGCTAGGAGCCGAGAATGGGGTTCTACGGAGGCTGTCGGCGCCGGATTCGGCGATCGGGAATTTTGTGAGCCCGGTTTCCGAGTTTGGGGCGTGACAGAAGTTGGTATCAGAGCATAACTTGGGAATAACCGAGAACAACATTACATGTTTGCTATGAGTGAAGAATGGCTAAGTTCTGAAGTTCGGATAACTTTACGACCTTCCGAATCAGACCATTAACATGCGTACATTCGAGAGTTCTGGAAGTTGATAGGCGCTTTCGCTCTTTCCTGTAGGGTATGGCGCCTGTTACTCGATCGACTCCCGCACCACCACCTGAGGATTCTACCTCACCATCGGAGACTCCAGCTCTACCACCTGCGTCTCCCATCCCACCCTCAGAGATTCCTGCTTCTTCCCATGAGGATGACATTCCTCCACCTGAGACTGATGAGGAGCCGACTGTGACCGTGAGTACCTCTCAGTTACAGCAGATGTTGCAGGCTGTGACAGCTGCACTACAGGGACAGGGTAGACGCCCAGCTGTTTCACCAGCTCAGGCGGAGCAGGAGCGCGCGAGCGCCGTACTTCGTGAGTTTAGACGGCATGATCCCCCTCGTTTCCAGGGCGAGCCGGATCCAACTGCAGCCGAGAGATGGCGCTCCGATGTGGAGAAGATATTCGATACCATGTTGTGCACGACCGAGCAGCGCGTCCGGTTAGCAGTATTTCTCTTCCACGGTGAGGCCGAGCATTGGTGGACCTCTGTCGCCCGTGTCGCCGGACCTGACTATGTCTGGACATGGGAGGACTTTGTGGAGCGATTCGAGGAGCAGTACTTCCCTGACCACATCCGTCGTCAGCGAGCCTTAGAGTTCGAGACTCTGGTGCAGGGAGACATGACCGTGGCACAGTACGCGGCCCGTTTCATGGCACTATCGAGATTTGCGCCGTACATGGTTGATGATGAGGGGCGGAAGGCCCGCCGTTTCGAGCACGGTTTACGTTACGGCCTTCGAGGTCGTGTCATTGGGCATGAGCTTCCTACCTTCCAGGCAGTAGTGCGGAAGGCTCAGATATATGAGACTGAGTGGGCCGGTTCTCAGTCTGATCGTGGTCAGAGGGGAGACCGGAAGAGGCAGGCTCCTTCCAGTCATTCCCAGCAGGGTCGACCACAGCAGCAGAGGCGTACTGGTCGCCCAGCTTTCCGTGCACCATCAGCACCAGCAGCACCTCCACCACCACCTCAGAGACAGTTCACCGGCACTTGCTTCAGGTGCGGTGCGACGGGACACCGTTCATGGGAGTGTCCCAGTCCCCAGCAGCAGCAGAGAGGTCCACAGCAGCAGAGACCTCCACCGCAGCAGCAGAGACCCCCACAGCAGCAGCGACAGCAGCAGCGACAGCAGCCTCTACCACCGAGGCCACCTCAGTAGCAGCATCAGCATCGGCACCAGCCTCAGAGGCCACAGCAGCAGAGGCAGCAGTTTCGACCACCTCAGCGACCTCAGCAGCAGCAGCAGCACGTTCAGAGGGGACAGGCACCTCCCCAGCCAGCTCAGGCTAGGTTTTATACAGCTCAGCAGGATCCGCAGTCATCCGGAGGAGTCGTTGAGGGTATATTGCCAGTTTCTACTTGCATTGCACGTGTATTGTTTGATTCTGGTGCATCACATTCCTTTGTGGCCGAGAGCTTTTGTCGATCGGCTGGCTTACCGTTAGAGTCTGCTGGTGAGAGTCTATCAGTATCGACTCCCTTGGGGAGGACTGCAGCGTTGGGACGATTCTGTTCGTCTTGTCCCGTTCTAGTCGGGGATACCTTCCTGCCTGCTGATTTGTTTGTTTTGCCGATGTCCGAGTTTGACGTTATCTTGGGCATGGATTGGCTCGCCGAGTACTATGCCATTTTGGACTGCGCCGCGAGGACCGTCACTTTTGTATACCCGGCGTGCCACAGTTCCAGTTCGTTGCAGAGGCCAGAGGAGAGCAGTTGTCTTGTTTGATGTCGTGCGCCATAGAGGAGCATGTCGCCGTTGGCATCGACCATTTGCCGATAGTTTGCGATTTTCCCGATGTGTTCCAGGAGATTCCGGGATTACCGCCTCGTCGACTCACCGAGTTCCAGATCGATCTCGTGCCTGGTACCGCGCCTATTTCAAAGGCCCCGTATCGTATGGCACCGTTGGAGTTACGGGAACTGCAGAAGCAGTTGGACGAGTTGCGTGAGTTAGGCTTTATCCGTCCGAGCAGTTCTCCGTGGGGAGCACCGGTACTCTTCGTGAAGAAGAAGGATGGTTCGTTGAGGCTCTGCGTTGACTATCGCGAGCTCAACAAAGTCACGATCAAGAACAAGTACCCGCTCCCTAGGATTGATGATTTGTTTGACCAGTTGCAGGGTGCACAGTTCTTCTCGAAGATTGACCTGCGTTCCGGTTATCATCAGATTCGGGTCCGAGATGAGGACATTCCGAAGACGGCATTCAGGACGCGTTACGGTCATTTTGGGTTTCAGGTCATGTCCTTCGGACTGACCAATGCACCCGCGGTCTTCATGCAGCTGATGAACGAGGTTTTTCGCCCATATCTAGATCAGTTTGTTGTAGTCTTCATCGACGACATTCTGATCTACTCGAGGACTCGTGAGGAGCATGAGCAGCACTTGGAGACTACTCTACAGACCCTCCGCGCACACCAGCTGTATGCAAAGCTGGAGAAGTGCGAGTTCTGGCAGGAGGAGGTGAAGTTCCTCGGTCACGTGGTGACGAGGGAGGGCGTCGCAGTGGACCCCTCGAAGGTCGAGGCAGTGCGTCAGTGGGGCCAGCCCACGACTGCGACAGAGATCCGTAGTTTCCTTGGTTTAGCGGGCTATTATCGACGTTTCATTGAGGGCTTCTCTCGTATTGCAGCCCCGCTGACCAGGTTGACTCGGAAGGGCGCAGAGTTTATTTGGAGTGACGCCTGCGAGCGAGCATTTACGGAGTTGAAGGACCGTCTGACGTCCGCTCCTGTCCTCACTCTTCCATCTGGGAGTGACGACTTCATTGTATTCACTGATGCCTCGCACATCGGTTTAGGTGCTGTCCTGATGCAGCACGGGAGACCAGTGGCCTTTACGTCTCGTCAGCTCAAAGTCCATGAGCTGAACTATCCTACACATGATCTGGAGCTGGCTGCAGTTGTCTTCGCACTGAAGGTGTGGAGGCACTACCTTTACGGGATTAGGTTCGAGCTCTTCTCTGATCACAAGAGCTTGAAGTACCTCTTCTCGCAGTCTGAGTTGAATATGAGACAGAGGCTCTGGATGGAGCTCCTGAAGGACTATGATTTCGACCTTCAGTACCACCCGGGCAAGGCGAACGTGGTGGCAGATGCCTTCAGCCGTCAGCCACGAGGCCTAGTGGCGCACATGATGATTCAGGAGTGGCGGATGCTTGAGGATATTGCTGCGTATGACTTTGAGTTCGGCCTGCAGTCTTCCATTGTACAGTTATCGAGCTTGTCGATTCAACCCTCTCTTGTCGCTAGGGTGATCGAGGCTCAGCAGGCTGATGAGTCGTTGCAGAGTTATATGGCTGAGGCGGCATCTGAGGGTCAGGCAGATTGGCAGATCGGTACAGACGGTGGACTTCGTTTCAGAGGCCGATTATGTGTCCCGGATATTCCAGAGTTACGCAGAGAGCTTATGACCGAGGCACATCGATCGCGGTTTTCTATCCACCCGGGCTCGACGAAGATGTACCGTGACATGAGGCGACAGTATTTTTGGGCGGGGATGAAGCGCCAGATCGCCAGTTTTGTGGCCGAGTGTGACACGTGCCAGCGTGTCAAGGCCGATCATCAGAGACCTCCTGGTCTTTTGCAGCCGTTGAGCGTCCCGATGTGGAAGTGGGAGCACGTGTCGACTGATTTCATTATGGGTTTGCCGAGGACTCAGCGCGGTCATGACTCCATTTGGGTTGTTGTGGATCGTCTGACGAAGTCGGCACATTTCCTTGCGATGCGTGCGACTTGGTCTATGGACCGGCTTGCGAGATTGTTTATTGAGGAGATTGTGAGACTGCATGGTGTTCCAGTCTCGATCGTTTCTGACCGAGACTCGAGGTTCACATCTCAGTTTTGGGGGAGCTTCCAGCGTGCGATGGGGACTGATTTGCAGCTCAGCACCGCGTACCATCCGCAGACCGATGGCCAGACCGAGAGGGTCAATCAGATACTTGAGGATATGCTTCGGGCCTGCGCGATTGACTTCGGGGGTAGCTGGGATGAGCATCTGCGATTGGCTGAGTTTGCGTACAATAACAGCTATCAGGCGACCATCGGCATGGCTCCTTTTGAGGCACTATATGGCAGACCATGTAGATCACCGAGTTGTTGGACCGAGGTTGGAGAGCGCCGTCTCCTAGGTCCCGAGCTGGTGCAGGAGACTTCAGACGCTATCGACATCATCAGGCAGAGGATGAGCACAGCTCAGAGCCGACAGAAGAGTTCTGCTGATCGTCGGCGTCGTCCCTTGGAGTTTGATGTAGGGGACCATGTGTATCTCAAGGTCTCGCCTATGAAGGGCGTAGTTCGATTTGGAGCGAAGGGCAAGCTTGCCCCGAGATTCATAGGACCTTTTGAGATCACTGGGCGCGTTGGCGCCGTGGCCTATCGGCTTGCCTTACCATCACAGTTGTCTGGCGTCCACAATGTGTTTCACGTCTCCATGTTGAGGAAGTGTGAGTCAGACATAGTTCCCGTTATTGATTGGCAGCCGTTGGAGGTTCGTAAGGACGCTTCTTACATTGAGCAGCCAGTCCGTATCCTTGATCGGAAGGAGCAGGTCCTCAGAACCAAGGTCATTCCGTTGGTGAAGGTGCAGTGGGGTCACCATTCTGTAGAGGAGGCTTCTTGGGAGCGTGAGGCTGAGATTCGAGAGCGATATCCTCATCTCTTTGATGGTTGATGATCGTGTATTGTATTTTGTACGTTGTCCCTGATTCTATATGATGACGTTATATTTATTATTTTTCGCGAGTTACGCTTAGTTGCGATGCTTGTGTAAATTTCGAGGACGAAATTTTTATAAGGAGGGAAGAGCTGTAAGACCCGTATCTTGGTCCGTACCTTTCCGTACACTTCCGCGGTCGTACCGGTCGAATTCCGGCAACTTTCGACCCTTAAACAATATCGACGCGCGACCTGGATTCATGTACCGACAACCCGAGTCGACTCAACCCGAGACCAATACCATAGCGACCGCGCTGTCGTTGCGGTTCCGATACCGCGACTCGCGTGCCAAGGCGATACCCTGATCAAGAGATATGAGCCAACGTTCGGTGCGAGAAAACGCCGCGCGTTGCGAAAACCAAGGGAATCTCAACGATGTGTCACATCAATCACATCAATCCCATCAATCAATCACCCATCAACCCATCAAAGGTCAAGTACACATCACTTCCATCCCTTTTCCCAAGCAACCACCAAAGTCTTCTCAACCCATACCTTTCTTACACAAAAAGCCACAAAAGTCTTCCTAACCCATACCTTTCTTACACAACCATCACTCACCCATCCATCCATCACTCTCTCTTTCTCCCTTTACATCACTCTCTCTCTTTCTCTCTTTCTCATTTCAAAGAAAAAGCTCCAAGCAAAACACCCCACGTATGGAATTTTGCAAAAATCCCTAAGCTTCAAGTGGCCCACCTTCCTACCCCAAAATCTCCCATCTCAACCCTCCATTCTTCATCCTAACCGTTGAAGTTGAAGCCAAGGTGCCAAGGAACCCCTAGGAGCGAGAAGATTGGACGGTGGGTGCTTCTATAGGGTAGATTTTCTTGATTTTATGGTGGACCAAGTGAGGCCCACCGATCCATGGTGTGGATCTCACTTGGGACCCTTATTTGTGGCCGATGGACCACTTGGATCGTCATGATCATTCCATGATGGGACCATTCTCCATGGACCCCATCATGAAGTTTGTTTTCATTTGGAAAGGTCATCTAGACCATTCATATTGGTGGGGAAGGGATCCCCACCGTTGATCTTTAATTTGGAGGGTCACATGTACAAAATGACCCAATTGATGTATGATTTCATGCATGGGAGGGCCCATAGTGACGGGGTCCCTCCATCACTAGCCGTGTCCCACTTTCCATGTCTCTCTCCCTCTCTCTTTTATTTTATTGTATTTTATTTTATTTTATTGTAGTAGGATGGTGTGGCCCACTTGAATGGATCCCAACTTGATGTATTTATTTTATTCAAGTGGGGCCCACCTTAGATGTAATTTCCATGCCACCCATCATGTGGTGGCCCACTTCATCAGGCCCACCACAAATAACCGTGTATGAACGTCAGCCGTCCAGCGTCTGGGACGCTGGACGTTACCAAGAAAACGAGAAAAAAAAAGAAAAAGGAAAGGAAAAAGGAAGAAAAAAGAAGGGAATGGGATGTTCCCTTTGCACAGGCCCCATCCTGATGTCTATGTCCTATCCAAGCCGTCCATCCTCTCACCCACGGTATTCTAGCCGTTGGGTAAAAGTTTGGAACTAATCCAATCATCTGGTGGGCCATAGCGCCTAATATTGCGCCCTTACCATCCAAACACTAGTTCCTTATTTTATTTCTCCTACAAGCATCAAAAAAATTGGAACTCTGGACTCATTTGAACGGCGTCGAGCCACTGATCGCTATGGCTGGTATGGATTGTCCGAAAGCGGGCCCCACATATGAAATTTTCGTGAAATGATGAAATTGGAGGAGAGAGAGAGAAGGGGCGGCAGCAGCTGCTGCCGCTGTGTCAGGCGCACGCAGGCAGCGCCTGCGTGCTGACGGACGGGCGGGCGGGCTGCTGTGCAGCCACCCACGGCTGCTGCCGTGGGCCCCACTTGATGCACATGTTCTATCTACACCGTCCATTAGGCGGGCCCCCTTCCCAGGTGGGCCCCCTCCAAATTTCAGGATGATCCAAACCTCAGGTGGGCCACATCACAAGAAACAGTGTGAATGAGCACCCCCCATTGAAACTCTTCCTGGGGTCCCCAGAAGTGTTGGATCAAGCTGAAATTTTATATTTTCCCTTCGTCCAGGTTGAGTGACCTTATGAACGGGTGGGATTTCAATTAAACATCACGGTGGGCCATATACATGGGACCCATAGTGATTTATGTATTTTATTCACACCGTCCACGGTCCGTGGACGGTGATGGCCACTGTGATTCTTGTTGAATCCACACCGTCCCCACTGAACGGTGGGGCCCACATATATATGTTATTATATTATATATATATCACATATATATATTATTATATGATATATATACTACATATCATATTGTATATATTACATATATTATATTATATGTAGTTATATAGTATATAATATATATATGATTGTACGCCTTCATGTGGGTCCCACCATTGTCATAGGCGGTGCATCCAGACCGTCCATCCACTTGAAAGGATCATGTTAGGCCTATGGGCTAGGCCCATTGGAATTTCAAACGGGGCATGGGCTAGGCCCATTTGGTTTTGTGAAATGCTTATGGGCTGGGCCCATTGGGTTATTTTAGGCCTAGAGACTAGGCCCATTTGATGTACTTCAAGACCCATGAAAGTGGACCCCTTTTTGTTGAAATTTAAAGTCCATGGAAGTAAACCATTTGATATATTGTAAGGTCCATGGGACTGAACCCATTCAATTATAAAAGGGTCCATAGGATTAGGCCCACTTTGATATGTATGCAAACTCATGGATTAGGTCCATTTAAATTGTTAAAGCCTAGGGATTTAGGCCCATTTGACTCATATAAGGCCTCTGGGTTGAGGCCCATTGGACACACATTTGGGGGTCCAATTGGTGTGGCCCATTTGATACATATTAGATTCATGTAACTAGGTCCAATTGGTGCAATCCAAGGCCCACGGGTTTATGCCATTGCAATGCACTTAAGGCCCATTGGTTTGGCCCATTTATGTGGCCCATCTGATGAATAAGAGCCCATAGGATATGGCCCATTTGATATATATATAAGGTCCAATGGGGACAACCTACGGTCCATTACAATGAGTAAATTCATTTCAGACTAAGTACTAAGGTTTATGAAGATCGTACCTGTGATGCAATGTTGGTTTGACGTCCACATTGCGAGTGTAATGTTGGTTGGATGTCCACATTACAACTCTCCTTAGGGCCCATTATTGGGCCGTACTTATTGTGTATAGGCCGTCCAGGTCCATCTGCATCGTAAGACAATTCCTTTTATTATAACATGTTTAGTATAGTTTCATGGCCCATGATCATACGCATCATATGTATGCTTGATATGAGTGATGATTGATCATAGCATTTGCCTTCGGGCAGGTTGTTTATGGGCTCCCGGTTAGGCGGTGTTGCCCTACATGAGCGTACGGTATGCGCAGGATTGGTTGCATGACTGGATGGCGTGATTCATGCATTCCGCATTAGTGTGACATGGTTGTTGTACGCCCTAGCGACATCAGGGCCGTAGCCTCCACAGACGCATCGTGGTTGGCAGGATTGGATACCGGAAATCTTGACTTACATGGGGTACTATAGATATCCCTGGGTGAAAGTCCCTAAACCCTTATGGTACCAAGAGGTTGCTCCAACGTCTAGACCGAGTGGGTAGATGAGCGTTGAGTGCCGATTACCAGACGGTTACGCTCTCCACTGTGTCGTGGTCGGTTGGAAGGGGGTACGGCCTTACCCGCCCGAGTGTAAGGGGCAATGCTAGGCTGAGTCTGACCAGCTCGAGGAATGGGTCCGCTATCGACGAGTCGCGCCCGATATTGGCAGACGGATAGTGAGGTCTCTTCCACTTACCTTATTGCGCGCGATGTGGCGGCAATCTGGTTTAGAGTGTACTAGACCCCGGTGATATTCCATACTTTGAGCTGTACTGATATGTGGACATTGATGAGGATCTGTATGCTTGAGTTGCATTGCACATTGCATGGCCTTGGGATGGCCGATACCATTCATGTCTTGCATCGCATAAGCCTTGGTACGGCTCATGATATTATGTTTCCATTTGCATATTCCGCATTACTCTGACATTGCATTCATATTACTACCTTGCGCACACACTTTCACCACCCTCTAAGCTTTCTGTAAGCTTATGCACGACCGTTGCGTGCAGGTGACGTTGGACTGCAGCAGCGTTGAGGCAGGAGCGCGTCGTTGATCATTTTGGAGTTTTCTGTTATTTACCATTGTATTTCCCTTTATGCTCATTGTACTTGTAAAATTTTTTGATCATAGTGGAAATGTAATGGAGTGCTTGGTTGTTGTTTGTGGGTTATGCCTTTGGTTATGCTTATTACGAAACAAACTGGTATTTGAAATCCTCCTCGTAGCATCCCAGGATCGGAACCTGGCGAATGGGAGCTAGGAGCCGAGAATGGGGTTCTACGGAGGCTGTCGGCGCCGGATTCGGCGATCGGAAATTTTGTGAGCCCGGTTTCCGAGTTTGGGGCGTGACACAGGGATACGGATAGCTAATCGCGAGATTCTCAGGATTGAGAGCAATCCGTGGAAAGGAGTAAGTCTTCGAATAATCAGGAGAAGAATTCTCTGAGGATGAGGATTGACAAACGGTATAAATCTCCAAGCTTGGGGCGGAAGAAAGTACGCAGTACTTAACTGAGACAAGCTTTTTGCTACTGATCAAATAATTAACTTAAGCATCGGAGGTTCCCCAGCTCCAACCAGGGTTCCCTTGACATTGTTGATTGTGCAGGTGAAGGAGGGTCCGCCTTAAGGAAGCCATCCCATAAAATCACTGCAACAAGACTAATAAATTAATGGGGTGATCTGGAGTCTAATCCGTTGGACGCCGGTCATGGTCTGCCCGATTAATAACTTCACCTTTCATGTTTGTATGACATCCAACCTGTCATAGATTATCCTCATCAAAGTAATTTACCTTAGGAAAAAGTCAGCCACATTCACTTACTAGTGGACCATAGCTGTATTTTTCTATTTATGCAGTGGTTAGATTTTTTTTCTATGGTGTGGCCACTTGATGAGTAGACGGTGCTGATTTTTTTCGCTAGGTGATCCTCTCAGTGGAGTGGACCTATTGCAAAGGTTGGAAGTAGCATTCTCTTAAGAGGTTGGTAGCTAGTCCTCTATCAAGTTAAGTTGAAACCCTACGAACTCAACTTTCAACTTGATACAAATATCCGATGAGCCATGGCAAAAGGAAATAGTTTTGGTACTTTGATTTGTTTTTTATTTTTTTACTACAGTTTATTAGAGTTTTGGACCGGGCTGAGAATTGGGCTTAAAGAATTTCAAGGGGTGCTACATCACATGGCCGTTCAGATTATTTTGCACCTATAACTCTAATGCAAGGGTGTGCATGTTTGCTCACATATATAAGATAGTGTGCAAAGTGAGCATTCTTCTCTCTCTACACATATATATATTAAGGGTAGCTTGGCATAATAGAGTTATTTTTTGAGAATCGTTTATGTAAAAATGTGCATGTTTTGTAAGCATGATTAATAAAATAAAATAAAAATTCTTATAAAAGTTTTAACAGTGAGAATTGAATCACATTGGCTCTTATGACATGGCCCGCTTTAAGTCTTGGATTTACCTCAATTTCGAAGTCATACCAGAACATAATATGATGAAGTGGATGTCCAACGCTCATTATAGTGGGCTCCACAAAGCTCCATCCCAGCATTAAGCCCGCATGGGTGTGTAGTACAGCTCATGTATAAGCCACACATTTGTCTCCATCACACATAGATTTGGTAGTCAATCCATTCATTAGAAAGGCATCACTATATCAATGCACATTTTTCAATTAGTACACTTTACAAAAGAAATGCAGGACTCTAAAACTTTTAGTTGAAGTTTTCTATTGCATTCACTTATTTTTTAATATTAGAGCCCACCTTATAACTCCACCAAATTAAGTCAAGGAAGACATGATCAGACCCCATTGATGGATAGATTTGATTTGAGACATACGCATGTGCAGAGGACAAGGATCCTTCCATTTTACAAGAGATTTCGGGACATTTGTAGAAGTGGAAGTGATGGTAGGAAAGGGAAGTAGAGCAGTAGAAAAAAGTATAAAAAATTTAAATTGTATTTTAAAAATTAATTAATTAAGCAGCTAATCAAACACACTTGAAGCCTAAAAAAATAAATTTCAAATTCGAAAATAAAAATATTTTCATTGACAAAGTCATATAAACACTTTGTTAATTAAAATTTAAAAATATATTCTTTTTTGGAAATTTTGACTTTTATCCCTTGCGTAGCCAATGGCCCTCCATTTTCTGCATTTACTAACTGGCAAAAGCATCCACAAAATCAGAAATATCCAATTATCTTATTGGAAGGTTTGTTAACTGTAGATGGGTGTACAATAATACACCTCCACACATATGCTATCATGGTACATAGGTTTTTAATCAAATATATCTACCCCCTGGTTTCTCTAAGGGCTTATTTGATTTTTGGGCTTAATTATAATTACTTTATAAATGGGTAATAATTATTTACATAGATAATTATTATATCTTTTCCTAAGCAGATAGCCCCACTTACTTTTCTAACACTAAAATTGAAAATGTTGTAAAATAAATGTGAAGCCTACTATGATGTATGTGGCTTACATACACTGTCCATTTGTTATGCAACCCACATTTAGAGCATGAGCCTAAAAATGAAGTAAATCTAAAGCTCAAGTGAATCACACCATTGGAAATAATGGGACATAGCTGCTGCCTACCATTAAAAACTTCACGAGGCTCGTAAAAGTTTTGGATCAAGTTGATATTTGTACTTTCCCCTGATCCATGTCATGTGACCCTATGAATAGGTAAAATGATAAACAAACCTTAATGTGGGCTCAATAAAGAAAATAACTTTCAACAGTAATTAAGCCCACTGTGTACCGACAAGGGGGTGTACTAACAAGCTAACAAATTTATTTATTTATTATTTTTTAAATGAGCCCATTGTTTCTTTTAGTGTGGGCCATTTGAGGATTGAGTTTGTCTTATTTTTTGGTCCATGCACTAAAATATTCTGATAAAATAGATGGACGGCACGAATATATTATATACATTACAATGGGCCCCACATATTTAAGTCGGGCCCACATATTTAAGTCTTAACACTTTTAAACAACACTTTTGTACCAATTTTCAAGGTTAAATTACCCACCCATTTTTAAATTAGGTGAAAAAGGAATAATTAATTATTTACCATGGATTTAAATATATCATAGAAAATCAAACGGGCTCTAAAGATAATCTTTATATGGTCCTCTCAAAAGGTGATACCTAATATTGGAAAGAACATGAATCCTTTACCTAGCACAAACAAAAACTTCTTGTTTCTCCTGCCGCATAATTGGTCCGTGTCATTTCTGAAGTTATGAGCACCATTGCATTAAATGAAGTTTTTGATGATGTTCCGTAATCATATTGTAGTAAATAGATATTTATTGCCTGCGGCAAACAGAGGATTCAGCTTCTATTGGAAAGAGAAGTTAGAAAACTCCTCCCAAGTCTTTTAATTCCCTGCATTTGCTTTTTGCAAAATATCACCCGTCCAACCAATGGATCAACCAGTTCTTAGCCAGGGGATTAACATAGAAGTGCCTTTCTAATACATGAATTGAATACATGTTATGACGTGTGCGTGTACGAGTTGTATTGCGCACGCTCCCTGGGCTTTGCAAATCTCATCTCTGGGGAAGCCAGACAGGGAGTTGATTTCCCCTTCACCTAGGACCCAGGGCTATGGGGCCCACCGTGATGATCAAGAGAAATCCACTCCGTTCATCCATTTCACTATATTATGTTAGTGCATGATTCCAAACATTAATTAAATTTAAGCATTAAGTAAGACACGCCATGGGAAATACTATGATTCAACGGTGAAATCTTTACGGAACCGATACGTCTTGGAACCTATTTGTGCGGCCTGATTTTTTTATACATCACCACTTTTCTATCTAATTTAGGTACTTCAATTACTACAACTACCACATTTATAGAATGTCCGAGCCGTGCAAATGGTGGGCCACACAATGATAATCTACTGATATCGAAATCAGCCGATCACTTACTGAGTGGCAGACGCAATTCAACCGAGTTATTCCATCCGTCTGTTCATCTTTTTGATGCAGTGGCCCATCAAATTAGTCTATTTTCTGGATCTTCGTATCACATGATTATCATGGCGTGTCACACCTTTTTCATGGATTGGATATCCTGTAACTGATAAGTTGGCCAGGAAATACAGCCGCTGTATTTAATCGTTTCTCACCGTGAAGAGAGATTCTTCTATTTTATTATGAAGAGTTACTGCTCCACACGTGCATGGATGTAGTACAATCCAAGCCGTTCAAATCTTGGTCCCGATCTAAACGAGGCATGTCCTCGGAATTGGATTGCATGGACGGTGAGAAAACGTTGTCAGTGGATGACTTTGTTTTGCATTTGGACGTTTGAAATTTTCACTTCATCATTTCGTTTGCTGGCCGCCAGGCCGAGAGTCATGATGATCCTTTATACTGTCATCTTTGGTTGGTGACACAGCTACAGCCGCCCCCACTATTTCAACTGTTTGGATTTGGATAAATGTTGCCACGTCGAGTGGCTATCGCAGTGCCCGGCTCGAACGGGGAGTTACTTGATACTCTTGCTGCACATGACGCTTGATACTCAGGCGCTTAGAAATGGTCCACATGGCATACAGTGACTAAAATAAAACACACTGAATGGAGGAAAACGTTGTGAGTAGATAACCTTAAAAAAATCAGATGGGTCGAACAACTCCAACCTATAACTCATGGAAACTTGTTTTTTAAATAAGAGCTTTGGATCTAATAAATTTCCACCAATTTCGGATAATCAAATAAATAATTTGGACGGTGATGTGAAAATTTTCTATTTCGTATATGCATTTTGTAGATAATAGTGAAGTGCCTGCGTATCATCCATCACACACCACCAGAGTATGAAAGTTTTCTCTCGTGAAATTAAGGAAATGGCGCAAAACACCAAGTGCGTATTTCATTCACCCAAACTCATCGAAGCCTTTTCCGAGAAATCGAGGTATTATAAAATGCTCGAGCCGAGATATTTTGGAGTTCCGCTCGGGCTTCGAGTTTATACACGTATTGCCCACAAGTGATCTAAACCGTTGATACTATGGGCCTTACTGTAAAGGTTCTAGCCAAGAAAAGATCTCTCGCGGTTGGAAGGATCCTGTATCTTTCAATAGGTAGCTAATAATGAAACCGTGTTGAAAAGAAAATAAAACAACAGTTGTTATTGAAACAATAAAAGTCCAAATATTATATATCTAGTATCGACTTTTTTTTGGAAGTTTTCTTAGTGCATGGGCCATCTGGATACGTCCGAAGGTTTTGGATTGCTGAACCATGAGCTCTACTTGAGTAAATTTGAGGCCTGTACGTACTGTACAGTCTCTAGGCTGGAGTACCTTACATAGTTTTATAGGCCGGGAGGGAATTGATGCTATGATAGTGTGATAGGTTAAATGTATGCAACACCCTGAAAGATAGCTCGAGTGGTAGACGAGTGAAAATACCTCGTTTCTCGATTCCCTCGTGAATATTAGGTCCATTTGAGGATGATCAAAGATAAAAATTTCATTTTGTCATACTTTAATGTTAAAAGTTGTAGTTCTTTATACACAACGGAGGATAGAAAAGAATGATAATGAAACGATTAGATTTATCGAGTTAAAGGCTTGACTTGAATAGTCAATTTCTCAAGACAGATTTGCTACTCTTTTTTATAAAATTTTCAACAAGTGCAAATGAAGAAAATCTATAAATTATCTTCAGGATACAATGAACTATCAATGCGATTTTCAACACAAAAATTTGTACATTTAAGTGTTGAACAGATCTTTAGTTTAAACACTGATATGCCGTAAGACGTTCAGAAAAAATTCAGTAAAAGATTAGATCGAGAGTAATTGCTCAAAAGATGATATAATCTTAAGGATAACAGTTCCTTCATTTGGATTATAGCATCCAAGATTTATATCAATTGAAGGGTTATGGATTTCTTCCCGAAGAGGTACTATAGAGACTCTTCACGAAATCTACACCCATTCACAGCAAATAATTGCCTTCCATGAAAGGACATGACTTTTTGTCCTATGGCAGTTATTTCTGTACCCATTCAGACAGAAGCAGTTATCCAATAGGAAAAACCGTATCCACATAAGCGACACATGACATACGTGCCACATGTACAATCATGTCGTAATTACTTTTAATCAACAAAAGATAATAAATCATCAGGGTTCAATTACACGACCCAAAAAATTTGAACCATGTGTCAAAAAGACTAAGACTCTTATTGCTTCTTGCGACGATGCGAACGTGCGCCTAATAAAGCGCCAAAAAGCGCCCAAGCAGCCTTACAGCCCATGCCACGCGCGCGCGGATGGTGCGACCCTGGTTGCATAAGCAAAAAACCCTCCTCTCTTACCGACTGGCTATACATACTATTTATGAAAAGTTTTAAATAATTAATATATTTATTTATTTTCTAAAAATAACTTTTATTTTTGAAATTTATTTTTATTCGAAAAAACACAACACTTAATAGTTTTTTACTATTTTTAAAATAACAAATGATGAAAGTACATGTGTCATCGCATGAGAAAGATTTTAGAAATATTTTAAGTGTTTTTTAGGAAAATTAATTGGCATTGAGCTGGCTAATATATGTTATTTGATGATGAGGCACGACTAAAAAATTCAAGAAGCAAAAAACGATCAAGTGATAAAGAATGATTAGAAAAATTAAAAAAGTTAGAAAAATGTAAAAAACTAATGTACCAACAATTTAAATACATAGCCATTGAAATAAAGAAGAGAATAATACAAAAATAAGTTACAACAAAAATAAATAAATAATAAGAAATTTAACAAAGCAAGTCGTCTTATAGCAATCCATCAAGCAAATCCAATTATTTTTTCCTAGCTTGCGTTAATCTTTAATTGTAATCTGTCTATCATTTTTTGCTAAACTATTCCCATATTGATACAATTACTTTATCTTATAAAAATGTATCTTACGGTTACTCATGATCTATAGTAAGTAAATTTTTATTTTTGATTGTTTTTCTTTATAAAAGTCATTTCGTATTTAAGGTAAGGTGCAACCTATCTTTGAATGAATAATCTTATTTCCGACCATCACTTGATCAGCTTACAACCATATTACAAGTGGCTAAATAGCCGATCAATCTTTTCAAGTCTCGTCATATATGCTCATGTTTGACATATCTACTTATCTTAACACTTGGGGTTAAGTTATTTGGTTTGAATAGTGCTGCACAATCAGTACTAGCATAGGTCACACATGACCAAACTAAACCGAAAAGGCAACATAATTAATATTCTAATTATATAATTGGCAGTACATATAACGAGCTGATCTTTGAATGAAAATTAGCCAAGGGTCCAAATCGAAGAGAAAAAAATAAGATGTCCATCAATCAGAACTTCAAATGGTCAAATCACTGGTTTTTGCACAATTTTGGATCGTATTGTTCAAGTCAAGAGTTTACCACGTGTATAATCCTCAGTGGTTGCATATTAACCATGAAAGTCTCGTGGATATCTGGTCCTCCAAGCTGGATGGAGCTGGGTCATGATCCTTCCGATGGACATTTGTGGGAGAGCTGTGGCCCCCAAAACATGTTGATTTGATAGTCTAACTGTTGAAATGTGGAAATGTTTCCTCTTTTACGGGGACCTTTTTGTCTCTTTTCCTAAGGCTGTTTGGGTTACCAACCATGGCATTCATGTATAAAAAGAGGCCACTATTATAATATTTCCACCAGCAAACCAAACATGAAAGCTGTCTGTCAAGTTTTTTGATTTTATAATAATCATACTTTTTCATAATATTATTGTGAAAATCTCTAACCAAACAACCATATCAATATCAAAATGTGATGATTTACTATTAAAATTGTTTGGTTTGCTAATTATTCTAATAGAAAAATATGTTATTATTATAATTTTACTATTGTCATTCGGAACACATAAGGTCAGCTAAGTTCATATGGATGCAGTTTGGCTAGGGATCCCAACACCTACCGGCTAGTTGGTGTCAATTCTCCATTGGCCCTACCATGATGTATGTGTTTTATTCCAACTGTCAATCCATTTTAACAGCTCATTACAAGGAAGAACTAAAAAATGAGGTAGATTCAAACCTCAAGTGGACCACATCATAAGAAAATAGCGTTGATTGAACATTCACCATTATAAACCTTATAAGCCTTGCTATAATGTTTATTTACCATCCCACCCATTCATAAGATCAAACAAACCTTGATGAAGGGAAAACACAAATATTAGCTTGATTCAAAACATCGCTGGCTTCCAAGAAGATTTCAATTGTAAGCATTCAATCACTAACATTTCTGAGGTGTGGTCCATCAAAAACTTGATCTTGCACATTTTTGGGTTCATATGGCAAAATTGATACATGACATGGGTAAAATACATACATCTTGGTGGGGCTCACACGGATTTTACACCAACTAGCTGGTTAGTGTGTGTATCCCATTAAATTTCATAGAAGAGATTAAGTAAAAATAAATCATACTCATTAAAATTTTCGGGACCGATATCTTAAAAATCTTGAATCCAACCACAATATCAATATAATTTAGTAATGATTAGACATTAAAATAATATAAAAATATTGCTATTATAGTTTCACATGATTAAATGAATTACAATCATTACATATTTCTTTTAAGTGAACGTGATAATGGTGAAATAAACAGCCGGTTAAAGTAACGAATATATACCAAACACGGGACATCGAAGATATTTTCAGGAGATTGGATTGGTACTCCAAAGAGGCCTTTGCCAGGGTTGATAACCTGAGGATCTAATTGAAGTAGTGGGTCATGCCCTCGTTGATGCAACAACTTGTCTGATGACGTTGTACCACCTACAATTAATGGACGGTCAGCCCGTGTTGATCGGCCTCCTTAAAATGGACGGTGGAAAGCTAGCTATGTCAGCGACCCACAATCAACGAGCATAGTTACCACCGTCCAATGGTGACCGATGGACTACAAATAATCCATACCCAAACAAGATCCATCAAAGTCCGGCTTGGTGGGCTACATTCGACCTGATAAAAGATTCACTGAAGCCATCCCACTCGAATTCAGAAAACAGAAAATTACGATTCGGAAAGAAAGCGTGTGGGAAAATGTATCAGCAGCAACCGGATGACCAGACAAGTGGGGCCCAGGTGTAGTTGGCCAGCACTGGTCGCCAGGTAATCTACTCCCGTACGGACTGCCCCGACGATCGTGTCCCATGAAAATTCTAGCGCTGTCATTGTTTTCTCGATCCCGGACGCCCTGTCCACGCAGCAAACTAATATGCAGCGCGCGCTGCATACAACTTCCATGCAGCACCTTCGTAACTCTGCATGTTGGAAGATTACAGTGATCTGAACCGTTGTTCTCGTGGGTCATCATATGGATACACCATATTGATAACATTAATTGGAGAGAATTGTTATAGCCACTTATAAATGACCTTGAATAAACGGTTAAAGTAACTGTTAAAAATTAGCTAAAAAATTCGATGGTCAGACTTGTGGAATCGCTGCGAGTTTTGTCATATGGCTCATCCATACGGGACCACACCAGATCAACATTCCAGATTACCATACGTATGCCACTTGCAACTTGCGAAGGGAACTGCGTAGACCCTTTATGACGCATTACTGCATACTCGCATGAAAACGGTAAGGCGAGTCGCGAAAGAGAGACTCAAGATGCCGCTCGAGGCACTCGAGATTACTTGTGAGAGATCTTGGCCATTCATCAGGTGAGGCCCATATTTTCTAGAAAATCAAGCTGGTCCATTCATCACGTGGTCCACAAATGTACACTGGAAGTGGACTTCTAATCATTAATTTCTTAACCGTCAATGCTTCTCCTATAGCGCAGGGCCCATTGGAAGAGTGGACCAAGCTAGTCGTTTGATATAGGCACGACAGCTGGTGGGACCCACATGATGAGTGAGATCCCGCGCATCTATGCCCGAAGCGGATTGGCTGTTGTACCTCACACCAGCTATATAGCTGCTGTAGGTACCTGTCGTGCGAAGACGATCACTGGCGCTCCTTGAGCTCCAAATTGTACGAACGGTTCAAAGGAGATCAAAGTTACATGGGACCCACAATGATGTAATGATTATATCTACACCGTTCAACTATTTTTAGAGATCATTTTAGAGCATTATCCAAAAAAAAAACATATGTATCACACCACAAATGGTAGCGGAGATAATGATCTTTTCTGTTAAAAAATTCGTGGGGCCCACCATAACGTTTATTTTCCATCCAACCTGTCCATGAGTTCACAAAGACATGAATGCAGTCGAAAAATAAATTTCAAATTGATCCAAAACTTCTGTGACCCCGAAAAGGGTTTCAATGGTAAACGTTCAATCTCCCAATGCTTTTTGCAGTGTGGTTTATTTGATGGCTAGCTGTATTTTATTTTTATTATCAAACCTTAGGACGAGCTGTTCAAATGGATGGACGGTTTGGATATAACACATACCTCATGATTGTACATACAAAACTTACTGAATACAGATGATGTGAGGTACACGAGCCATTCCGCTTCCATCTATGCCACGCAGCACTGATCGCCCCTTCAGCCTCTTCTTCTAGTTAGATGACGTGAATTTATCTCCTCTCTCTCTCTCCGTAACGACAAATCTCGTTCTCGGAATGTATCGGCAGGTTTTTTCTCAGGAGATTTTCATATGTTTACGTTTTTTTTTTCTGGCGATATTATTGGTAATAAAATCCGGCTGAAAGTATAATAACTAAAATATTATGTGAATTAATAAATAAATTTATTTATTTTTTATATAGGTAGAAATTTATATATTTATTTTTAAAAATATTTATTATGTTAAAATCGCGGAAATTAAAAAATGCGGAGTCTTTTAATTTTTTAATATTGCGATATTTTTGGCGATAATATCTTTCAGAAAATTTCCGAGATAAATAACGATACTTTCAGAATCTCGGCGACATTTCTCACTAGTCTCTCTCTCTCTAAATAAAAGCGACTCTCAAACCAAACTCCCTCCCTCAATTTCCGGGCCAAACGAGTTTCCAGCAACGCCACCGGCGCACATGAGCCCCCGCCACCCGCCCCGGTACTAACCTGCGCCATGGGCGACACAGACACCGTCGCCACTGCCAAGGTCTTCCGCTTCCTGGTCGAGTCCGCCGACCGCAAGTTCGCCCGCGTCCGCGACCTTCCCACACACGGCTCCCGTGCGCCCCACCACCAACACTATTTCCACAAGGTCTTCAAGGCATACACCAAGCTCTGGAAGTTCCAGCAGGAGAACCGCTCCCGGCTCGTCCAATCCGGTCTGAACCGGTGGGAAATCGGCGAAATCGCCTCCCGGATCGGCCAGCTCTACTACGGCCAGTACCTCAGGACCAGCGAGGCCCGGTTCTTGCTCGAATCCTACGTTTTCTACGAGGCGATCCTCAACCGCGGCTACTTCGAAGCCGGCAGCTGCAGCAGTGGGGGCCCGCAGAAGGATCTCGGCCTTCGGTTCAAGGAATTACGCTTCTTCGCGAGGTTCCTAGTCGTTTCTCTGTTGTTGAATCGGACGGAGACGGTGCGGGCCCTCGTCGATCGCTTTAGAGCATTGGTAGATGACAGCCGCTCCGCTTTCCCGGTATTTCCCTATCTTGAAGTTCTGCATGTTGAATTTTGTTTATTTCTTTTATTTCTCTTTATTTCTTAGAGTTCCGCTTTCTTTCTGTATCTGATTTTTGAGCTATGCGTAATCATCATCCACAAACCATTGTGCGTTAGCTTAACATACAATCCGCCTTGGCACCTGTGTAATCAAGGAATGGACCCCGCGATGAAGATCGCCTGATGTGGAAATTCGGCCGGCCTGCTCGTCAGACATGTGGCCGTTCTGTATGAGAACAATGGATAGTTTAAATCTGACCTGACAATGGTCTGATTTGACATACTTGTGCTGGCTGCCTGATGAGTGGACCGGCCTGATTTTTGCACCTGGAGATCATCATGGTGGGTTCTGCCTGTGTGAAGGTGGTGGTTGCATGTTAAGCTTACCTACAACCAGCTTTAGGGGATCATTACTTTGTATTGTATTATGTAGCTTGTTCGTCATAAAGAATTATGTAATTTGTTTTGTTATTTTTATTTTAGGAAATTTATCTAGAGTTTTATGGGATATATTGGGTGCAGATTTTGTGCTATAAAATTTATAGGATATCTAAGGCCCTTTTTGGTTGTGACTTAAAAATGATTTCTTCTCATTTTAGTTAGCAGTAATTATGTCTTAGAGATCATAGTTTATATAAATTACAGGTTATCTCATTCAAGGAAGTGAAAAAAGAAAACCAAAAGAATATATAAATTATGGGCCATCAAGATTACTTTTAATCCTCACCAAAATCTCTAATACATCATTATTATGGGGCCGTTTGGATGGGAGTAAATTGAGGTAAATGGGTGTAATTGGGAGTAAATGGTAATTGAGGTGTGTTTGAATGAGAGTAAATGTGCATGTAAATGAAATCCTCTATATGAGAGAGGATTTGGAAGTAAATGAGATGAAATACCTTTTTGAGTTCCCTTGGAGAGTCGCACGTGCAAATAAAGGTGCCGCTACACACATGTCCACAACACATGTTTTATGCTAATGATGCTTCGAAATAATTCAATGATTGGCTACATCACTAAAAGAATGATCCAAGCCGTCCAAAGGGGATGACCATATAAATGGATGGTTTAAAAAATTGGCAAGTTGCTCGTTTGTGATGCTTACATTAGTGGCTTACCCGAGGCTCGAAATTTCCTCATTTTTTGCTACAGTATATATTTCAATGGGTTTATTATAATCATTCTATTAGATATCGCATATGTACACTAAGTTGGGATATTAAAGCTGATTTGGGATGTCCCATATTTTCTTGCAAATATATCGAAAAATTCAAATGCATTCCAATTCTTCTCATTTACTCCCATCCAAACAGAATATTTGGATTTAAAATGCATTTTATTTACTCCCATCCAAACACAACTATGTAAGCCATTTACTCCCAATTCATTTACCTCCAAATCCATTTCCCATTTACCTCCAATTACAAGCTCCCAAATGAGCCCTATAAGTAAAACAAGATGAACTCATTTTTTTAAGTGGCAACCAAAAGGGGCATTAGGGTGTAATTATAGTGCGATGTGATGTGAGCAAAAGTAACTGTGGCAAGTTCATGCATTGGATTCTTTCTGGAAATGTTGTGCTATGCAAGGGAGCTTTCGCTAGGGCTGCAACTTGAGTTTGTGTCTTCACATACCCGATTGACATCGTCAAGGTCCTCGGGTTGGGTTCGGATTGTAAAAAAGTCAGCCCAATTTGAAATCAGGTTGGGTTTGAGTTGAGCAAATTCAGGTTGGATTGGGTTGAGCATAGCGGAATTCAGATTGGGCACCTTCGGTGGGAATTCAGGTCAGGTCAATTGCAGGTGGGTTGGGCCCGGTTTGACCCTCAGCCTGACCCAACCCACCTTAGTTGCACCCATAGCTTCTGCAAGGTTGTCCAATTGGTAAGAGGTCATTTATGAGGAGGTTTCTCGGGGGATGATGGAAAAGACCAAGATATCCCATACATGAAAAAATAATCCTACTTGAGTGAAGAGTCAAATGGTCAGATGGGTATACTGGTAGGCAGGGGAAAATCCATTGTGTGGTCAAATTTAGTTTAAGTTCTGAAGGCTTCCATGAATTGGAGTAGCAATATTCTGCTAGATCTATTTGGCTGATATGTCCGTACTATTGAGATTCTTTGGATGCGTCGAAAATATCTTTAACAACCTGTCACCAGTTGAAAAATCAGAAGAAGTTTGACCTGGCTGGGAAGTGAAGCTAAGAGGCCACTAGCACAGAGTCAATCATGCTACCGTTATCGATTACAATTAATCTTTAATCATCATCACCCTATAGCTCTCTTGTTTGAAGTCCACATTTTCTTCTTTTCAACTTTTACCTCAGATGATCATGATCCACCTGTATGCAATTATCCAAAACTCAATGGGGATCTATCCCCAAACTCGGGCTGCATTTGGATGCTCAATTGAATTGAACTGCATAATAAAGTTCAGTAAAGTGGAATGACCATAGTGGGGCTAGCCTAATCTTACTCCAAGTGAAGCCAGCCCCACAAATAGCAGTTTGGGTCATTTTAAGCCCAACTCAAAACACATGGAAATGCAATCAGGGTTGTCATTATGAATTTGAATGGTTCCCCCTCCATTTTGACATTTCCTCTATTCTATAGAAATTTTGCAATTTAGTCCAACTGAGCATCTATCTACACCCTAAATGTTTTCCTTATGCGAAACTACTCAAAATCATCATGGATACCCCCACTTCTAGGCGTTTTCATTCTACCATGTCGCGGGTCGCTGCCCAATGGACATGCATGGATGATTTATTCATCTTTTCAATTTCATTTCTCCTCAGTTATTCTAGATTTGTAGCTGTTTCATTGATTCAATACGGAGCAAACATATAATATTCTCTGAAACTCTGCCTGGTAATGATCAGCTAGCTAATCTGTAACCTGTGTAAATCAAGAAGTTTGATATTAGAATTTAGATGGGCAGCTGTTCACCTAACTTTTGCCCAATAATCACTAGAATTCTTGTTCCGAAGGTGGATAAACAGGACTGTAAATGCCACCCCAAACGCTGGGTCGAGGCTTCAATGATGAAGCATATCAATATCCTTGATTCCCCAAACCCCTTCTAATAGAGTTATAACAGCTTTCTACTTGATAGGAATGAATCCCGCTATCAACCACCTGGAATTCTGCTCAGCTGATTTTGTATCTTTAACTGAGGAGCTTACCAAAAAAAGTATGTAATGAGAAAACTTATTGTAAAAATTACCTTAATAAATGCATTAACCCCCTTTTCCCTGGGAGACCCTTTCTCCAACTACCTAAGTTTCATATGCGATCCTACCTTGTAGGTAGGGAGAAGGTCCTGAGTGGTTAGGTGACAAGCTTACCATGTGGCACCCTATAATCAAACCTTCTGAAGCATACTTTTATGGGTCCACTAATACACCCATTCATGTACTTACCTCTTCAGTAAATTTTGACCCGAAGATATCTCATGATAACAGGAAAGACTACCCAATGGGCAAAGCTTGTCTGATGGCATCGAATGGAAATGCCTGTGATTCATGTGATATAGCCTTCTCAAAGACCTTTGTGGTGAAATGGAGACTGAGATCAAGGATCCTGGCAGCTGCTAGCTCCTATGTCTTGAAAGTAATCAACGGTTGAAATAGAACCATAGAAGAGACAAGGGATGCACACTGAGGCCTTATCCTCTAGTTCGTGCTCAATAACCACAGTGACCGTTCCCCTTTGAAATATGTTCCGGAGAACCCACTCCACCTTGTTCCTTTTCCATATTTCCATGGTCTTTTTTTTTTTTCCCCAGCATAAGACCTACATGAAATGCAGCGGAGCCACCCCAGTTTGGGATAAGGCTTAGATGATGATGACCTACATGACATATCCACTGACAAAAGATGAAGATCTGAATCAAAGAGAGCGCTGAATTAATGGCCGAGGAGTTTTATCCAACCAGGTCCTTGGAAACCAAAGCCAGAGGTGCAACATGAATATGACAAGGGTACAGATTTTATGCATACCATGGTAATTTTGGACATGATACACAGCAGCTATGTACATAGTTTGAAGTATCTAGGTATCTTATTGTACAAATACAGATTCTGAGTAAGCCTGCCAGTTATAGAAGAGAGTGTTAGGAACCTTTCTTGCCCTCAAAAGACACAACATCTGTCCATTTGTAGAGACATTCAAAATTCGGCTAAGCAAGTAATATAACAAAAATTGCTCCCCACTTCAAGTCATGATTCTGGAACGTCTGATGACACGAAATGCTGCAAAAATGGCTTCCTAGAACTAAGTAACCCCTCCATTCATCATGTGGTTGGTGTCACGACTGTGGGTTGCTGATGGGAAACATGGGCGGGTAGTAAAAAAATGCAGGTTCTTGTCGTTAAATTAAAAAAAAGAAAAAAGAGAAAAAGAGGCATAGGGTTCTGCTTAATTAACTACTTAAAAGTAAATGTAGAAATGGTGACATGTGTTATTAGAGATTCTAGGTTCATTTTTATTGTTAGAACACAGGTAGAATTGCTAGTTCAGACTTTAGAGAGATGGTGGCATGGAGGTATGTGCTGGAAGGCCATTTGGTTAAGTTCCCTGGTGAGGGTTATTTTGGACCAAAACTAGGTTCTACTCTTCTAGTATATTCTTCTTGGGGTTTGGATTATCTAAGAGATGCATCATTGGATGTTTCCCATTTTCTCATGTTTAGCAGTTTCTATTCTTTCTCCAAAGGGATGTTAGAATATGGTCAAATGGAGTTGATGCTGGATACTCGGTTAAACCAATTGAATATTAGTTAAAATGGTCATGTATTGGGTTCCTGCAATAAGTGTTGGGATGTGGCCACAATTTACACATTCAGCAGTTGGAACTGAATGAAATTTCTCTGGAAAGCTAAATTTTGAGGCTGCCTATTAATGGTGGTTCCTTCAGAAACATTTCTACGGTTTGGGATTTATGAGTGTGGGAATAACGGTCTTGGTGGTGACAGTTTCGGTTCAGTTCTACTTAAGCATCTACCACTGTTTTGGACACTAAAAAATTGGTACTTTCTGGTTTCCAGTCAATTGATCTGATCACCCATAAAAAGTGGGGTGTACTCCTCCCCAGCCCTCGAGTGCCTTTTACCTCACTACCTCCGGAGCTAGGAGGCACCTGCATGGAATATATCCATTTAAGGAAAGCCCGTTTTATTTAAATTGTAAAAGCAGCATCCTTGTCTATTCTACCAGAATACTTGGCCAAAAATACTTACAAAGAGATGTCCACAACCGTTAATGAAAGATAATGAAGGCACACACTATTAATGATTAAAGTGTAGAGGAAGCAGAGTTGATTGTATATAATAATATTATCTATTCTAGTTTAACCCAAGTCCATGGCTTCCAGTGGTTGTCAATATACTTAAAAATAATAATCTATGCTGCTTCATTCTCTGATTTATTTTTTTTAAATATTAAATTCACATGTCCACATTGAAAGCAGTTTCTTATGCAGAAATGGAATTTATTTGCCGTTTCTTGTCATTCAAAAGACTTTATGTTTACACTGTGATTCCTGCACTTCTTCTACAAGATTTGACAAGTTTCACCTGGTTTTTCTTAAAGGAAAAGTTTCACTCTTAGTAATTCTTGGACCATGTGACCAGGACACAAATTTTAAAGAATGGAAGCAAGTGGTGCAAGAAATTGTCAGGTTTTTGAAAGCTGATACAGCTTTTATGAATATCAGGCCTTTGCGTTATTGTATGCTTTTTGATTCACATCCGGCTTCCCTTCCACACGTGGCTCGTTTCCATGCAAGGAGAATTCTAAAGCTTAAAGATGCTGTAATGACGAGCTATCATCGGAATGAGGTTAGCTAGTTTTACATGTTTATAACAATAAGGTATCTTCGCAATGAAGATGCATATAGAATTCATCTGGTAATGTAAGCTATATTGGTTATGTAAGTTAGAGAAATGCTCAAGTGCTGTCAGAGCACTATAAGTTATTGCGCTCCTAGTTGCATCAGTTCAGTTAGACAATTCAATTGATTGATTTGAACTGTCCATCAAGTCCACAATCCATTTCTAAGGCTACCATGCAAAGATGCCCCTAATCCGACAATCCAATCCCTTGATGGTTTGGCCTTATTTTCTGTAGCCATCCTTTTTCCAAGCCATGGAAACGATGGCTATAGTTGCTAAGCAAGCAACGTTGGTCTCTGACAAATAGATAGATTGATTTGTTGATTAGACCTTTTTTTGTGTAAAGAATCTTGGCGATCCATATTAAAGACCATTGATCAAATGGTTAATATTTGTAAGATTAGTGTGACGCTTTCATGATTGTCCATGAAATGTGTGGTAGACCTAGTGAACTGCCTAGATCAATGGATTGGATATTCCAAGTGTCCCAATGCAAGTACTGCAACTAGGAGCACTACAACTAATAGTGCTTTGAGAGCACTAGAGCATTTCTCTATTAGTCAATCATGCGGAAACTTTTAAGAGAATTAATGAACGATGGATGCATGCAATTTATGCTTGTTATATTTTACATTTAGGTCAAGTTTACGGAGCTTACTCTGGACACGTTCAGAATGCTGCAATGCTTGGAGTGGGAACCTAGTGGATCATTCTACCAAATGCGTACAAAGGAATCAAGTAATAATGGTGCTTATGCTGATCAGTCTGGACCGTCTGGACTGATCGATATAAATCTCGCTGCAGATATGACTGATCCAACTTTGCCTCCAAATCCACGGAAGTATATTCTTTATCGTCCTTCTGTCACACATTTGATTTCGGTGAGTGTCAGACCTGCAATATTCATTGAATTCTTCCCAAACCCCTTGTTCTGTTTGCCAACTCAATTTGGAATGATTCTCATCTTGTTCTTTTGGGTCGTTTTGTACTTGTGCCTTTTCTTAGCTTACCCCATAGCTAAGAATCTCATGTCAGGTGTCACATATGGTGCTTGGTCAATACTCGCATGCCAGATAGCTCAAGCAACTTGATGCAGGCCCATGGCCCACCATAGGGCCTGGCATGTGCTGAATTTGGACTGTTTATTAATAGATTTAGGGCCTAAATATCAAGACTGTAATATGCTATTTAGAGGAGATATTGGGGGGTTGTGATTGAAGATAAGGGGAAGATGTAATTGAAGATTTTGAATATTATTCCCTAGATTTGCTTTTACTACTATTAGACTTATCACCATTGTAGGTAAATTAGATTGATTTTGAATCAGTCTCTTAGTTGAAGGATTCTCATTAAAGATTCATTTAGGGTATCTATAAAGGGGGGAGTAGGAGATATGCATTCTAAAATTTGTGAGTTTTTCACAAGTATTTTAGGAAGAAGTTTGATATCAATAAAGTATTTTCCCTATCTACTTGAGAAGGACCCTCCTCCCCCTTGGGGTGGAGAAATCATTCAAAGCTATTCTTTTGGGAGGTTCCCCCAATGGCTCTCCTCTAATGACTCCGAGCCTTGCGCTCCCTTCCTCTTCACCAGCTCTGACTCCCCCCGTCCCCCATCTGGATTCCTCGTCTTCTGTCTTGAAGGAGGCCTCCACTTCTGCTCGCCTGCTCCTTTCCCCTACTTCTCCTCAAGGATCCCTCCCTCGACCTCCCCCCGAGCTCTTCTCTAACCTTTGTGATGAATCGGGTTCCCCTGTTGTGCAGGTGTAGGAATATGTGATCTCCACATCTAGAGAAAACCTCAAATAGTTAGGGGTGGTATACCTTAGGAATGGTGCTACTCTCCATGACCTTTCCCTATGGTTTCAGTTCTTTTGTGGCCTAAGTCCTGATTCTTTTAGCTCGAGGTTAATCCATCTAAACCATGTCTTGGGGGCTTTCCATTTGAACCTTGATTTTAGCCAACTCTAATAGAGTTGGGCCTATGGAAGGCATGAGAAGTTGGTTAGATTGGTCTATTCTTGGCTTTGAAGAAGAATGGTTTATCTTCCCTTTAATTCATCTTGAACTTTAGTTTGTCGACTTTTTTAAGGCTATTGTGATGTAGGGACATGTGATGACCTAATCTTATATGTATGTATAATCAGGTTAAAGAATATTCAAATAAATACACCAATTAACTAACCGTTTTCAGTCAAAGGGATTAGGTAAATTTCAAGACAAAGATGAGGTCATTCCGTCAGGATCATGCCCCTTAATATAAAATCACATAAACAGTAAAAAGTGAGGACCTAGGGATATGAGAATATTCCAGATCTAGCATAAGTTAGTCCACAGTCAAGTTTGGATCTGATCATACTGACTAACCATCCCTCTTTTCCGTTCAAATTAGAAATGAGATATTCAGAGAGGAACGAAAGAGGTGAAGAATGAAGGGTTCGAGATGAAGAAGGTACAGGTTCTTTTGTCGTCAAAAGAAAAGGAGGATAATTCTTACATTTTCCTGCATATCGAAGATCTAAAAAGAAGGAAACCTGAAATCGGGGTGGAATCCTCGACACCCAAGGGTTAATCCTAAAATCCTAATCTCTTGAATAAAGAGGAAAAAAAGAGACAAATTTCTATTCATTCAATAATAATGAAAATAAGGTTTCTCACAATGTATATATAAGCTATAGAAAAAGTAAAAGTGCACTAAAGTCTCTTAAAACAAGAAAAATAACAAAAAAAAAAAAGACGAAAAGTACATAAAGTGTAATAAAGCCCCTGAAATAAGGAAAAGAACAAAAAAATGCTTAAAAGTAAAACACCCATGTGAGCGCGTTAGAAAATGGGTTCGATGGACCCAACATCCATCCACATCAGCTCTTTCACTCCGGTACTCTGTCGGCAAATCCTCCTCTGGTACATTATAAATGGTGCGCCACTAATGTTCGCATCATATTGCCTCTTATTTGGGTGATCTTGTGCAGGTGGACCAAGCTATTGTGAATAGGGAGGAACTTTGTTTTGCTAGACTTCGGATTAGAGCTAAGAGACTAGGGGGAATTCTTACAGAAATCAAAATCATGGTGGGTGGCCTTTTTCTCCCTCTAAAAGTGTATAGGGAATCATCTTTTTAGGAGTCTCCAGAAGGGATTGTGCTTTCTTTAGTGACACCCCCCGTCGTCCGGCCTACCGCCATGGATGAAGGACCTCCAACCTCAAGTGTCTCGCAGAGCACTGATGTGCCCCGTTGTCACGTGCGATCTGCAACATTTGAACATGTCTCATGCGAAGGCCGCTCTTCTGCCCGATAAACGATTCATGGAATCGGAAAAGGGAGATGAAATCCCATCTTAGATTTTGTAGTAGGAGAGGTCACCTTACATCTCAACTCAATTTATCATCCCGGTTAACGAGATCTCGAAGAACGAGATATCAGGACGCAATCAAAGCCTCATTCCCATTTTATCGGAAGACCCTTCTCATAGCACACTTAAAGCGATTTCTCCCGAGGTCCCAAAAGATCTCCCTATCCGGGTTAAGATCGCCTCGAGCCCAGTGCTATACGTGTCCGCAGCTAGAAGGTTCTAAAGGAAACCCCTCATCTATGAAATCCATGTGTCCCTCTAGAGCCCCATCTTAAGACACGGGGCACCAAATTCTCGAACCCACGCAACTAGAAGGTTCGAAAGGAAACCCTTCATCTATGTAGTCCACATGTCCTTCTTGAGCCCCATCTAAAGACACGAGGCACCGAATTCTCGAAGCCACGTTGCTTGGAGGCCATGTTGAACATATATCTCACGCGGGAAATGTCTCTCACATGCCGGACGAAGACCTTTCTTTCAAAGAGGTTTCCGACCCCTTTGCAAAGCTCTAACAAGAAGACCCCCTTGGTCTCGATCCCTTGTCAGAAGAAGAATTGGAGGCTAGGGAGGAAGATGGATCCGAAAGCAAATGGACCTCCACCTTAGATGATGAGAGTATCCGAGAAGCCAACCCTAGTCTCTCTGCCCTGATCCCGTATGAGGTCTCGAAGGACCCCTTTCTCAATTGTCATTTGGCCCTGCCGTTTCGGTAAAAGTCTTTAAAACTCCTCCTTCCTCCTCTTCTTCTGTCTGTCACCTTTCCCTTCCTTGCAGTGGATGCAGGTTCATCTTCTTTGACTATAGAATCGTTTTCAATTGGACCTATGGCTTTGGTTAATATCCAGCATGAACCCCAAGGTGAAGGAGACAAGAGTTAGGTCCGGCTGTCGTCCGAGGAAGCCTTGGATGTTCCTCCTCTTAGAATGGCTTTCAATTTGGAGAGTTCTTCTCCCTTGTCGGAGGAAGTGTCTCCTTGTTTATTCTAACTGAGGTTTTGGAAGGGCTGGTGGAGGCTATCAAAAGAAAACATTGGATCAGGGATGCAGTTGTACACGCTGGAAGATTGTTGGGGGTGGTGTTTGGACATTAATGAGGACTACATAGCTCTCTTCAAGCTAGTGGCTCAGAGAGGTTTCAAAGTGATTGTCGATGGGATATCCTTGATCATAACTTAGAGGTTGTTCCAACCCAACAGGGAATTGGCTAGACTTGGTCTTATTGAATCGGAAGTGATGGAGTTTCACCCCCGAGAGAAAAGAAAGGGTAGAGGGGTTAGGTCGGTCCACCAATGAAGATCTTCTCTTGGAAAGTGCGAGGTTTAGGCTGCCCTCATAAGTGGTCTCAAGTTAAAGAGATATGCTCCAGATCAAAAGCTCATATTATTGTGCTGGGTAAAAGAAGATGGAGGACAATCCTCCTAGCAGTTTTTTGGGCCATTTGGGTTGAGCGCAACAACAATTGTTTCGGGAATATTTCAAGCTCAATGGCAAGAATGTTCTCTAGAGGGTTAGTCCTTAGAGACTATGTGCCCTAGTTTTTTAGGGTCCTTTTTTTTTTTTTTTTTTTTTTTTTGTGTGTGGGGGCGTTAGGCTGCCGAGGAGTAACCCTTTCTCCGTTGGGGTGTTTTTCTGTTCTCTGTTGCTTTTTCTTTCCCTTGTTGCTTCGTTTTTCTATTTCTGTTTGGTTTGTGTTCTATTGATCTTTTTCTTTCAATAAAAATATTACCTTAAAAAAAATTCCCTTGCTCAAATATTCTCATGGGTGTACTTGCGTTCATTTCTTTATGATTTGGGTGTTGAGGTCCCATTGACTCAATAACCGGATTGCACCATTTTTGGTATATGAGCAAGTTATCTTTAGAAATTTTCGACTCTACGTCATGTCCTAATGGCTTCAAAGGGGTGACACAGGAAGAGTTTGTGCAAGTAACCCGATTGATCCATGCACTCATAGAGAAAGTAGATTAACTCACGTATACAGTAGGCAATCTCACTCATCAAGTGGGAGAGTTCCAAGGTGAGGGAATCCAGAGGCCGAAGTTGGAGCACATAGACGCGTAGGAAGAGGTCCCTACCAAGGCCCTAACCAACAACGAGTGATCCCCGACTTGTGAAGACATCAATAATCGAATTCTTTGATTGTTGAAATGTGAGAGAGTTTAGAATTAAAGTAGAAATTCTAGAACTCCATAGTAGGTTGCATGTTAATGACTTCAACGATTAGCTAGGGTATAGAAGGTGTTCGAGTACAAGGAAATTGGGGAGAATTGGAAGGTTAAGTTAGTAACTATAGAGTTTTCTGGTCATGTGTTGGCGTGATTGTTTGATCTCTACTGCAAACAAATTTATTAAGGTAAGGAGAGTAAAATCATGAGAAATGATGGAAAAAAAAAAAGTTTAAAAGGAAGTTCTTACCCATGACTAATGCATGTGACCTCTATCAAAGATGTAATCTACATCGGTAAATGAATACACTGGGGAGTTCTATAAATTGACATTACGGGCAGGGTTTCTTGAGTGTAAAGACTAAAAGATTTCAAGATATCTTAATGGTCTTAATCTAGGCATCAGAAATGAATCGGCATTCAAAGATGTATTTAAGATGTTTGATGCATACACACTTGCATTAAAAGTCAAGGAGATAATTAATTTGGGACTTGGGAGACAATTTGGTGCTCTATAAGGATTGTCATCAATGTTGGAGCAGCACACTAATTTTCCACTTAAAGCGACCACAGGTACTCACATAAGCCAAGTGACGATGTGCCAATGTCCAATAATGAAGCAAAGCCCCAACCCTGAGAGAGGTGGTTATTGACGAAGGGCTAGTACACCCAAGACGAAGAAAAAAAAAAAGGAACTCCCTTCACATGCTTTAAGTGTCAGCAAATAGGACATTTTTCTTTTTACTTTTCAGGACATCAATACACAGTTAACGTAAATTTGACCGAGGAAGGAGAATATGTTAAAGATGCTCTTGATTGCATCTAAATGAAAACCAAAGATGACATAGAATATAAAGAACATGCATATGAGGGTGGAATGCATGTTGGAAAAGATAGGTAAGATGCGTATGGAGATAGCGTGCGAGTCGTTGGTTATCCAACGGAATATGCTATCAGTGTAAACAGTGAAAAAACAAAGTGGACTTGAAAGATTTTCTGTATTTGAGACAACCCAAAGAGATTGAATATATAGAGATTACAGTCATTTATACAAGGAAAATAATAAAATCAGAATCCTCTACCTATGAAAACGAACTATATAAGGTATACTAGCTATACAAGGTATACAAGGCATGCGAGCCTGTCTAACATCCTCCCTCAAACTAATGCTAGTCATCGACAAGTAATAGTTTGCCAACTAGAAATGATTGACATGCAGAAGTGAGGGACTTGGTGAGAATGTCGGCAATCTGATCATGGGATGCAACATGTGAAAGAGAAATGAGCCCAGACTGAAATTTCTCGCGGATAAAGTGATAGTCAACTTCAAAATGCTTCATCCGTTCATGAAAAACCGGGTTAGAGGCAATCTGATTGACACTTAAATTATCGACATGGAGTGGAGTAGGATTCTACAGAGAAATGGTCAAGTTGGAAAGAAGTCCACGTAACTATACAAGCTCACTACACGCAGCGGACATCGCCCGATACTCGGCTTCTGTGCTCGATTTGGAAACAGTGGCCTGCTTCTTACACTTCCAAGAGATGAGAGAAGTGCCGAGAAAAACACAATAGCCAGTGGTAGATCTTCATGTGAGAGCGCAACCGGCCCAATCAGCATTCGAATAAGCATGAAGGTCCAGAGTCGCCATGGAGGAGAAGAACAGTGATCGATCTAGAGTTTCGCGTAGGTACCGTAAGATGCACAACACTGCATTCATATGAAGAGTCCGAAGAACAGAAAGAAACTGACTGGCGACTTGGACAGCGTAAGCAATATCAGGGCGAATCATAGTTAAGTAAACCGGATTGCCAACCAAACGGTGATATAAGTCGGGCTGCGCAAGGAGATCACTATCGTCATGGCCATATTGAACGTTAAGTTTTAAGGGAGTCTGAACTGTCTTTCTTGATCTGTCAAATGATGCCAAGGCGAGAAGATCCTTGGTGTATTTACATTGGCTGACCAAGATCCCATGTTTAGAACGTGAAATTTCAAGCCCAAGAAAGTATGTTAGATGGATGAGGTTTTTCATCTTGAAGGATGATTGCAGAACTTTCTTTAAAGCCGAGATACTAGTAGCATCGCTACCAGTCAGAAGTAGGTCATCAACATAGACGAGAACAATGAAAATTTCGCAAGCAGTGGTGCGCAAAAATAAGGATGGGTCATGACTACTTTGAGTAAAGCCAGCACCTGTGACAATATCGTGAAAGCGTTAGAACTATACCTGAGGTGCCTGTTTGAGGCCATACAGGGCTTTCTTTAGGCGACATACCTTATTGTCAGGGATTAAAGAGCGAGGAGGTTTCAAATATACTATTTCTTGGAGGTTTCCATGAAGAAAAGTATTTTTCACATCCATCTGAGCAAGTGGCCAAGAGCGAACGAAAGACATTGCAAGAAGAGTACGAACAGTTTTCATCTTGGCCACGGGAGTGAATGTCTATTCATAATCAATTCCGTATTCCTGTTTGTATCCCTGAGCAACAAGCCGAGCCTTGTATCGATGCAATGATCCATCAGACTTAAGCTTGACGAAATAAATCCATTTGCTACCAATTAGTTGTTGGTCAGTGGGTCGAGTGACAATGTCCCACGTATGATTATCATCCAATGCTACAAGTTATTCTGCCGTAGCCTTCTTCCAACAATCATGAGTGGCTGCTTGAGTGTATGAAGTAAGAATAAATACAGTATCCAGAGTAGCATTCATGGCAGACATAGATCATATCAAGCGATCAGACTCTCGATGTACACGAGCGGAACGACGTATCAAGGTAAGTTCAGGATTTGCAACAGGTACAGTAGGTTCGGGTTGAGTAATAGGTGGTAGATTTGTATGTGGTCGACGCGAGTAAACCTACAACGGACAAGGGAGACCACTCGAGGCAAAAGGATTATCAGGAAAGGTGGTTAGACCAGGAGATTTTGGGGCGTGCGGAGGAGGAAAAGATGAATGAAAGGCAATATGTTCAAGAAAAACAAATGTCGTGAAACCCAAGCACGACGAGAAACCGGATCATAACATCGAAAACCCTTCTGAGTTTCTCCAAATCCCAAGTACATACATTTGATCGATTTTAGAGATAGTTTGCTACGCTCACGTGAAACCAGGTGAACAACAGACAACCAAAAACACGAAATGTGGAATACGCAGGAGATAAGCCGGTGAGAACAAAGCATGGAGATTTACTGTTCAGAACGTTAGTTGGCATCTGGTTAATCAAGTAGACTAAATGTAACATTGCTTCCGCCCAGAAAGAACAAGGAACACTCATAGCTGTCATCAGGGTGTTGGCAGTTTCAACGATATGACGATTTTTTCATTCAGCCACCCCGTTCTGTTGTGGAGTATCAGAACAGGTGGTCTGATGAATAATCCCATGACCCTGAAGAAATATTCGAAAATCTGTTGAGAGATATTCCCCCCTGAGTCAGAGCGGAGAGTTTGAACTGGAACCTAAAATTAAGTCTTCACCATAGAGTGAAATATCTTGAATTTTTCAAAAACCTGTGACTTCGAGTGCAGAAAGTATCCAGGTGTAACATGTGAAATCATCAATGAATATAACATATATTGTAACCCAGAGAGAGACATAATTGGTGAAGGACCCCAGACATCCGTATGCACTAGTTCAAACATAGAAGATGGTTTTGTAGTACTTAGAGGAAAATGAATACAGTTATTTTTTGAAAGACAACAATATGAACAAAAATAATCTAAATCTTTTTTTATTAAGAAAAACGTTCCCTAGTATGCTAAAAGAAAATAACTGAATTAACCGATCGGAATATGCATGACCTGGACGAAAGTGCCACAGTTTCCACAATTTATTTGCTTAACAAATATCTGATAAAGATGGAGAAAAGAAACAACGAGCCAGAGTGACAGATGGATCAAAGTTTAGCACGTACAGACGACCATACCGCCTACTCATCCCAAGTACCTTTCTCGTTGCCAGATCCTGCACAAAACAACAGTTGGGAAGAAATATGACTAAGCAGTTATTGGATGTGAGTTGACCAATTCAAATTAAATTGGAGGAGAGGTTAGGGACATGAAACACATCACAAAGGGTGAACTGGTGATGGGTAGAAGGAGAGAAAGTCAATGATCCAACAGATTGAATGGGTAGTCTAGTGTCATCCGCAGTAGAAATAACCTGATTTTCAGTGTAGGGATGAATGTCACGAAGATGGGATACAACACCAGTTATATGATTGGAAGAACCCGAATCGAAGAACCATATAGAAGATGGAGATATACCTGACATACCAGCCGCAGAAAGGGCCTAAACGATTTACTAGAATATCGCAGGAGTCAAAGGTGATGAAAGACCTTCAGTAGAAACAGTAGATGTTGTATCACTAACAGACGGCTCGGAAGAAATAGTGACAACAGTAACAGAAAGAGCACGACCATGGCCATGGCCACGACCACCATGTTCACAGCCGAAAAAAGATGCATAGGCATGTGTACGACAGTCCTAAATACCGTGACCAATCCGTCGACAATAAGCGCACCATTATTTGCGTTGAACGACAACATGACCCACCTTGTTGTAGTCACGACAAGTCAAAGAAGTGGAACCATGGGTTGGTGTAGTGGTGGACACAGCAAGCACCATATCAAATGATCCCCGAGTTGAGGAAGGAAGAGAGAGAACTTTCAGTCGTTGTTCCTCAGCCAATAAATCATTAATAATCGAATTCAATGGAGTAGGGCTACGGACACAGCTTCATAAGAAACTGTTGAACTTGCGCACTCTCGCACATAGTTTGGAATATCTTAAAGTCATGAGGAAATGTTGGATCCATCATAGCCATCTCTGTCCAAATTATGACAATTTTGAAGTAAAATAATTGAATACTGTTGTCACCCTGAGTAAGGTTAACGAGATCCTATTCCAGGCGGTATAACCGGGCTGCATTATTCTGTTGATAAATTGTCTAGAGATGCGCCCACATTGCCTTAGCAGTGCGATGAGGTGTGAGGCCAACAAGACTAATCAACTGAATCGAGAATCCGGATAATAATCTGTCCATTGTTAATTTCCCAAGCAGCTAATTTGTCGGCATCTGTGGAAGTGGAGATGGTAATAGATCCATCAATTAGTCCTCACAAACCACGACCCTTGAAGAAGTTTTGAAAATGAATGGCCCATAGAGAATAGTTGGTACCATCAAAACTACAACGTGGGGCTTCTATACGTGATGAGTCCTTGTCCATTGATTTGAAGTAATGTAAAACACACAAAGAGTCGCAGTAGAAGAAGGTTTTAGATGTATCTTGCAACAGGAGATAGGGATTACAGTTTCTGGATCTGGCGTAATAGCAACAGCAACATGGGTCGCTAGATCTGAAAAATCTAGATTTGGAACAGCAACAGGGGTTGCTGGATCTGGAACGAAGTTTGGCAACAACAATAAATCGAAGAGCAGAGGGGCGTGCAATAGGGGTGGTTGGATGAGCAGGGGCGACGCTGTAGGGGTGGTCGGATGAGCAGGTGTGGTTGGACAACGCTGTAAAGGTGGTTGGACGACGCAATAGGGGTGGCCGGACGATACAGGGGCAGTCTGACGAGCAAGGATGGTGGCCGGACGCGGCAGGGATGGGGGCTGGACGCAGCAGAGATGGTGGCCGGACGCAGGGATGGTCGGATCTGACAGGTGGTACTGATTTTGGATCAGTGAATCTCTGATACCATATAAACAATGAAAAACAGAGAGGAGCTGAAAGATTTTCTGTATTTGAGACAACCCAAAGGGGTTGAATATATAGAGATTACAATCATCTATACAAGGAAAATAATAAAATCAGAATCCTTTTACCTATGGAAACAAACTATACAAGGTATACAAGGCATGTGAGCCTGTCTAGCAATCAGTACCTTGGATGGTTGATGTGGGACGATGGTTGCGGTACAATATCTTCTGCAACACTTATAATGTTGGTAGGGAGACGTGCGATTTTGGTAGACGGGAGTAGTGAGAACATTGTCTCACAAGAAATAGTGGATAAATTATAACTCAAAGAATATAAGCATCCATGCCCATACAAGATTCGTTGGTTCAAGAAAGGGGGAGAAGTTTCTATTAACTCTAGGTGCTTAGTTTCAATCTCTATTTGATCTAAGTAAAAGGATGAGGTGTGGTGTGACATGGTCCCCATGGATGCATGCCAAAAGCAATACTTGGTGAAATGGAAGAACAAGATTATTTTGAATGCACATGGATCACGAGTGACAAATTGAAATGATTGGATCTGAATCTCTACTACTTATATGAAGTATCCAACTTGCCAAAATTGAGCTCTTTTCAACCTGGAGGGAATGATGCAGACCCATGGCCCACTTTAGGGCCGAGTATGTGCTGATTTTGGACTGTTTATTGATACATTTAGGGCCTAAATATCAAGAACTGCAACTTGCTATTTGTGGGAGATATGGGGGGATGTGATTGAAGATATGAGGGCTTATTTAAGATGTGATTAAAGATTTTGAGGATTATTTTTAAAATTTCCTTTTACTATTATTAGGCTTGTTACCATCTTAGGTAAATTAGATTGATTTGAAATCAATCTCTTAGTTGGGGGAATTCTCATTAAAGATTCATAAAGGGTCTATAAAATGGGTGGTGGGGTAGGAGGTAGGCATTCCAAATTTTCCAAGTGTGAGTTTTTCTTAAGTATTGTAAGAAGAAAGTTTAATATCAATAAAGTCTTTCACCCTCCCTACTCAAATATTCTTGTGGATGTAGTCTTGTTCATTTCTTTGCAATTCAGGTGTCTAGGTCTCATTGACTCAATAACTGGGTTGCACCACAACTCAAATCAGTTTAGTTGTCCATGCAGAAGCTCTGTATTGACTATTGGGAGCATTTTTAAGGGTATGACCTTGCTGGATGGTCCAGACTGGACGGTTACATGACAATAGGAGTTGGTTGATCATATTGAGAGCATCCAATGCCTGTTGTATCATGCCATCCACTATATGGTTTGCCAGGAATAGAGCTCTCATATACATACCTCTGTCAAATGTGATTTGTTGGGAGTATTGCATATATCTGTGTACACATCTTTACCATTATAGATGGAATAGGTTGTATGCTAAATGCTAATTGACCTTTATCATATTTATATATGCTATTTGGGAACCTTGCTTGAAATGCAAACTTTTAACTTTTTCTATGATTAGAAATTGTATGAATTCAGCACAATCAAACATATAGTTTCTTGTTTCCATTACGAATTAGCATTAGTTTCTTAATGTGAGGCTGCCTATTGCATTCTCCACTTGATATGTGGTGTTCATGAAATCAAGAAGCATGTCTGGAATTAAAGGTTTTACGCCCTGTGTGGACAGGTAATTGCTACAATTTGTGAAGAGCTCCCTCCTGATAGTATTCTGCTATTATATATATCAGCATCAGGTTTGTGTTTCTTCCCTGCTCACAGCTCTAATAATCTGCTCATGCTTCTGGACCTTCAATAGTGACTCCTATGCTATTTCTGCAGGAAAGGCTGGTCAGAAGACAGAAAGTTCTGGAGCTTCAAAGAAGTCTTCAAACTGTGAACGGGATAGTTCACTCTCTCAACCCCCTATCAGTGGTAAGAGAGAATCAACTGACTGTTTTGGGAGTTCACTATTCTTGGGTTCTCGAGGCAGTGGAGGTATGTGCCTAACATGCACTGATTTCTTGCACTTGAACCATGGTGATCTCATTTCCTTTAGAAATTCGTAAGGAGAAAAGAATATGAATTAACTTTATGTAGTTGGCATTTCTTGTATTTCTATTCAAATTGGTAAAGTAATCAAGGTTTTTGTACTTCTTCATGTTCACTTATGGAGGCATTTCTGATATTCAGATTTGAACAATCTTCACCCTGGTGATATAATCCCTTTTACAAGAAGGCCACTTTTCCTGATCATTGATAGTGACAATAGCCATGCATTCAAGGCAGGTTTGTCAAAACTTTTCTCCAACTTGATAGTTTATTTGGATTTATCTTGAGCAATATGTAGTTTCCAAAGTTAGCATTGCTTGGTAATGTGCAATAGATGCATCTGCTATTTGTATCTACATGCATCTATTAGAGCCTAATGGTGAGTAAACCTTCTTCAAAAGCAATGAGGGAGATACTGGTAAAAGATTTTTAAAGGGCTGCTACTGAAAACTGTACATGTTTTTGTAATAATTTTATATTATCCATAGGATGCTGTTATAATAATGACTAGGCCTGCTGGAGGCATAAGCTTCCACCTGTGCCTAAAAGCCAGTTGTGAGATGACATTGAGCCACATTCTCCAGCCATATTGTGACTAAAACAACATCTAAGTTGGCTCATTCTCCAGCATAAGGTATGCACCTTATTTCAGCGTATGATTCTTCAAGTGACATGTTTAGGTTCCTTTTGTCACTTCTTTGGAATGGTGGAACAGGAATCATGTCGCCGACCCCCCAATTAGTTGGGAGAAGTCTTAAATGATTATTATTAGATTTGCATGTGTCATTGGAATTGATCTGTTGAACTGATTTGCACAGGGACCAATTGCTAGATCTGCACATGTATCTTGAGTAGATCTCTGTAGGGATATGAAGACGGTTGTCTAGGTACTCAAACTGGATTGACAATTCTTTTCCTCATCTTTCATTGAAATCACTTCTGATCAAGGCCATGTGAAAGAAACCAATGGGACGGGCATGCCCTAATGCACTAGTGGTACGAAATTGGAGGGAAGAAATCAAGACCAATTTATTGTTCCCCTTTTGGGAAATATCTAGAGAGCATATACCCCCAACCGTAAAAGAACAGATAGAATTTTTAAACCACCTACCTTCCAACTTAAAAATATAGCTGGACAGTTGCCCCATGTTTGAATGTGGGAGAAGCTAGAATTTTGCTCCACATGTCATCAAGATAACATGTCCTTAATATCTTTTAAGGTTTATTCCTTTCATGTGTACCCTTAATTTACAAGCAAGGTAAATTTTTTTATATAAAAAAAAATTCATTAGGTTCCATTCAGACATCAGAGTAATCGAGTAGAGGCCGATCTTTGATGCCTCTGAAATGCCCTCTTGAGGCAGTGAAGCATTGGAGACCACTGGCACTTTTACTTTATTTTCTCAAAAAAAAATTCTCTTGTTATTGCAAGATATTAAGTACAATATTATTTAATCCAAATTTGTATTTTCTTAAGTGCACATTATCCTCAAGTATATAATCTTAGTGGATCCTCAACGGTGTTCCCAGTATCGGCAATATTATCAGTATCACCAGCTTACCGAGCACTCGAAGTATCAGAAATTCCAAGTATTGGTGATGTATTGCCGATATATCACAAAGTATCGCCAATGTATAGCAATATTTTTTACTGTATAGATTCCAGATGTCGCTCATATCACCAATGTATCGATATTGCCAAAAATCAATTTATTAAAAAAAAATCCGTATCAATTTTTTTTTATGAGTGCATGGTTGTTTGATGAAATGCATGTATGTGTGTATGCATGCATGGATGGATGGATGGATCATGCATGTGCATATATGTGTTTATGTGCATAGATGGGTGGATGGATCATGCATGTGTATATATGTGTTTATGTGCATGGATGGATGGATGGATCATGCATGCGTATATATGTGTATGTGTCATTGTATGTATGTATGCATGGATGGATGGTTGGATAGATGAATGGATCCATCATTTTCCCCATGTTTCCCTAATGTTTACCCGAGTCAACGATACATGCTTTTAAGCCCCCATTAAAGGCAAACTTATTATTTATGCATCTTTTTTGCTATTATTTGATTCCTAAATATGCAAATATGTGTATTTTAGCATTTATTGAAGTATCATTGAGAAATTCCACCATTTTCCCCATGTTTCCCCATTGTTTCCCAGAGTCAACATTACACGCTTTTAGGCCCTCATTAAAGGAAAGCTTATTATGTATACATCTTTTTTGCAATTATTTTATTCCTAAATATGCAAATATGTGTATTTTAGCATTTCTTGAAATTTTATTGAGAAATTCCACCATTTTCCCCACGTTTCCCGCCATTGTTTGCCTCAGTCAGGCATACATTTCTGAGTATCGGCGAGATAATATTGGCAATATTGATAGATGTTTCCATATCCCCAGCCAGCTATGCATGTAACAATACCAATACTATAAACACTGGCCCTACTGCAACAGAGACCACCCAGCTAGTATCTATTAATCACGAAAGCTCCTCTCAAGGCCCCATCATTCTCTAAGGAATCCTCTTCTGAATTAGCATCCTGAGGAATATGAACAAAAGAGAACTCCCAACCCGATCGTAACTCTATTTTTTTCTGATTAGGTCCACCAACTTCCCACAAGGAAGGCCCACCATTTGCCCACAAGATTGCATTCCAGGAGTCCCATTCAAAGATCATGGACCTGTCCAAAATCTCTGCCACAATTCTGCATGCGTGGAGGAATTCTGCATTCAGTGAAATTTGAGTCAAGGATACCAATAGGCCCCAAAAAATAAGTGATGATCCTGCCATCTGAGTCCTAAATGAGATGCCCAACCCACACTGGGCACAGATTCCCCCAAGAGCACCCATAAAAATTAAGATGACAGACTGGATGGGTCTTCCAGTGCACTAAAGCAGGGGCCCTCTCCCCATTGTGCAGTACCCTTTTTGCTGTTAAAAGAGGACCTTACCACAATATCTTTGACAGACATGGATAGTCACACCATATAATATCTACTCTTGGAGTTCTCTTGTTTTGTTGTTAGATTGTAGATTCAGATGTGATGGGCCAAATGATGGAAAGAGGTCTGAACTTCTGCGATATGTGACCATGTTATATGAGCTCTTGCTAAATGTTTGTATTTCTGCATTGTTTAAAGTTTCTACCAATACTTCCTAACCAGCAATTAATTCTTTAAGGCACAATGCAAGGGCATCTACCATTATACTCACAATGATCAGCCATACAATTGCTATTCATAATGGAAAGGACCATTTTTAGCTTCTTGGACATCTTGACCTTACCACTCTTTATTATGTCTCATTCTTGGACAGGGTTCTTTTTTTTTCTTTTTCTTTTTTCTTTTTCTTTTTTCTTTTTGAAGGTCTCAGGCATGGTTCTTGCAGCAAATTTTTATGTAGCATGATTAGTTAATGTTTCAAGCAGTATGTGGACGTCTTTTAGCCTTAAACCATCTTTTTCCATCTTATAGGATATCTCTAAGACCAACCATGCTTTATGGAACAGGATGTTCATAGGATGTGCGGGTGAAATGAGGAGGTTGAGATGGATGAGTGGCAGAAGGATAGAATTAGAAATTAGTGCATTTTCAAGGGAACGTAATAGTTGTACCAATAGGTAATAAGATGAAGGAAAGTAGACTTGTATGGTTTAGTCATATGCAGTATAGACCAAGAATCGCTCAAGTTAGAATGAGTTACTTCGTATAAGTTGAAGGTGCTCTAAAAGAGCAAGGGGAAGGCCCAAAAAAATGTGGATGGAGGCAGTAAGAGAAGACTTGATGACCAATGGTTTAACTGAAGGTTTGGCCCATGATAGAGTGGAATGGCAGAGCAGGGTTCATGTAGCCGACCCCAATTAATTGGGATAAGGCTTCGATGATGATGATTCTTTCTTATGGTAGCACTGTTTAGTCTTCCTTTTCAAGGTCTCCAACTAATGTGTCTGTTTATGTCACCTTGTCATATGAGTCTTTGCTGAATTTAGGGTCCTTCGTAAATATCCATTCGTATCAATTTGTTAAGGTCCTCATATTTGAAAGTTTTCCAGGTCATGCATGGAGCGGAAAGAGGTGAGAAAGCTGCCCTGCTCCTCTCCCCTGGGAGGCCAACATTCCAAAGCCTGTCTTCCGCTGATCTAACACATAATGGAAGTCAGTTTACGTTTTTCCTAACTGCTCCTTTACAAGCTTTCTGCCAATTGGTCGGTTTCTCCACTTCAGATACAGATATGGTGAGTTTGATCGAATACTTGAAGTTTTCCAAAGAATCATATGCATACACTTGGCTCTGATGCATCCTGTGGGTACTCTCAGAATGTGTACAACGAGGCTGACACCATACTTTCCTCTGGCTTTTCCGAGTGGGAAGTGATACTCTGTACATCATCCAAATGCCTGGATCTGGTTTGGGCCCAAGTTTTGTCCGATCCATTTCTACGACGTCTGATTCTTAGGTGAGTCTGGTTTATTTCTTGATGACATAAAAAATTTGTTTGTTTGTTTATTTATTTTTCAAAATAACTAACATGAGAAGGATCTTGTCTGGATGGTGTGAAGCCGCATCGATGGGACTATAGCCTAGACGCCTTTTCCTATGGAGGATGGTGTGCGGCATCATATAAACCTGACATGTGGGCCATGTGCCAGGTTTATGATAATCTGGACCCTTCAACCCCTGCAAAAACTTTGTGATGTGATATTGCATATGTATGTTTCTATCTGTATATGCAGTCCATCAGTTGGCAAGTTAGAATCACCCAGTCAGTGCAACCTTTGAGTAGCCCATCTGCAGTTGGTAGAATACTTGGTCAATGGACCAGATCATTTTATATATGTGCCATGTGTTTGGATTAAATGGGGCTGCGCCATCCTTCATATGTAGCCTGCTTATCATATAATTTCTCTAGGGCATGTTTGGTTTTTGTGCAAAACCTTTGAGAAATGAAAACAATAGGCACAAAATCTAACTTTGATACTGTTTGTGAAACAAAAAGTGGCATAGAATCTTTTTCCCATTTCTAAGCTAATGCTCAGAAACTGGGAAATCTGTTTCGCGAAAAGGTTGATAACTTGATTTCCAACTGCTGAAGACCACAATTTGACTGTTGACTTTCTAATGTTTCTGCATGATTCCATGGAATACTTTGCTGCAAATCACATGCACAGATTTCATATGTAATACATGTTTTCCTGTAGATTCTGTGCTCGTTTTCTATATCCACAAAATGGTTTCAACAAAAACAAACACGCCCCTGAAACCATGAATGTCCTTGGAGATTTGGCAGGTGCACATTGAATTCACCAGCCTCTGCATAATCCCAGGGTTATTCTATGTCCAAGATCTGTTTAGTGATTTATGCCGATACAACTGCAAGTTGGCCACACACTATAATGGCATGATCAATTCCCCTGTTCCTTTTTTGTCTCTAGCTTTGATTGCATATATTTGGTTTTCTTCTCTTTTATGATGTCCTCCACAGGTTTATATTCTGTCGATCTGTCCTTTCTCTTTTCTGCCGACCGGGAAATGGTGATCAGTACCTGCCAGATTGCCTGCCTCATCTTCCTGATTCAGTCTCTCCAACCTCAGCAGCTGTCGAAATCAACATTCTCCGGCTTGCAAAATGCCTCGCGGTCGAGAGCCATTTTCACTTCACAGATGCTATCAAGACTGTTGACGATGATGATTAGAATCACAAGCAATTTAAGAAGTTTGTAGATAAAACCCACAATCTTTGCAATCTGATTTTTCGTCGGTTTGATGGTCCCAACATGTGAAGACCTCAAGAATGCCAAACCACAGGCTGCAGAGTCCAGTAAGGCATGCATTAATGTCGCAGCCACAACTGGTGTCGAGTTTCTCCGAGTTGTTTGATTGTAGTAGGATGGTGGGCCAGGCCTTAGATGATGAGGAGACTTGCTGCAGGTTTTGTGCATCAGTGTGTTAATCCGTTGTGCTGTCATATTTTATTGTCATTGCCTGGTAAGAGCTGTAACAAAGTAAACCTAATTCTTTTCTTTGTAAAAGAAAACAAGTTCTCATTGTAGAGATCATTTTTTTTATACTTGAAAGTTACAAAAAGTTGATAAATCTTGTTATTTTTTGGTGCTGACTGGTATCTCCTTGGCTTCTTCAGGCAGCATTTTTCGCATGGTCTGCTGACCACGGCTCGCTACTGTGCACATGTTTGTGTGGTTGGTGAATCTGGAAGGACCATCC